>JAAAKM020073195.1:64210669-64358918 GCA_010016025.2 Alatinidae sp. Z8VKAUB7J3
TAATATGAAGAAAAGGAAAATTTCTAACGCCACTGCTACAAGTCATGAAAAGCATCATTGTGCCTAAAGCGTCATATTTGACGTCATGAGTGAAGTATTATTTCCGGTAAATCAAATCCCAGTTAACCTGTATCAGAAAGAGAAGCATAGTCCATAAGCTTTAATAGGAGCATAAGAAAAATTCCATCGCCACTGCTATGGTAACGACAAGCGTCGTGATGCCTGTAACGTTTTATTTTTGGAATTGTTTTACGAGCCGTTCGTCGTTAAGGGGTGACGATACAAAAACAAAAAATTTGTTGTGCTGAAGAGGAACTATTAAAAATGAATATGGGCCGTTATCAGTAGGTGACTACCTAGGGGTTTAGGAGGCAGTTCTTATGCTTACTCTGCAGAACTTAAATAAACACTGAGTAGCAGGGTTTCCATATGTAGCCCGATTTTTAAAAGATAGAATCACAAACTGGACACGTATGAAGAATTTTATTATGCTATCAGCAAGAGCCTTTAGCTAAGTGGAAACAATAGTAAAGTTAATAGCAGGATTAATTAAAGAACAGGAAAAACTTCCATCGCCACTGTTACGAGTCCTGACAAGCATCGTCGCGCTCCCAAGATTTTTTTTATATAACCGTGTAATCATATTGGAAGGAGCGGCCCCTTACTCGCCCCAACCTCCTCCTTGTTGTCATAAAAACTTTGTAGGATGGTCAGTCAATCGGAAATTATGAGTTCTAGTCCTTTTTTATTAGTCTAAAAAGATAGAATTCTACCTTGAATAATTTAGAACTCTGGTGGCTTAGTAAAAACTATGCATAACGGATTGCAAAATATAACAACTACTACTAAAGCCTGAAAACTAATGACATTGCAAAACACGGCTTGTTGTATTTCGAATATTCATATCACCTGAACTAATAAGCGATCGAAGTTAGCAGGAACTATCAATAAATTAAGGACATTTTCTTTTCTTCTTTCGCCTTCCTTGACCCCCACACAAGTTCTGAAATTTTCCCAACCCCCACCTACGGAGGCAGTTTGGAAAAAGTCTCAACCCCCCTAATCGTAGGGGGGTGCACACTATGCTCCCCCTTAGCTTTTTGGCTGGATATCATATCATGGCATAGCATTACATAAATCAAAGTCATGCCATTCCACTTCATGTTATACTTTTAATGCATTATATCAACATTCTAGCATCAAATCACATCATGCCATAGATAATGCATTTTATAATATTTTGTCATATAGCGTGTAATACTGTATCTTTACTATACTATTCTTTGTTGTATATTACTGTTTAGTGATTATTAATCTTTATTACATACATGCATATATAATTCTTAACCTTTTATACCATCTCGGTACCTAAGGCATCAACTTGAGTTAAGTTGACTGACGAATAATCTTTCGTTGAAGACAGTTCCACAAAAACTTTTCCATTGATATACCCAGATCTTCTTGGGATTTTATCACACTCTGCACAGTCTTATGGTGGTATCCCTCTTTATTGTTTTGAAAAGATGCAAAAGAAATAAAAAATGTCACCACTGGAGTTTGAACCTATGAGCCATTCATTTGTGGCATGTACTCAACTGACTGAAGTAGGTGATTCCTTATGTAAACATACTCTATTTCTTCATTTACATACAGGCTTTAAAACCCAAAGTAGTACTTATTATCACCAAAATTAAGTAAAATGCTCGTTAACTTTGAGAAAAAAATCTGTACAGTGATAATTGACACACCATTTTAAGGCGATAATCATTTTTAATATCCTATCACTTCCATGTTTATGTTACTTGTATTGATTTGAGAAAGAAAATAACAGATGCAGTTATATACGGTCAAGGGAACAATGGCAATGTGCTTGCAAGGCTTATTTTTAAGTACCGCTTAAATTTATTTTAAGGTTCGCGGAGGTTTGTTCATTGAAAAATCTTCTATAATATGGGTGGAAAGTTGTTACGGAAGTTCTCCGCAGAAATACAGCATGAGTTCCTGGCTTTACAGAATTTCCAGTTTGTCCAAACCTCACTTCGTTTCCGCACGAACCGGCCGGGTTTAACTTAGTATTTTTACGCCAAATAAATGGAAATTATTGTTCCAAGTATCACGTTTTTTCTTATTCTTCCTATTAATTTTTAGGTTTCAATCATCTTTTCTTTAATTTTTGAACACAACGTATTTCTTCATTATGGACCCAAAACAATTGTTTATTACCGTTTAATTATATGTCATGCCGATCAAAACAAGGAAAGAGTACCTTTGGAGCAATTTTTCGTCGGAAACCTACGATGGGCGTTTACGACGACACGTTCTGCCGTCTTTCCGTCCTGACACGGTCAATTTTCAACATACCTATTAACTGAGGATTCAAATCTACGAATTCGTCACAGCTCAAAAATTTACGATGAATTCCTGCTCTTGATGAAAAATTATGAGGGATGTGTCCATACTAAAATTTCTCAAATAATAAACCAAAAATAAAATACATGTATGAACATGTACAATAAAAACCTGACTAACGACCTAAAAGTCATATATAAAAAATATGTATTAAATATATTGAAACTATGAAAATTGCGTATGTTTAATGGAAGACTATTCCACAGCTTTGGGGCCGCTATATTAAACGATATATCACCAAGGGTGCTAAGAGACTTGTATGTAGGAACGTTTAACATTGTACCATTATTATTGGACCTTAAATTATATCTCCTACTGCTGCGCTTTATGGATATTAAACCATAGCATGTGATGACAACTGTTGTTAGCAATTCCTCACCGCAGCCCCCTGATAACTAGTGGGTCATTCCCCTGGTCCGTTCTTTCAAAAAGGGAAAGGGTTTCCCCTTTCCCCTGTTGTTAACCCCTCTTCGCAATACTGAAAGCTGAGCGACCTAGGGTGTTCACTAACAACATGTTACTTCTTTATAAGCTTAGCTATGATAGACAAAGTATATACTTCAGTACTAACAATAGAACCTAAATTTGTACATTATAATTGCTAGAGATATAAAAGGTATTATTCTATTTATTAAACCGATGTCTTTTCCTCTACAGGTAATACACAATGCTTGGTGCACAATGGGTGGTCGACCATTTCCTTCCATAAGATTTAATGGTCTGCCAAAGTATCATCCAATGCGTAGAAAATGCCAACTTTAAAAGAGAAAAAATCTACATGTAGTTATACAAGCTGCAGCAACTACTACCAACTATCTATCTGCATTAAAACTACTTACCTACACTGACTACTATTACCTACCCTAACTGCAACTACCTACATAAAATACTACTATATACACTGCTTACATGCCTACACTAACTACTACTAGCTACACTACTTACCTACACTAACTACTACTGCCTACCACTAACTACACTAATTACCTACACTAACTACTACTAGCTACACTAACTACTACTACCTACTACACTTACCTACAGTAGCTGCTACTGACTACCACTAACTACACTACTTACCTACACTAACTACTACTACCTACCACTAACTACACTACTAACCTACACTAACTACCACTACCTACACTACAACTACTTACCTACACTAACTACCACTACCTACACTAACTATCACTGACTATACTACTTTACTACTTACCTACACTAATCACTCCCAGCTACACTAAGTACTACTACTAACTACACTACTTACCTACACTAACTACCACTACCTACACTAACTACTACTAGCTACACTAACTACTACTACCTACCACTAACTACACTAACTACTACTACCTACCACTAACTACTACTAACTACACTACTAACCTACACTAACTACCACTACCTACACTACAACTGCTTACCTACGCTACAAATATTTACCTACACTACAACTACTTACCTACACTAACTACTACTACTACTACCTACACTAACTACCACATGTTATAATAAAGGTAAAATTTATTTGCATGTTGACATTACTTTGCACGTGAGAATTTCGTTTGGTCTAACAATGTCATAGAGTGACTGTTTACGTTCAATGATTCCTATTGTTAATTTATGTTCACTGTACAATATACATTTGATTGCATACAACGCATGCGCTGGAGAAAAACATTATCATGATTTTGAAATGCAAAATTTGCGATGTCTTACTAATAGAGTACTAAAGCGATGACGTCACAAAAAACTTTTTTGAGGAATCGCAATTATAACTATATCACAGTGTTAACATTGCCACCAAATACCAGTAAACAAAATATCGCGTTCAAATCTTATATCAGTTGCGAGAAACCGCTGCTTTAATATGGAGAAGGCCTTAAGGAAACTCTGTTAATTTTGCTCAGTTCATAAAATCATGAACTGGGTTCATTTAACAAGGTTTTGATAGGCATGATTTGAAGTTTGAAAGTGCGTATCACATCGATTGCTCAAGGTATGGTTTTCAAATTTGAACAGGTTGTCTTTCTCAACAAGAAGAAAGTAACGAGCTGAAACAATTATCAGATTTCCGATATTCATGAAATCGTGACGTCACACTTTAGTACTCTATAGGGCAAGAGAAAATCGAAAATCGAAAATCGAATTTGCATGTCTCGCTCAGTTAATTCACCATTTCTGTTGAACCGCTTGGAATCTAAGTTAAGTTTGTACCTTTAAAAATCAAGTATTCTCTAATCGTTTCCTTTAATGTTTTTCTCTTTAGAGTCATCGTAAAAGACGGGGGACAGGGGAGCCTCTGCTTTGCAAATATTTGAAAAGATATGTATTCGAATCTGCGTTAAATTTTTAGGTGATGATGTTAAATCGTTCTTATGACCATTCTAATAATTGCTATATAAAAGAAGTAAGAAGGATCCCTAAATGGTAGTAGCTTCAACTTTCTTGTTTTGGAAATGGTAAACACTTATCTTACTTTTAGTTCATTGAGGATTTTTATATCTATCTTGCATAGGAAACGCCTTGGAGGATCCACTCGAAGCACTCGTAATATATTGCACCCTTTAGAAACCCTTTAAAATGGCCCATTTAATTTGTTATTTTTAGCCGTAACCCCTGCCCCTCATCCAAAATTCTGGAAAGGCTGCTCAGACACAGCTTTGGTTTTGGACAAATCCACAAGGTGTACCTTTGAGGAACGGGATAGGTAAGAATGTCAGTCACTGGGCTCCTTGTGTTTCTGTTTCTGCTTGAAAGCGAGAAATGTCATGGACACAGAATGGGATGTCATCAGCTGATCGAACGACGAGAATCAAAATGGAAGCCGACCCTGAATTTCCAAGGTAAGATAATAGTGCCGTAAAGCTATGCACTGTATATGTTATTCGATATTTTTCTGTGTATTTACTGTACTTCCCCGTACATTATCAGCTTCATTCCATGTCGAGGTAAGTCCAATATCAGCTATGAGTTGGATTTTTTCAACTTTAACGCATCGCGGAAATCGGCATGGGTAGCATCATTTGGCGTCAGGTGCATCAGATGACGCATACCTTATATGGGGCGCGTCACAAAAAACGCGTCTAGTGTGAATTCAGCTTAATAGATATTGGTCTCTTTAACCACTTTAAATTACTCCACTTTGGCATAGTAAAATTTACAAAAACATAATGAAAGATTTACTCTATCTTGCGATCTTCTTCGCTTTACTGACTAAAAAAAGGTCAGAGTCTTTGCGCTTTTGATAGCTACTATATTTACGGTTGAGGTTAAAAACGTCAAATAAAAAAATGCAAAATAAATGGGCTCAAGATGACGTATGTTGTCTGCTTTTAACAGGTGTACGCACATATGTCAGTGATTGCTAAATAAAATTTCATCAAGATGGTTTTTAAAATTTCCAAGTATCCTATGCATTGGAATAACTAAATTTCAGAAAATCTCTACCAGGCTAAACTCCATTAAAATTATTTTCTACTCCTATCTCGCCTCGATATCAATGGCTTTGCTTTACTGGCTTAAATTGTTAGAGGAATGTTAATTACTACCAGAGCAACGTGACTATAGAGGGCACGAGGAAGGCAATGCCTCATTGATAGTTATCCTATTTTACCTATCCCCTTGTTAAAACTTAAAGTTCATCACTCTAACCTTTTTGAGCTCTAACCTACGTTTGATAATGTACCCCATCTATGAACACCCAGCTGTGTGGACAGGTTACCTCCCCCTGCTTCGCTTAGCATCGACACATCCAGTAATGAGTAACTTCCCCCTGAAGCTTCATACACGACCTACATTAACTAAGGTAAACTTTAGCTTAAAATGACACTACAAGTCTTAAAAGCTGATGCCAAGACGGGATACAAATGCAATACAATCCGATCAGAGGAAAGATTGTCCACCAATTGACGAATGTAAAACGTCTCTTGTCATCGGATCGGGCGGGTGGCCCCGGTCAAATTGATTTTTTGTCTCCACTCGTCCCTGTCTTGCATTGCTATTTTGAGTTCCCCTGGATTCAAACCAGCGTCCTCCTTTAGCTCATCTATAAACGTTATATACGTGCGACCAACACTTGTGTAGCCATGTTCAGGGGTTAAAATAGCAGAGACGAAACTAGTTCATCCTTACTGCGATACGGTGCCCAGCAAATCTCATCCTTCTTCCCTTAATCGTACTTAATTGGGTGCTCTTTCCAAGATTTATTCAAAATCACCCTCAACGTTCTGGTGTACGTACCATCTAGACTTTCTATTTGTGATTTAAGTAGAGTCCAAGTGGTAGAGCTATCCAGGACTATAGCCTCCACCACAGCTCTAAAGAGCTTTCGGTTGAGGTCATCAGATAAAGACGATTTTCACATTAATGTGAATTTATCAATTGCATTCCAGACTTCTCCAATATGAATTTTTAAGTCATTGGCAGTCGATTTAATGCATTTTTCTCGGCACAACACCATGAAATGTTACATTGTACGTTGTGACTAAGAACCTTTACTTACTCAGTAAGACTGTACAGAGATATGAAAAAGAAAGTTTAATGAAAAACAGAATTATAAGAAGTTGTACAAGAACCTCTGTCTCAATTTTTTGTACGACCACAAAAGATACATAATCACGAGAGATGGCGCAACAAAGAGAGTACGAATAAGCGAGCTTGCAAAATAAGGCCTTCTGTCTCCAGAGACCTGGCTCCACTTTGTTTCGCTTACTCGTTTTATAGACTTTCCTTGCCATATCTTTGTACTATATATTATTGTCTTTATACAGGCTCTTTGTCCATTTAACTTGGGGTAGGTTCTGAAGAGTACGAAGCGGAAAGGTTCAACCACACACTCATGACACATGACACATGACATGAGAATTTTCACTATCCATGAAAACGACTGCATCGACAAGTGTCAGAATATACTGAACAAGCAATTTGTCTAGCTACGTAGAGACTACTTTGTTTGCACTAATCCATTTTTTACGCGAACTATTTTTTAACAAGATTCTAGCGAAGTAAAGAAATATGTCACCACCACGACTCGAAGTTGTGACCCACGCTTTCGCTGCCTGTACTCTACCAACTGATATAGATGACCCCCAATGTACACATATGTACTCGATAATGATACAAACCATTGTGTTGTAGAGTAGTATACGCTATTTGAGTAACAAAAGGCACAAAAACAGGTCGATGCAATGAATATGTGTGGTTCATAAGGCATAGCAATTTTGTTAGGACCTCACTAGGAGTTGATATTTTATAGCTCTATGTGTTCTGCTGGTCTAATATCGATGCAAAAACCCCTTTGTTTTTCGCAAGGAATTTTTAACCTTGCTGGATGTGAACTGATGCTCACTCTTAACTAATTTCTAAGCTCTCAGTAGGAGGGGAATAAAGTTAAAGTTCTACACTTTGGAAGTCACAAAAGTTCCTTTTAAAAACTGCTAAGAAATTTGCTACTAAGAAAGGGTTGTTGTATGAGAAATCTCGCTTCAGAGAACATTGGAAGCAGGATCATTGAAGGAATAATAATGTATCTTAATCAACATTTATTTCGTAATTTCACCTTGCACAAAAATACTAAGCCAGACACTCACTGCATAGGCATATCTGACTTTTATGGTAAAAGCTACGTGATAGAACACATACAAAAATAATAACAACAACAACAAGAAATATTAACGCCTAACTGATAACAGGGTAGTTGGTTAAGCTTACCAAGCTAAACGGTCTGGACATGGCCATTCAGAATTACGCTTACAAAATATATAATATGATGTGCGAATTCAACAACTGATAATTTTTTGATTTTATATTCCTTTTCTTTCGGTATCAATTTGTTCAGCATTTCCGAGAACGATTTACTGTCTTTGTAAAGGCCTCTAATGGCACTCATGCTTAGATTATCAGCCTGGAAATTTACGTGACCTCTAAGTAAGGGGTATTTTATAAACGCAAATTTTACAAAACCGCGTTGATTAAGTGCCCCCTTAATTTCCTGAAGGTAACACTTAAGCTCCCAAATTAATCACAAGACTGATGATAAATAATGAAGTTATCAGATAACTTGATGATGTCATAATTAATAAAATTTAGTTGTGCTGTTTCTGTTTAGTCTCAACATTACATTAAACTAAGTTCACGAAAACTGTAGTTATGAAAGAAAAACGACTGTAAGACAAAAGGCCCGGTCTTAATTGTGTTAAAAGTATGAACACAAAGTCTCTTTTTCAATGCCTTCCAGTGTCCACTAGTGAAAAGAATCACGGCATAAACTACCATTGTCTTCCATAAGTAGACAGTTTATTAATCCCACCAAATAATCATGTCGTTTCCCTTGATATAGATGAGTGTGCTTCTTGGCCATGCTTTAATGGTGGTACTTGCACAGACCTCGTAAATGGCTTTAAATGTCAATGTGCCCCAGGATTTAGAGGCACGAATTGCGAGGTAGAAATTGACGAATGCCTTTCTTCGCCATGTTTGAATGGAGGAACCTGTCAAGATTTCGAAGATAGCTATTATTGTGATTGTCCTCCAGGATATCGTGGCACTCGATGCGAGGAAGGTATGTACTAGAAATACATTTACAAATGACGAAACATATACGATAATACCTTGAATGTCTTCTATGTTTCTCTGTCCCTTTGTCCCTCTCTCTATTTTCCTCTTTGTCTCTTTGTCTATGCTTCTCTACATGCAGTGTGTATATCATTTGGTTATAAAAGTATGCCTTTCCCGTACTCCGATTAGTTCCAGCCTTTGAATGTTGTATATTTACATTCCTTTAAACGTTGCTAGAAGAAATTACAAACTTTTTAAATAGATGAAAAGTCAAAGGAATAGCAGCTATATAGGAAACATAGTTCTCATTGTCCTTTAATGCCCTGATGATAAAATAGTCAGTTTTGTGCCAGGAGGCTTCAGTATAATAATCATTGTAAAAGCACCAATTATTCCTTTCACACTTAGGAGTGCCAATGATTAAGTAGCCATAAAATATCTCGTACCACTTTTCACGGCTGTAACTTAACTTGACAAATAATTTTCTTTGCAAACCGTATTCAAAGATGCACATAAAATTTTTTGCAATCTAGCACAATTTTGTTGTTAAAAATTTTCTATTAACTATGACGTCAGTGGTGGATTATTTGTAGCTATTTAAAAGGGCCTGTTTGTTGGCATTGCCTAGGAAAGGCGTCCTTATCATGCAAGAAGGATAGCTGCAGGACAGTTCTTTCTTTCAAAGAAGGGACTCTCTGTAATTTTCTTTCTTTATGGCTCTTTCACCAATGATGATATACTGTGTTCTGCTGCTGTAGTAGTAAAAACATCCTACAGCTGCAATCAGTCTTTCTTCATTTGTATCAAACTACAATTTACAGTGAATCAGCATTCGAAATTTAAAGCTGTTTGAACATCGGTGGTAACTGTCGCCGGGGGTAACTGTCGCCGGGGGTAAATGTCGCGGGGGTAAGTATCGCCGGGGGTAAGTGTCGCCAGGGGTAAATGTCGCCGGGGGTAAATGTCGCCGGGGGTAACTGTCATAGAACCGATAACGGGCCGGAGGGCAGTTCTTCCTTGGTCAAGTCACATGGCGCAGAGAAGCTGGTCTCCAATTCCGTTGACCTGGAGGTCAATGTCCATCGGTGGATGATTGGGAGCTAACGTGGCGACCAGAGAAATTGAGTATGTTAACATCGGAGGTCTCTTAGCTCAGTTGGTAGAGCGCACACTGCGAAAGCGTGGGTCACGGGTTTGATCCCCGATGGTGACATACTTTTCTATTTCTCGAGTGTTCTTTTCAAAACTAATATGTTTTTTCCTTCTCGGACGAATCTACGTGCGATATTACGGACGCCATTGCCGTATTACTATTAAAGCGCTAAAAATGTTAAAAAACCGGTATAAACAAGCCAAATTAACGCCAAGATTAGATAACACATGTCTTAGGTGAAACAGAACCCAGAAAACTACAATTTAGACAACGTTAGTCATATTTTAAAACTTCGTCAGGTCTCTTGTGCTCAGAAACATTTTATGAGGCTGAATCTTCCACAAATTTGCCAATCTGCGTACAGAAGATACACGTCCACTCCGAATCCATATGACGTAGCTATTGATCCAGCGTGACAACCCTCGTTTCTGGCAGCAGTTAATGCAGCTGAGACTGAAGCATAACGGACTGCAGGAGCGGCTTCTTTAGTACTGTTGTTTGTAAGCAAATCTTTAGAATTACTATACGATTAAACGCTTCTCTTGGCGATAACACGGGCTTAAAATCTTGGTATTGTACACGATGTTAGTAAGCATACAACACTTATTAGTAAACAAACCAAGCGACAATCCCTTTGTTGACATACGTCGCTGATACAAGACTACTCGGTTTGCTATTCATGCCTCAATATCCGATGGAGTGCATTCACTGATACAAACATTAAGACATTATTCAAGTTTTGTAGGAAAACGCTGATTTGATATTTTTACTCTGTGCCGATATTGCTAAGCTGGGTTTATGGGCGCAAAATCGTTGTAGCACGTGCTTTGTTGACTGTTGTGAGCGCATATTCCATCTGTAATTTGGTTTGAAGGTTAAATTGGTACGTGGCTAGTTAATAATGAAAATATCTATTATTTTTGACTGTAAAATTTAATACCATATCAAAGCCTTGATGTACGTTTTCCGAGTATGAAACAAAGGTTCGTAAATTTGTATTGCAACGCAATTGGAATGCTTAAGTACACATACGCGATTACTGAGTGAGTGAGTGAGTGAGTGAGTGAGTGAGTGAGTGAGTGAGTGAGTGAGTGAGTGAGTGAGTGAGTGAGTGAGTATCTGGTATCTAATTGCAAAATGGAAGATGGAGCAAATGAGTGCATAGAGTTATATTATTAGACACTATATAAATACGAATATTCAAATATTGCACGTTAGTACTCTGAGGAGTGTCAGGCGAAAAAAAGCTTTTATGTACACAATGTTTTCACTATTTCATGCAATATTCTCGATTTGTACCACAAGCAAACTATATATTTGAATATTCAAATGCACTCCACAGCTAATCACCCTATATGCAATTTTTAAAATTTAATGAAATTGTTTCTGTTGATATATGAGAAGAGCCTCTTTAAGCATGCAAATGCTCCTCAAAGCCCTTACTACCTTCTCATACTCCTTAGCTCTACCATTGTTTCAAATAATAATTTGAACCCAGTGGTATGGACCCATAATAGCAATGTATGGTAGTTGTTGGCCCAATAAGATAACAGGTCTGAACGTCTTTATTAGTCATCCCATAGGCCACCTTTTGAAAAGACAAATCCAAAATTTCAGGGCAGACATGTGTCTACTGGATTTGGCTTCAAAAGACACAAATGATTGCACGTGGCAAGGAGTCAGCAGCCAGGATGAGAAGGGCATTCAGCAGCACCCAACCTTTGGATTATAGGGACAAAGTGATCAAACACGTAAACCAGTAAATCATGCAATAAGTAAGTTAGTAAGTATATATATATATTAATAAGTAATGTTGCTGATTATAAAGAAACCTTGTGCTCAAAACAAAGAAAAAGGGTAGGCATGTGTAAGTTTCTCCCGAAGGCATCAACAGGCAATATACCTACATTCAATAATATAACTTATATAGCAAAAGAAAATGATGTACATGGGAATAACTGGTGATATCTGTTGGATGAGTTTGGTGGTCCTAATAAGCTTCGTAGGTGGAGGAGTTGTAATAAAGTGTCATAAGGTTTCCTCTGTTTATTGGGATACCAAAAGTGCCTTATATACAATTTCAGTTAGAAAGCTTTGTCTCTTTGTGGATCTTTCTATACAAAACTACCATTTTCATGGAAGCATAGTGGGGTCATTAAGTACTGTAATCTGTTACCAATGAAGCAAAGAAACAACTGACCTACCAACTGACCAAGCTCAGAAATAAACTTATCTCCACATCATATTTTGGTGTTTCTGTATTCTTGGGTATCGTTACCCAACCCTTCTTTATAATAGTCTATACTGTGCTGTGTGAATATTTTCTATAGATATTCATGAACTGAAATATTGCCCCACCTGCATTATCATACCTTGTCATGGGAGGGCTATCCGTAGCAGATACAAAATCTGCTACGGGTACAATGTTTGATATGTGTTTAAACAACAGAAATAATAGAAGTATATATATAGGTTGTTCTGTCACCTGAGAGATGTAGTGTGACAGAATTCTTTATTCCCAATCACGTGACTTGAGACACAAACAATACAGTTATCCGCCATGTTGGAGTACAACCTAGTCACAAAAAGTTTGGTTCGAATTAGTACCATACTTCTCACAAAACCTAAGCATTCTTCTGGCCATTTCATTGCCTCTTAAGCAATGCATTATGGAGAGAAATGAGATTAACTTTCATTCATGATGAACGGAAATGTCCAGCTCATGAACATTTCTATCCATAAATACAAAAAATTGATTGATTTTCATACCCAATGTAATGTCGAGCCGGATTTTTTCTGAAATTGAATACCTTTTTGAACCGGCTAAACGGCAATTTGAGCCGGCTTTAGCCGGAGCCGGACGGTTATTTCGACCCCTGGGATATTTTTAGTTATGTATGAATTTTTAATGTTTCATATTGTACAGTTTTATTGTGTGATTTTATGTAATCAATCTTCAAATGGCCTTGGCATCTGTTATCGTCCGGACAGAGTTCAGGCATGAGTGCTATCATCACAGTTCAGACGGGTCCCCGAAGGAACATACTTTATTTACTCCCATCCAATGAAAGTGGTTGCACAGATTTTGGCCTTATTTCTTCAGTTGGTTTGGTCATATTACTTTATTCATCTGTTCTACGAATGTAGTCTCTTAAGATTTCGGATGCGAGTTATAAATCGGATCCTTATAAGGATCATATTTAACTGCCCCTTTTCACTGTGTGTGGTTACATAGGTTTTCAGTAGTGGTTTTGAGTAATGTTTAAAAGCTAACACTAAATATTTCTTTGGCTATTCGTTGCTACTTAATGAATGGTCATTTTTGTTTTCTAGTTGTCGTTATGATGCGTCCTGTGCTACATGGATGTACTTCTAATTGGTTACAAAAGCATCTAGAAATGATGAAAAATTAAAACAATCAAGTTAAAAACTGTACCTTTGGCATCACTTTTAGGACTGTGTAAAATTTTCCATGCAAAAAGCCATTAATATATATTCCAAAAAAAAACTTACAAGAAATCTTAAGGATGCAGATATGAACAACTACCTATGTACAGAATATATATTGTTGCTCATAATAACGGCTTTTCGTCTTTGATGTAGCAAATCATTTTTAGGCAAGCTGATACTAAATATGACATTATAAATTATAAAGTCGTATACCACTGACAAGAGGGTATTTTTGAATGTCTAATAATTTCAATGGACTTTGAACAGCATGATGGACCGTATGGAAGACCTTCCTAGCTCAAATCATGTGGCGTCGAGAAACTGTTTTACAGTTGCGCTGAGCTCGACGTTAATGTCCATCTGTGTATAATTAGGAACTAATATGGCGACTAGAGAAATAAAGTATATTAATATCAGAGACCACACGAGTCAATTGGTAGAGCACACGCCACAAAACGTGCATCACTGGTTTGAGTCCTGTTGGTGACGTGTTCTTTTATTTCTCTTGTGTCTTTACAAAAGTGTACAGGCAACTCTGTGAATTGCGTCCAGCCGTCGGACTGGATTGAAATGCCCTTATTAACAAGCTGGCCTTAACTGCAATCAAATATTAAAACTTGTGGTGCAAACTCAAATAAAAACTCATGATTCAGCTACTGGCACTTTTTTTTTAAGTTCAATGTTGAGTCACATGAAATTTGAATATGTCTTGAAAACAAAACTACCACAGTAAATTTATAGTCTATGTGATACTGCTATAGCCTTTCAATATTCTTATTCTACTACATTATTGCTTGTGGCTTATGGACCTCCAACAATCTCACTTTCACCAGACAAAAATCAAGTAAATTTTCTGTATGTTAACTTATATCTCTTTTTGTAGTGAAATTACATTTTCTTTTTTTTGCCGTCTGCTATTCCTCCCATATCACTTCAACTTGACACCATGATGTGAATCAAAGCCTTGCGTACAAAGATATAGAACTAATTAGAGAGAGCCATGAAACGAAGGGCTACGTTAATTTAAAAAATGAATCAAAGGAAAAAAACACCCATTCGAAGTTACACAAGTTTGCAACCATATGAGGCCATATTTCTTTGCCTCTTCCTGTTTCTTTGACTCTTACAATAGTACAAAAAACAGTACACAAGCATAAGCAACATAACATGAGCAACACTTATTTCCTATTACAAGTTTGAATTACTTTAAGGCGTTCTCAGCTACCTACACAACTTCAACTTCATAGTGTCACTGGATAACATGAAACTACATTATAACTGCTAAGCCTGGGACCCATCCTTTCTTAGTCAAGTTACACAATGCTGCTGGTGCAGAGGGGCTGCTTTCAAAAACTACATTGGGCTGGATGTCAATGTCAGCCTGTGATGACTGCGACTAAATTCAGAGTACTCTATCACCAGGGTCACCATTGCTAAGTTAGTAAACCAGCATGCTGCAAAAGGATAGGTTCTGGCTTCAAATTCCGGTGGTGACATATGTCACCACTGGGGATCCAACCCAGGACCCATGCTTTCACTGTGTGCGCTCTACCAACTGAGCTAGGTGACCTCTGGCATTAACATACTCTATTTCTTTAGTTGCCTCATCAGCTCCCAATCATCTACCAGTGGACATCAACATCCAGCTCAACACCAATGTGACTTGACCAAGGAATAACTGCCCTCGTGCCTGTCATCAATCCAAAGCCCATTAAAGTTACAAAGTGCCATCGAAAAGAGAGGATTTGAAATGTTAGTTTGAAAAGAACACTAGAGAAATTGGAAAATATGTCAAGATCACGGGTTCGATCCCCGGTGGTGACGTATTTTCTATTTCTCCAGTGTTCTTTTCAAAAATAACATTTTAAATCCTCTCCTCTTGATGATACTTTCATTTTCTTTAGTACTTTTCAAACCTGGAAATTCTTTCTCCAAACTTGAATGGATTTGATAACAGAAGTTCTAACATTTTGGAAAGTTTAAAGATTCTAATTCACACTGTCCACATACCTTGGGAGAATCCTTCTCGACAACACGGTATTTCATCCAAGCATCTGTATAATGCAATGTATGCGGATACAACCTATGCAGTGCAGGTGCAACGTATGCGGATACAAGGTATGCGGGTACAACCTATGCGGAGCAAGTGCAAGGTATGCGGATACAAGGTTTACGAGTACAATGGGTTTAGGCCCAGCGTTAATAACGTGAAGGCGTTCGTTGTACAAAACCATTCCGTAAGTAACGTAAGTAGTTTAGAAGACGAAATGCGTTACGTCAGAAGTTTAAAAGTAGACCTTAGTTGAGCGTTTAGTTTAATTGCGGTCTTATACGAGAAAGGCGTTCATTTTACTCAACCATTCCGTATGCAACATATTTACTACAAGACGTTTTAAAGACGAAATACGGTACGTACGGAATTAAAATGAGATCTTGGTTGACTTGTTTAATTATAGATTTCATAGGTTGTGGTCAATTAGTAACGAGTACTTTTCTTTGAACCCCTCTGTATATAACGTACCTTATATCAATCTCCATTCTTTTCTTGTAACTGTTGAATAAAAATAAATTGGATTGGGAGTGTATGGGGTTGTGTAAGTATAAGAAGGAAATGCATAAGCTAGTAGTATCTAAACTAGAGTGCACACAAGTAGTGATGGCTCACACTCAGGTACACGATATTAATCTCTCGTATTATCCCTCTTCTCTCAAAGATTCGTATTTCCACTGCTTATGTCTATCTTCATTTGAGTGCAAACCACGACGTTTCTACATAAAGCTCTCTCCTTCTCTGTGCGTAATCGACAAATACATGCATTCCATCTCATTAGCGGACCAAAACTCAATGGGAGGGTCTAGCCGCGAAAGCAAAGTGTGCAGCAGACACCAATAATAGATTCCAAGATTTTTCATACTCCTTCGTGCTTAATTGTAATGAAAGAGTTCTATGTTCTAATTCGAATTTGCTCTCCCACCACCACCCACTTCTGTAGCAAATTTATGTGTGAAATATTCACCCTTCAACTTTATTTTTACAAATTTGGGGGATTTATGATTTTCCCCATAGGTCATTTTATCATGATCCCGACTTTATGAAAATCTGGAAAAAATGTCAACCCCCTTCATATTCCACCCCCTACAATTAAGGACAAAGAGTTCAGCATGAGCTTATTCAAATACTACACTTACAACCAATTACATACATCAATATACTTTCAGGCGTGCTATAAGGAAACATTGTCACTCTTCTCATTTTTCTCTGAGACAGCTCCCTCATGCATCACATTACTGATCATTGTAATTTTTCCACAAAATCTAGCTCAACACTGTAAAACCACAGCCTTGCTCGCCTTGGCAACACTGAATACAACATTGAACTCTCTAACAAGTGCAACCTGTTTGACAGGTGCAGCTACTTAACTAAAATTAGTCTTTTGTGTGGCGTTCAGGGAAACAAGTAAATTCAAAAACCAAATGGTGTGAACTTTGAAAATAGTGATATAGTGAAGTGGATAATTCAGAATTGTTACCGAGCAGAGAAGCAAGCCATCAAGCAGGCTCAACTGCCCAGTAGGACCGCCTCTCGCGGATTATGGAAAGCATCAGTCATCAATGAGAACAGATACTGGGATATTTCTGAAACCTCACCCCTGGTTAGCAGAGGGTGAGAACAGATACTACATCCATTCCTTGCCAAAAGGCCGAGAAGCGATAGGCATTAGTAATAAGCACCACCCTATGATAAACGCCGCATCTGAGAAGCAGAGTTTCTTAGAAAGCGGACAAATCCGGAAATAATAGACACTCTATACAAGGTTTACTTGTTTTCTATTAACAAATTCTTTTGCAACTAAAGACGAAAGCAAATATTGCTTTTCCGCTTCAACAGTTCGTCATAAGGAATTGCTGCATGGATTCTACTTGTTCATTTTGTAAACGCCTCCCTCTATTAAAGCCGCATCCAAAAGCTATAATTTGTAATGAACGCCACTGTGTGTATCGGAGGAAACACGGTAAGTAGATTATGACGGCTCGTCCATAACTGCAATGCGGACCTTGACATAAAGGGCGACCATGTAATGATGCGGAAAGGACGGAAAGTACGAGTGAGTGAGTTGAAAGTGTGGTTGAGAAAGCAGTGTTTTCATCTCCGCGAGCCCTCTCCACTTGTGGAATCCTTGCACAGCGCGAATTGTGGCAGCAGCGGCTTTGTATGTTATTATATCTCAATTTTATTTGTAAAATTTGTTAAATCATCTTGCTATTGATTGAAAATAAACATCAATCCCTACAGCAATCTCAATGACGATCCCCCGGGGGAAACCCCTCTCCCTTTTGGAAAGAACGGATCCCAGGGAAAGGCTCCACTGCTTATCATGGGGCTGCACTTAGAGATTGTGGAAAGGACTTCTCCACTCTCATGGATATCACGAATAGTAAGGAAAACGGCATGGTTTACAGTCTTTCAATTAAGGTCCCTTGCTGAGCAATACCAAGCCATTTACATAGTTTTGGACTCGCGGCGTCGATGTTAAGCAATCGAGTAGCTTAAAAATCTCGTGTTAATGGAAATCTTCAAACGGAAGTAGCCGGAAGTTTTGTCTTCAAACGGAAGACAAAAAAGACTTTTTGCAGCGACAAACATTTCTACGTTAATCGACTCCTTCAAGAGAAAGAAAACGAAATAGGTTTCAAGACGTTTCTCTTGGTATGTTTCACAGCAACTAACGTGTCGCTAAGAGTAGATGACTTTATCTATTTTCTGAGCGGTGGATTATGATTAAAAGACTAACAAGGTCTGTTCCCAGGAGGCTAGTTTGACAAGTTTTGTAAAAACAGCGTATCTTTGTTTATCCGAATGGCATGAACCTAAATGTGCGGCGAACTGTTCAGATAAGCCGAAAATTCGGATAACCGAGGACGGAATTTTGAATAACCATGATGGCTTATTTTACGTTCAAATTGATGAAAAATATGCTGCCGTCGTGCCAATAAGCAAATGCTGAAAGGGTTGCCACATTATACAAGGTTTTACTTAAGCAGACCGTTAGACGGCAAAATGAGGATATCATTATAACGAGTGCTTGTCATTGAAGTAAGTACCAGATTTATAGAATATGAACAATACTTATAGAGCAACAGAATGGAATAAGGGACCTCACGAGGAAAAAGAAGATAAGATTTTCAGTTCTCATTCATGACAGATCCTTTCCATGATCAGTGCGAGGCTGTTCTGCTAGGCGGTTAAGCCTGCCTCATGGCTTGCCTCTCTGCCCCGTAGCTTAAATGGAAGGGGTGGGGTTTGGACGCACCAGCTGCCCTTTATTTATTCTTTATCCTGTTTGTTAGGGTTTCTATTTATTAAAGGTAGTTGCAATGTAGTACTTTGATTGAAAGACTGCCATAAAGGGTCTAAAGTAGGAAAACTGGACTGCAATTGGTACTCTTTTCATAGTGCTGTTACTATGTTGTTCTAAAGCGGCTTTGTTACATATCAAAATAAATGCAGCTATCTTTAAGACTTCTTAACCCGAGACAGAATCTGAGTACAACTGGCTACCTCCTTGGAATTATTAAATGAAGACAATGTTTAAGTAAAATCATCATCTCCTTATTTTATATCTCTTGATACTATGCGTGTCTTCATTTTATAAGTTTCTACTCTCGACCTTTGCAAAGGTGGAAGGAGAAGTGGGATGATACAGTTGCAAAATAACATTATAATACAATGCGTAAACAGTCAAATCAACAGTTATTAATAAATGATAGAATGATAGAGTGTAAGAAGTCACACCACGTGCAATATCAGCCATGATATACAACGACATGCCATCAAGCTTACAAACGCAAATAGTAAGCCCGTTTCGAAGTTGAAAGGGAAAGAATATCTATACAAGCAAAGCATTTCCGCATTGAAATTAAAATGAATCCTCTTCTACACACCTCAACGATGCAGCAATGAAAGAGCACTATTGCACCAAACAAAGTAAACTTCTACCAAAACAGAGAGTGTGAAGTCAAAGAAATGACTTACAAAGAGGCAGCAAATGCAACAAAGCATTCTCTCAAGGCATCTAGACATGACATCAATGTAAAATTGCCCACTAAACAACAATACAAAATATTCTTATTTAGGCAACTTTTAGACAGAAATGGCACTCGCAATCATTCAAAATTAACACACACCATAACAAGCAGGTCCCAAATGGCTCATTAAAGCACACAGTATAGCTAATGCGTCCCTAGAGAGCATGACGGTCCCAAATTGCTCATCAGCGCACATTGCAAAAGGTTGGTCTATTGTGCAAGTTTGCCAAAATTGCCTTGGGAATTAAAAGTGCTCAAAATGAGCTGAAATTAACACACAGCATAGCTAATGCGTCCCTAGATAGCATGACAGCCCCAAATTTCTCATTAGAGCACATTGCAAAAAGTTGGTCTATTGTGCAACTTTAATCATGTCGAACTGCGCGAGTTTAAACCATTAACTTTTATATTCGAAGACAAATATCAAGGGGGGGGGGGGAGTACCGTGAAGACGGGCACCTGATAAAACCGCGGTGCTTTACCTAAGATCTCCAAGAAAATGCTTTTATTTTTGATGTTCACCTTGTCAACTTTTCTAACTGAATTTTTGGTAATGTTGCTCTTTAAGCCACTTTTATGCAAGCATCGCGTAAATTTTAGCGAAAAAGAAAACACTTCGGCGAAAAATAATTTTTTATGGTACTTGATTTTGTCATTTCTTATCACACGCATTGATTAACGATGGCACTAAATAACGTTTGATCGTTTGAAAACGTTAATTAATGTTGTTCAAACATTAAATTGCAGGTAAAATGTTAATTAATGTCCATCAAAATGCATTTTAGTCTAAAAAAACGTTAATTAGATCAACGCTAATCAAAGCGGCGTTAATTCGTACACACCTTAATTTTGTGTATTAAAGTACATAATTTTAATTATAAAGGGTGTCAACAAGACTATTCTCCTCGCTTTATTTTATTACGGTTGTCTATGTTAATTTCATTGAGCTTGGTGTTGTTTCACGCAGCTACAACAAGTTCAATAGTGATAGAAACGTGTCGATCCAAACAGGAGGTAGAATGCTGCTTTGAGTTCCTTGGCTCTAGAGGAAAAGTAGGCTGTACAGCTACGACGGTCATTTGGCTAACACGACGTAACAGATTACCAGTTCTGTCCTCCTTGTGTTAGAAAGTAGCTCATTTTAGAGTCATTGTTGCACTTTCCACTTAGATGTTTGAGTACAAAATCAAGCATCCGGACAAACAACAATTATTTTGGAATTTGAATACAAGCTTACGAGGGTTGCCCAAGACAGTAAAATGATATGAAGTGTTTTCTATAGCAGGTTATGCCTAATGCTCCAGGCAAACAATCTTGTTTCGTTCTTCTGTTATATATCCTTTATCTTCTCCACTTTGATTCTCGCCTCTGTATTTGGTCTACCTTGATAGTATAAGGGACGTCTGCTACTTCCCAGCTTGCAACGCTCAAATAACAAGTAACTAGACAATTTTATCGTCGATGGAATGTACTGAATTGCTCCCTATTTTTCGTCATTACTTTCGTAACACCAAACTTACTGTAGTTGTTTATATATCTTTAAGTCTTAAACTGCCAAAATTGAGTTTCTTTAATTGGTAAGCTCGAAGAATTGAAAAGACGGTGGAAGGTAATTTATTTTTTAAAAGTAAATGAAGAACTTTTTCCGAGGTCCTAAAGCACTGTAATTATCATAGTGACTACAACGCTGACAAATATATTGATAAAACTTCAATAAAGGAAATATGATTAGGGAAGATTTCATTTTAATGGAAGTCGTCTTCAGCTCAACATTTAGTATTATCATTATTCCCATGTAAACCCGAAGACGCGTTGCAGCAAGACGTTGTTCTGTCGTCAACTGTATTAGCGATTTCACTTACAAAATTTCAACCATATCGTCTACACTAACTCTTCTTTCCAATCAGACATATCATCGAGAAGAGAGCATTTGCAATGTTAGTTAGAAAAGAAGTCACATGGCGTAGAGAGGCTGGTCTCCAACTGCGTTGAGCTGGATGTAGATGTCCACCGGTGGATGATTGGGAGCTGATGTGGCGACTAGAGAACTAGAGTATGTTGACATCGCAGGTCACCTAGCTCCGTTGGTAGAGCGCACGCCGCGAACGCGTGGGTCACATATTTCGGTGGTGACATATTTTCTATTTCTCTAGTGTTCTCTACCAAATCATATATATCCAGTTCAACTGTTAGTTTATCTCCAATACTGTCCTCATCGATTTTTCATCTCGCCTGAAAAATTTAGTTGGTTTCTTCCTAACCTTATCTTCTTCCTAGTCCGTATTTCAGAGGTATGAAAACGAACAAGGAAGAAGCAAGGAGGCAAAACGAACCGTAAAAGTCTAGCCCTCAATTTTAAAAAAATTATGTACATGAAGTCTGTTCATTGATAACTCTTCATAAAAATTGAAGGATTTAAATTGTCGATGTAAAAGAAAACTTCCCTATCTAACTATTGGCTGCAACGTCCGACCTTAAACGCCTACCTCATTTGCTGATTTAAAAGGTGAACTTAAAACAGCTCGACTTTGACAAAATCCGTCACAAAAACCAACTTAGATTAACATTCGAGCTTTGCGAAATTACTAACATCAATTTTCTATATCAGCTCTCAATATCAATTATTGACTTGAATGATCTCTGTCAAACCCAGTAGTTTGCGCCTCTAAAATTTGTAGACGCGAAACTGTCCACGAAACCTGGCAACTTTAGCACTAAAGTTACAAAGAAGATGGTCGACAGCAAGTCATATTTTAAGCTTCTGGCGATGAAGTAAATTTATAAATTATAAAATAAGTTACCTGAAACTGTGACGAATGGCGTATCCCCGGTTTTTAAGAAACAGCTCTCGAGCCTATGGAGGAACGCAATCAAAATGTCACTGCTGTTGACTAAAATGTATAGAAACAAACTACACGACATAAACTCGTTTTGAAGATTCCTGATTACTGGGTATGGTGGCATGGGATAGTAACGTGCACCCCCCATCCCACCCCCAAAAAATTGAAGGCGAGATGGTTTGATTTGGAATACTAGGGACTGTATTGCGATCACCTTCAATTTATACTTTCCGCCTCAGCATTGGTTCGCTTAGTGCGGGGTTTACATGCAGAAAACGAAACTAATAAGACGAGAACGTCCCCAAACCCCAGGAGTAGTAAGAGGTTTCATGGATAAT
Source organism: Alatinidae sp. Z8VKAUB7J3 (assembly GCA_010016025.2). Classification (NCBI taxonomy): domain Eukaryota; kingdom Metazoa; phylum Cnidaria; class Cubozoa; order Carybdeida; family Alatinidae; species Alatinidae sp. Z8VKAUB7J3. The sequence continues at coordinate 64,233,511 of JAAAKM020073195.1, forward strand.
GAAAGTAGGTTACTGACCGGTTTCGTGTGAACGTTCGCAACTTTCCGAGGTTTAGTGGATAGTTCAGTTGGCGAGCACTCTGGAAAGTAGGGGTTCGAACCGTACAAACGGAAGCCTCGCGGAGCAAAGGCCGCAAATGTGTGTTAAGTTGGCATCTCCGATCCATTTGATTCTTTTGTATCATGCATCTCAGTTGCTCATAGCTGTCGAGAGATCGTCAGTGGAGCAGCCTGTGTCATCCATCAGCTGTTGTATATACGTCTATCTTGGCCGACCGATGGGTCTACTGCCATGTGAGGGTTGCCACAATAACACATTACTCACGAGTTTGTTCTTGCTGCGAAAACAATGACCAAAACGGAGTCTTCTCTTTCTAATTTATGTTGTCACCGGTGCAAGATAACCTTAAATCTCTGCTTTAGTAGGCTGATTCGGCCAAGGGACGTTGAGTATTGCTCTGAGCATCCATGTGCAGGTTTCATCTAGTCTCTGCTCCTACTGCTTGGTCAGTGTCCAAGTGCATGGTCCATACAGTACGACTGATTTGACTGCCGCACAGAAAATGTTTCTCTTTATGTGTTTGGATAGGTCTTATTTCCAGATGTCTGTTAATTTATTAAGAGCTGACCAGGCTTTTGCTTTTTGAATTTGCTTTTGCTTCTCGAATCAAGTACGTAACAGAGTCTTCTTTGTTAATGTGAAGTCATTTGGTTCAATTAAGCGTTTTACAGTCTTTAAAACCCTTATAATTGATGTAGACTTTGCCGATGATCTTGCCCTGATCTCAAACTCCATAGAGCAAGCCCAGTTACTCCTACTGAGGTTGGAAATTGCAGCAGAGGCCATTGGGCTACATATCAATCACAAGAAAGACGTCAAGTAAGTCAAGTAAAAGCAGAACTTTTTAGGAACTTCAGCTACAATGCACCACTTTAAAAGTTAAAAGGGGGTTGTCCTTACCTTAGAAAACAGTTGGTGCAAACATCAATAATGGCTGGTGTTGTAGACGTGATCTCTATGACGTAACCGTTTCTAAGGTTTTTCTCTGGCTTGACAAGTTTTGCAGATTGGAGGTTGAAATAATCTAATCCAGTAGACGTCAACCCACGTACAAAATATACTTTATTGAATTCATTGTTTGCTTCAAATGGTATGTAGATAAATGGTAATTCTGCATGTACTGAAAAACAAAAAAAACAAGGGACATTTTTTCAGATATAGTATCACAAAGAATAACATAATAAAGTATCATACAGTAATGTGAAATAATAGTATAGTACAGTATCGTATAGTATATTACAGTAAAGTAAAATATAGTATACTAAAGTATAGTATAGTCTGCTATAGTACAGTACAGTATGGTACAGAATAGTGTAGTATAGTACAGTAGAGTACGGAAAAGTATAGTATACTATAGTATACTAGACTAGAGTATAGAACAATATAGTGTATATAGCATAGTATAGTATAGAATAGCAAAATATAGTATAGTATAGTACAGTATAATGTAGTATAGAATAGTATAGTATTGTATTGTATAGTATAGTAAAGTATAGTATAGTATGATGTAGTATAGTACAGTATGGTAACCTATATATTCAGTCAACTCTATTCAGAATGAATTTTGAGTTGGCCTTTTCATACATGAAACAAATTTGAAAAAAAAGCTATTATTTTTTATCTTTCGATCCATTTGATTATGAGACGTAAGATCGTTCTTTTACTTGGTCTGTCATCATTCCTTTCTAATTCGAAATGACTGGCAAGTGAACCTGATATAATTTGAAATATTTTCAAAGTTTGGTCCTGATTCTGGCATTAGTTGTAAATATTTTGGCTGACGTCAGCAAAAATAAGCAATATTTTTAATTTCTATTTTGGTTTTGAAAACTACATATTAATGTCTATGTCCGTCTCAAATTTCATGCCTTTAACGTACATACAAATAGCCCATGCTGATTAGGATTAACATACAGGAATACAAATGTTGTACTTTGTGTCAAAATGACCCATTGGTCCTGATTCTGGCATTAGTTGTTAATATTTTAGCTGACGTCAACAAAAATAAGCAATATTGTTAATTTCTATTTTGGTTTTGAAAACTACATATTAATGTCTATGTCCGTCTCAAATTTCAGCTCTCTACCACTTTTCTAACAAAAGTTAACATGAGGGGGTAGTTTTACCCCTCATGCCTTTAACGTACATACAAATAGCCCATGCTGATTAGGATTAACATACAGGAATCCAAAAGTTGTACTTTGTGTCAAAATGACCCATTGGTCCTGATTTTGGCATTAGTTGTTAATATTTTGGCTGACGTCAACAAAAAATAAGCAATATTTTTAATTTCTATTTTGGTTTTCAAAAGTACTTATTAATGTCTATGACCGTCCCAAATTTCAGCTCGCTACCACTTTCCTATAAAACGTTAACATGAGGGGGTAGTTTTACCCCCCTCCCAATGCCATTAACGTACATACAAATAGCCTATGCTGAATAGGATTAACATACAGGAATCCAAAAGTTGTACTTTGTGTTAAAATGACCCATCTTTGAGAACGATATAAATCCTAACGGGTCATGGCTAAATGACCTACAGTAGCCATCTTAACCCATTTGATCTGGAAGTAGTCTGGGATCAACTTTGTGCCTCAACCCAGTCACGTGACTTGACGTCATTTTGGGTATATAAGATGAGACGCATGCGTTTTTGCAAAACGAACTAAGAACCAAGAACCGAGAAAGAGTAAAGACGATTGTAATAAAACGATTAATTAAAAATATTAGTAATGTTATGTTATTCGAGTTAAGTTAAATATGTAAGAGCAAAGGAAACTCCGTATATTTCTTCGAATTCAGTTGCAGCAGTTTCAACTTACAAATCACCATCAATGCCCGATTTTTTTGGGGTATCGATACTTATGGAACATATATTACGTATTGGACTGACACTGAAAGTGCACATAAATATTTCACGAAATAGCGAAAACATTGTGTACTGAAAAGCTTTTTTCGTCTGACACTCCTCAGAGTACTAACGTCAGAATGACGAAATTCGACGATAACCTGTAGTGATACCTAAGCAACTACATAAGCAACTCCAGGCCTGATTTTGGAAAATTGCTACGCTACTCGAGGCCTGACCCCGTAGATGGAGTTGCTTATAAAAAAACAACGTGTATTCATAATACAGGAAATGATTGCAGCACGTTCAAACTTAGATAAGAGATTAAATTACCAGTCAAAGCAATTATATTGAATATGACTTTTGAATATGACAAGAAAAACACGAGTAACGTGGCTAGCAAAATGAGTGCGACAAATGCTCAACCTTTTAAAGTAAAGCTATAGAACAGAATTCTTTCATGATATTTCACATGAAAAACGTTGGATAACGCCGGTGGCTTCTTTGCGGATCCTTCGCTTCAAAAACTATTCAAAATTACCGTGTTTCCTCAAATAAATGCATCCCTCTGATAAACGCCTCCCTCTGATAAACGCCTCTCTCTGATAAATGCCTCCCTCTGATAAATGCCTCCCTCTGATAAACGCCTTTCTCTGATAAATGCCTCCCTCTGATAAATACCTCCCTCTGATAAACGCCTCTCTCTGATAAATGCCTCCCTCTGATAAACGCCTCCCTCTGATAAACGCCTCTCTCTAATAAATGCCTCCCTCTGATAAACGCCTCCCTCTAATAAACGCCTCTCTCTGATAAATGCCTCCCTCTGATAAACGCCTCCCTCTGATAAATGCCTCCCTCTGATAAACGCCTCCCTCTGATAAATGCCTCCCTCTGATAAATGCCTCCCTCTGATAAGTATCTCCCTCTGATAAACGCCGCATGTTGAAAAGCCAAATAAGAAAAGCTAATAATTTACACGACTTTTACTTGTTTTCTATCAACAAATTCTACCGCAAAAATAAATATAATAATGAATACTACATTTCCCCTTCAAAATTTTGTTATTAAGTACTTTTGCTTTAATTTTACATGACTGATAACATTTTTTATTTTGTAATAAAACGCCACATTCTAATAAACGTCGCATCGAAAAGCTGGAATTTGTAATAAACGCCGCGATATTTATTAGAGGAAATATTTTACGCGTTAGCTATAGGCTGTCTGTAATTAACTTATATTTTTTTGTTTTTCTTCATACTTCCTTCATATTTGATGATTTTAACTATAGCATAGACATAAATAATTGAAAAATAAGGAAGCACAATTTTCGCCGTTTCAAACGATCAGTTCCACTGTGACGTTTAATTTAAGAATACATGTCAAACATGCAATGGACTGGTCTCAGCTTGATGGAAGCACTGAGAAGAACTCAAGACAGAATGAGATGGAAGACAGACGTTCATGTGTGGGTGCACAAACGGCCTCCACAGGGGCTACAGTCATGATGATGATGATGATGATGACGATGACGATGACGATGAGGAGGAGGGGCAGGAGCAGGAGCAGGAGCAGGAGCAAGAAGAAGAGGATGGTAATAATGATAATGATACGACCTTGGTTACGTGGTGGCAACGACATTCTCAATACAATGTTTTCTTAATGCCGCTTCAAAGACGTCAAGAGTATGGAAGGTATCATGTAAGATGCCGTAAAGAGTTTTGATCGATTGAACTAAGCTACAACTATAGTTGATCGAGGAAAACTTTTGCTTGGTTGTAACTCAAATCCAGTAGAAATATTTTCAGCTTCTTGTACAAAATACTGTACTGGGTATGTTAGTTGCCACCACGTAGCCAAGGACGTTCTAGCATTGGGTTTAGTAGCGTATTGCTCCCTACCAAGCAGCTGTGGGTGGGGGGTGCGGGGGGTGCGGCTAATCTGGTCATGTTGTCTACCAAGGGCCTTTTGTTGTCCTGACGATAGATGATGAAAACAACACAGACAAACTAAGACACCAAGAAGAAAATTACAATTTAGACAACGTTTCCTCTTTTCTCTAAGACTTCGTCTGTAATACATCCGTAATAACTCGAGGACTGAAAATAATAACTAAATGAAAATTTTCGGAAAAGGTAACCTAGTGTTCCCTTTTTGCCAATAATCGTGAAAAAACTTTTATGACGGGTTTTTATCATTTGTTATACTTTTAATCATTTATATTATTAAACTATTTGATTTAAATCAATAAAATGTAACTGTGACATTACCTAAGCCAATCGAATTCTATTTTTGCATTTTCCATAGCATTGACTTCTTCCAAGGAAACTTTCCATGCCGTCCGCCATCTGAAAGAATAAACATCATTGAAAAATTGGATTTCGTTTGAGTCAACCTAGCTTAGCTAGTGTAAGTTTCTCTAGTGTCTTTTTTATGCTAATATTTCAAATCTTCTCTTCTCGATGATACTTTGAAACTTAAAGTGAGTTTTGCACAGATAGACGAGACGGATTGCAATCCTTCCTTGGTCACGTCACATTGCACAGAGACCTGGACTCCAATTGTGTTGAGCTGGATGTCAAAGTCCACCGATGGATGATTGTGAGCTAATGTGGCGACTATAAAATAGAGTACGTTAACATCGGAGGTCGTCCAGCTTAGTTGGTAGAGCACACGCCGCGCTGATTCTGAAAGCTTTCTACACTATCTATTGGGTGCAAAGGACAAAGATGCCCTAACTTTTACTGTTATATTGCTATTAAATACAAATTTGATGCATAAAAAGTAAATTACTTTGAAATCCTGTCCTTGTGATAGTTTCCTTCTTGCCAACACACTGCGCCCAGAAGATCCACTAGAGCTTTCTGATCGAGAACAGGAAAAATTCTTGCATTGTACAAGCAACAATTCTTTTTGTCCTGGACATAATAGAGAAAAGGTACTTATGATGTAAAGTAAAGGTGGGAGACGGATAGATAGTCAACGTAGCTGGTGTCATGACTACTCGCGCATGGGTACATGTCGTGACAGACCTGGTCATTCATACGCTCTACCTCCGATAGGTAAGAAAGAGGTTTGAACAACGATCTTCCTTGAAATTAAAGTTCTACTAAATTACAATCAATACTATTGCCTACTCTGATAATAGACTTAAAAACTTATCTTAAATTTAAAAATTACATTTTTTAATTGCTATTGCTGCACGTATACCAGAGCTTATCAGTAAAAGTAACTGTTTACAAGAAGTTGCTAATTTAAATATTTCACAAGTTCTTTCCGCTGGATGGGGTCTGCAAGAAAGAGATGTCGATGAGTACATGTTGCACAAAATGTACGCGAGATACCCACTTACTCATAAACGACACTGGGGCATTGATAGCTCTTCATGCAAGACGTAGAACAGTACCTAAAGGCACCTGGTCTGTCTCCTTGAAAGAATATTAGCAAGGAGCAATGTGGAAGCAGGCACACACAATCCGAAGACCACAAGCAACCGCACAGTTGCGTTTAAGACCATTTGAAAAAATTATGCACCTTAAAGTTACAAGATTTACACCCAGTACCAGAACCTTCATTCCTACTGGCAGTATTCCTACCACTGGTCATTAAATTAAATCGCTCAGCACATCTTCTACTTCAAGTACAACACGTAAAAAAGTCTTCTATCTTCGAATATAGCTTTTAAACATCTTTTCGCTTCCGCCTTGGCTGGACTTAAGACGCTCCATTCTACATAAACTCACGTATCATCACTTTGCAAACGCCTGATATCACCATTTTGTAGAATACCACAGGATGCTCCAGATAACCACCTTAATGTCATTAAAGGGTTTTGAAGTTTTCCTTTAATATTTGCCACGCCTTGATTGTGTACCCTGCTGCCATACCTAAGATCCATACCATCGAAACGGAACACTTATAAGCCACACCGTTCGGCGGGCCATAACAGTACAGGTTGAACACAGGCTCTACGTCTTAGACTAAACCCATCCATTATCCTGTAACACTAATAATACAATATTTTATGCTTACCTCATCTCTCAACATGGAAGATAAGAAGTTCATCATGACCATGTGTTTCCTTGGAAATTTCAGGCATAAAGACCTTAAAAATAATGGGATATATACCTTCATTAGTCGTATTGCGCGTGGTGTTCTACGTGTATGGGAACTAAGACATTACGATGTACACCACGAGGTATCCTAAGAGCATGGTCAAAAACAAGACATTAGGAGAACATCTACGTATCTTTATCTGGATCAATCTTTCCGTTCCCCGCATACGGAATTTACGCTGGGTTCCAAGCGAAATCTACGATCACAATTTCCAAGATTTCCGTATTTATCAGGTCATCACTTCTCAGATTTCTAGATTCTTTTGTATCAAATTAAAATCCATTGGAACTTGGGTGGTTTTCTTTCGTCGCAGAACTCTGAAAACACATTAAAAACTTTTCTGGACAGCTTTTACTTTGTAGCTAGCCCATTTGCCAAGGATTTTAAGTTGTCCCCTAACAATCAAATTACTTCAGATTTTCAGCTGAAATTAGAAAGCTAATACGGTGAATTTATAGGAAACGAGAAGATCCTAGAAAATAACGGTCACGAGAGCGACACGTTTTCTGACACTCGTTTTAACGAAAAAGGCGTAAATTATAACCAAATTCTTTTTGTCGACAGAGTACCAGCTTCTTCGTTTTGATAAATGCGGCCTCTAAAGCGGCAAGATGAAAAGTTTAGCAAAATGAATCCGTTACTCAACTCAATTTTCAAGTTTTGTACCACAAACCAACTTTTAAGAATTAATCATAGGCAGATAAAATAGGAAGATGTTGTCGAGTACTAAAAATATGTTTAATATTTTGAGAGGCTGTGTAACTCATTGACCTTTTTCTTATCGATTTTTTTTTCGCTATTAATAAGAGGATGCCATCGTATTGTTTGCCTCGGCCCGGAAGTGTCCCATCGAGTAAACCGCCATTTCATGAACATAATCAATGTCTGCAAACCATGGTGACAAATTTGTGAGTATTTCTGGCTAAGGAGAATAAATACCATGGTCTCATTCATCAGTAAAGAATGGTTGTCAGAAAATAAAGCCCCCACAAAAACCATATTTGGTAAAGCCTCGTACGCAAAACGAGGCTAACGTTTAATACCACTAGTTGTTGCAATTAGTCAATCAGCAGTTAAGCGAAGGTGTTGTGCTTGGAGTGATACTTGTCAGACACAAAGAAATATAGTTTCAAAGTAGTATGTGTAAGGTATCTGCGGTATATATTTTTGTATAATAATCAAGATATCTTGGTTTTCTACAAAGTACTCATATTTGTTGACCACAGTCTCAAAGAACGGTCTCTAAGTATTATTTACATTTGCAGTGATTATGAAAGTGACGACCATCATAATCAGAATTTTTTCAGAATTTAATCAGATGTTACCATACGGTCTGATAATCAGAATTACGAAACTTTTACAAGTTGATGAAGAGATATCCTCCGGTGAAATGCAGGTTTGAGTAAAGGTCTGGACAGGAAAGAGACTATCAGGAATTTAACCGTTGGGGAATTGTCTAGGCAGAGGACTATCAAATCAAAGAATTATGGATATTTTAGTGGGTGATGAGGCCGTGGTGAAAGTGGCTCAGACAATTTCATTGGAATTCAAGTTTAATATTCAATTAATATCTCTTTGCTGCGACACTGGAGACCATCACTACTGAATACAAGAAGGGAATAAATTGTGAGCTGTTCCTTGGAAGTAAATTAGTTCTTTTGGTGAGAAGACGAGAAGTGGTTCCGATGGCAAAATGGTTGCCCTATGCAGATGGTCTTGACAATAAGTTCAAGAAATAATAACAGCTTAAAACTATCAAAGCTTATACAGGCCTACTTCTTGGTATCTTGATGCTTGAACGTTTAAATGTTAATGAAATATCAAATGGAAATTGCAAATAACATAATTATTTACTATCTAACGAAATATAGAATTTAAAAGAAAAGTTGATATCATTTTTAATTAAAAAAAGATATTTCCTTTTTATACATGTTTTTCTTTAAGGAAGAAAATGACAACTTATTTTTGCAAAGCAATTAACATTTTGACCTTCTTGTACCGTCTTAAACAGTATACTTACCTTTGCATTGATATTAACGAGATAAAGTAAAAAATTATTTTATATTCCGCAGGCGTACTGCGCAAAGCTGGAGTTGGAGATCCTGGTGTAACAAGTCCCAAAGACTTTAGCAGTGAAGCAAATATGCAACCAAGCAAGGCTAGGTTCAACGTTAAAAATGGATGGGTACCACAACATATAGATACCTATGTACAAGTAAGAAAAATCTCTTTGCATCAAGCAATATATCTTTTATATTCATCTGTTTTTAGAATCACAAAGTGGCAACGTAGTTTAACAACTCGTCTATTAAAAAGTGCTGTAGTATATTTAGAATGCAAGGGGGGAGGGAGGTAGAGGGAGGGGACAAAATGAAAGCAATAAGGGTAAGATCCTAAATCCTAAGATAAGGAATTTGCAATAGCTGAGGTATCTTGAGAAGAGAGAATTCCAGCTTTTAATGGGCTTTGCAAAGATAGACGGGCTGGATGACAGTCCTCTGTCGCAATCTACATGCTGTAACATGAGCCCCTCCGTTCCCTATGAACTTGTGTATAAATATCCTGTAAATTTATGTTTGTGTAGAATCATTGTGGAATGTGGTTAGATGAATATATCTGTGATATTGATATCTTCCTCGGTCCTAACTTGTGTTTCTCGCCGCACGTCATCCTTAGTTGTTCATTCAGTTGTTTGTTTGTTGTTTGTTTTTGTGCTTGTATGGTTGTTGCGTTTGTTTTGTTTTTTGTGTGTTTGTTTTATTGTTGTATTTGTTTTGTTGTTGTGTTTGTTTTGCTGTTGTATTTGTTTTGCTGTTGTGTTTGTTTTGCTGATTTATTTGTTTTGTTGTTGTGTTTGTTTTGTTGTTTTATTGTTGTTGTGTTGATTGGTTGTTTTTGTTTGTTAATTTGGGTGTGCTTTTTTGGAGAGGGGAGGGGGCGGTGTAATTTTGCCAATGTTAGGCTCGGCATTTAAACGTTTGTATCTTGACATTTGTAAATTGCTAATTGTTTGGGGCCCTTAGCCCCAGTAGCTCATTAACTGTTGAAGCATAGGTATTTAAATGTGTACCTCGGATAACATATTTGTAAGAAGCACCTGTGTATGCATATTTTTTTTTAAAACATCATGATTGTAATGTTAACTATTTTTTTATTTTAGGTCAGTCTCAAAAGATTTTTAATGGTCAATGCAATTTTGATCAGGGCCAACACAATCGCAGCTTCTGGATTTAAAATTCGTTATCGTACTCCCACAGCACTTTGTACGTACAAAGCCCGTCCTGCATTTGAGGTAAATCACAAGAAGAGATTAAACTACACTCTTTGTTGCTTTCTGTAATTCTTAGGTCTAACCGAAGGCACCCATTCTTAAAGTGCTCTAAGCTCCAATAAAAGTCCCATATACATGGGCACCGCCCAACCCCTGCAAAGGGGAGAGCAAGGCGTAAAAACCGATCTAAAAGTTTTTCCCATAGACTACTAAAGATAGCATTGAAAGTTAAAAAACATATAACTGACATGTCTCTAAAGTTATTTCCTGGCGAGTATAGGTTGCAGTTATAAGCCTTTAAATGTCAGGCAAAATTGGCAGTGAACTCCAAAAATGACATTAGGAACACCTTATGCACCTTATTATAAAGGCCTCTTTTTATCTATAAACATCAGAAACGCTTACTTGTTAACAACAGAATTTATTGATTAACTTTAATATACACCCACATACAACCTTCTTCTTAAGAATGCCATTTATATTGTAAGTTAAAAAGCATATGGGCATTGCAATGATTCACTGAATATTGGAAGTCGCACCTTTTGAAACTGAAGTCACATGCTTGGTAACTTTAACATCTATCTCTCAGAACCATCAATATGACAGGATAATGTGTATGCTTTCTTGTTTCACTCTTTTCGTGTTGAAGGTGTTTGTAAGTGAGAGGGGGGAATCACTTGCCTTTGATAAGTTGTCGCATATTTAGTGTTGCTCGTAACCTTGCGATGTGATTCAAAAAGTGAATGATTTTTTGCTGTTTGGATGCCTTGTCTGTAATTTATTGTATATTTAAGCCAGCTTAGGCAGTTTTGACCTAATAGTAGTGAATAAGCAGTAACTACTTCTAAAATCTTACTGCATTGTCTTTTGGAGCAAGGGTGACGCATTGGATTAAGTCTAAAAATGCACATAACTGATACAAAGAGATTAATATATGCTAACGGTTACAACCAGGCTTTGAGACTTGGCCCCATACTGTTTATAGCATGGTATCCATACAAGAAAGTAACTCTACAACTTTCCGTAATGTTATACCTTTTTTACAGGGAGGCAAATACTATGAAAATATAGCACTATTCATCCTTTGAAAATTTATGTACGTACGTGCAGAAAAATCTTTTAAAGGTTATATTACAAGTTAGGCCAAGAAAACCAACTCCTAAAAGTTAGAATTGGGGGGGAGGGGGGGCTTTAAATTTGAGAATTTAAAAAAGTCTATGCAAACTTTAGATGAAGACCATGGCTCTCTTGCGTTACAGAGTAAAATACTAATGGTTCATTTAACCCTACCTTACATGGGCTTTTTAGCTCTTCTCATACATGGGGGGGGGGGCCTAGTAGGCCCGCGGAAGTTTGACACACTATAACTTTATATTGAGCAATGCCACGACAAAGATATTTGGCACGTTTATAGTTTAACTCTTTTCCAACAAATTGACAAAAAAAAATTTTTAATTTGGTGTGAATGACGTAATCTATGGCTATGAAATATTGCGCAATATTCAAAAATTTCAAAAATTTTGTAAAAAGGCCTTAAAACATACTTTTGGCCAGCTGCCCTTTATTTATTAGTTAGCCTGTTTGGTGGTTTTTCTGTTTATTTAGGGTAGTTTCAATGTTGGGTCCATTGCTCATCAGTGGTCTTTGATTGAGAGATTGCCAGTTCGTTTCCTCCCCGCCTTCTGTCAATCCCAAGCTAATGTCAGGTAACCATTTCCCTTTTGGGTTTTGCGGTAAGAGTTTTCAGATTGAATGCAGAGCAGAGGCTCAAGATTACATACCCAGTGGTAACATAATTTTTTCTCTCCTATTATCTCGTCTATACTGACATTTTAAATCCTTTCTTCTCAATGATAAATTTACGTATTATAGTTTTGAACCAGCATGATAAACATTGCCCTTTATTCAGTATAGTGATATTTGATAGTGTTGGACTAGTAGTTATTTGCTTTATATACCATACTCCTCCTGATCCTGAATGTTACTCTGTTCAATGACTTAGTTGTTCTGTAAAATTATGGCAACAGTTTTTCATTGGGGCATAGCCAAGACATGTTGGTTGACCCTAGCAACTACAATTTGAGATGTATGGCAGACGCATCGAGTTCCGTATCAGCATTGTTACTTGTTTCTCATGTTACTTAGGGAACACATAAAGTGGTCAAGGAGTAATTGGCAGACAAGATTCTACAGTAGTTACTGAATATTCGTGTTGTCAAGGTTCTGGAACTGTTCACTATCTTTATCAGGTACGATGAGACCTTTACTCGAGAGGCCTCCTCAGCTAGAGCTTTGCCGTCAAAAATACGTAATGTTTTAGTTCACGTCTGCATTTAGCAATTAAGTGACCAATGAGCGCTTCTGTATTTCTTAATCTGTAAATTTCGAGTCGTTTTGTTTTCCACAGTATTTATGACGTAGGCTATGATGTATTTCTAATGAGTAGTCATATGAAGAGAACTTTACACATGCAACAACAGTCGTTTACTTCGAGTTACTATTTCAAATATATATTCTTGTTTTGCATATAAGTGACTAATTTATCTGCAGCAAACAAAGTTTGATAAAGTGGAGTGACTTTTTTGATTTACAATAAAATGAAAGTCAACAGAGAACACCGGATCAAGCAGGACAACATCCATTTTGGACAAAAAGTAGAAATTACAATTAGAATAGTTCTCCATTGATTATTTTATTAGCAAAGTAACTACATTAAAAGCTTCACTCTGATCAGTGTTATTTGTAACGAAAGTTCTTATAACAGAAAGGAAATTATTATGGTATAAACAAAATATGTCTCAGAAAATTTCACCAGCTTGCTTATTGATTTTCCTGTCTGTTGTTAGTGTCTTGTCAGGAATCCAGAAGACTTTCAAAGTGCGAATTCCTTCATCGTAGTGTGAATGTAACAGGAGTCTGGACCCTCTAATTTAAACCGGGAAGGACTGGGACTTATTTACGTAATGTAAACAGTGGATTATTTTCCTGATAGACATAACGTTTTAGATTAAATGCTTTTCAAAACCACTACGAAAATAATCATGAAATGCGTTTTTCAAAATGAAATGAACAAACAGGATGTAACATACCTCTGTCACTAAAAGATTGTGTTGTAACCGCTTCCTGGCTTTCATAATGCGTACTATTGCTGCTTCGATTCTGACAATCGAGTTAAGGGCACCTAAAGGTGTAGGGGTGTACATGCGAAGAACGCAGACAGCAAATAATATACAAAAACACAACGCGAATTCGTTTCACGTAAAGGCCTTCACCATACGTAATGCCTACGTAGTAATACCGTTCAGCTTTTTAATTGCCTCTGATACCCAGTTATCGTTACAAATATACACAAAGAAAATCCACGTCTTTGCAGCCGGTGGACTACGTGTGAGATCTCCTACTCCAAAGGCGACGACTCAACAAATAGACTAAATCATGCAATAGTCATGTCGACGACCATACAAGTACCTTAATACACAAAATTAACGTTGAACACTAATTAACGTTTTTGGAATTAAAAAATGTTAATTAAATCCACGTTAATTAGATGCTTACGTTAATTTTTAAACGCTAATTTCAACGTAGCGTTAATTTTTGAAACGTTGATTTGCGCCCAAATTTTATATATATATGGGCCCCTTTAAGATTTAAAATGTTGAAATCTCAAAATGAAACATTTGGTTACTTTGCAGCGTCTATAGATTTTGCACATAAATTTGAGCTTTTTTGTTTTACAAGTATACCAGGATATCAAAGTATTGTGTGACTCGCTATTGCCAGGATTAAAGGTATATGAAATTTGGAGGGAAATGAAAACTAGGGATAAATGTCCAACTGCGTGAGTTTAAACAATTTACTTTTAAATTCGAAGACGATTATCAGGGGAGAAAGTACAGTGAAGACAGGCACCTGATAAAACCGCGGTGCTTTACCTAAGATCTCAAACATGATTTTATTTTTGGTGCTGACCTTTTAAACTTTTCTAACTGAATTTTTGGTAATGTTACCCTTCAAGCCACTTTTATCCAAGCATCACGTAAATTTTAGGGAAAGAGAAAACACTTCGGCGAAAAATATTTTTTATGGTACTTGATTTTTGTCATTTATCAACACAAGCATTAATTAACGATGGCACTAAATAACGTTTGATCGTTGGAAAACGTTAATTAGTGTCGTTTAAACATTAAATTGCCGATAAAACGTTAATAAATGTCCATCAAAGTGCATTTTTGGTCATAACAACTTAAATTAGATCAACGTTAATAAAAGCCGCGTTAATTCGTGTAAACGTTAATTTTGTGTATTAAGGTAAGTCCTAAAACTCTCTTCACTGAGACTGTGGCTCACATCTGTTTCGCTCAGGTCTCGCGACACCTTACACACATACTAACACACACGCTTACATAGATACATACATAACATACATACGTACATACGTGCGTAAGAAAATACATGCATGCATCCATACGTACATATATACGATACGTATTTACTACTAACTGAAAAATGGGGATTTGATTGTGATTTGTTAGACTGACCTACTGAATTATTTATCAAACTAAGAACATCAATTGGGTTATTTTGAAGATGAAATAGTCGCTCACCCAAGGAGATGTCCCCCAAACTAGAGTCAGACAAATTTAAAAAAAAAAACGTACAAATTATGATCCATCATGAACTGCCATAATGGTTTTAATTGGCGTTATCAATATATTATTGTTGTTGTCATAATCAGTATGGCCACTAACATCATTGTCGTCTTTCACATCGTTGACACTGTCTTTGGAATCATTACAATCCTTTAAACAAGTAAACAATATCTTTATTAAGCCTCGTAAACCAATATGTGCTACAACTTTCCATTACTACCTACATCAATATGTCCTGAATGAATTGTCTGTAAAACCTATTTTAGTTAGAATCTTGTGTGAATTTCGCGTAGGTCAAGTTTTATGCAGGCAAAGCTTTGAGGAGGGTTGTGTGTTCTGAGTAGAGTTTCCTAAGCAGTAAAGGTATAATTTAACGGCAACTCATTTAAAATTTCTCTTAAAACCGCTTAAGTGTACGAAGCTGTATTTAAGCTTTACATAAGATGTATCTTAGTGTTTTATTCGTATTAATTTATGGAAAAAATTATTTAAAAGAAGTTTTTGAAAGAGAAGTAAAGCACCGTGTTAAAAAAATTGAAGACAAACAAAAATTAAGCCTTATGATAAATACATTGAAGTGATTAGTGCTATGTACGAGAATAACGCTGTTGCGGTTAAGGTATTAAATGAAGTTAAAAGCTGGTTCCGTGTTAAATCAGGAGTTAGACAGAATTGTGTTCTATTTCCCTTTATATGGATCATTTGTATGGAATTTGTCTTACGAAGCACAGGAAAGGCAATGGGAGACATGGAATCAAATGTGGAGGAAAAACTCTCTTGGACTTAAATTATGTTGATGATTTAACCATCCTAGATGAAAGTTTGAACAAAATGAATGAACTTTTAGAGGTTAGAGCTTAATAACAATATTAGAGCTTAATAACGATATTAATTCCAAGAAATCTTAGTGATTCAAAACCAAAGATCTTATTTAATAGTTTTTTTTTCAGCGTTATAATTATAAAAAATTAAAATATGTTCAGTTTCCAATAAGTTGTAAATGACGAAGTAGACTTTAAAAGGCTTAGGGTTAGTAATGAGTGTTTACAGTAATGAGTGTATAACGAGTGTTTATAGTGCTTTCCTTACAAGGGTATCCGGGGTTTCCCAAGAGCTTGGGTCAAGAATCTTTCATGTGACAAGCAGAAGATCAGAAACAGCTTTCGGATCGAGTTTATTGCGGAGTAGGGTCTTTGTCATTTTTTACTCGGAAAACTGACGCTCTGTTCCAGCACTGGAAAAGGGTAGACATGTAATCGTCAGCATAAAATTTAGCAAAAATTTAAAGGAACGATTACGATACGAAAAACGTCTACACTATACTAATAAATATCTCAGTCTATTATCTACGGAGCTCTTTGCTTACTTGTAGCTTGCTACACATAATTAGTAATGAAGCCAATGGCTGTAATATACATTATGTTGAGTCCATATCTTACTGTCCATTATCTACGGAGCTCTTTGCCTTCTTCTACCTGGCAACAAATCATTAGTAATAAACAAAATGGTTGTAAACGCATCGCAATGATTATACCGTCATGCAGCATGAAACCACATAACTCATCCCTTGGAATTATTTATTATTTTCTTCTAAAGTAACAATGGACAGTGTGCAAATTAAGAATCCATAGGAGTCTCCCTGTACCATGTTACTGATTGTAAGGACGGAATAAAAATGTCCTGGGTGGAAAATTTTTGAAAAATTAAGTAGTGTATGTAGGGAGGGACGTCTATTGGGCACCCAAGAGTAATCCAAAGGGATTTTATCGACAGTACTTCCGCGATTATCCGGTCACGTTGGAGGGGAAGATTTGAAAATCGGGCCGGATAATCGAAAATGGCCGGATTATAAAATTTTCTTTATATTTATCGAACTTCTATACTATACTATACTATACTATATTATACTATACTATGCTATCCTATCCTATCCTATACTATCCTATACTATGCTATACTATACTATACTATACTGCACTACACTATACTACATTATACTATACTACACTATACTGCACTACACTATACTATGCTATACTATACTACACTATACTATACTACACTATACTATACTATACTATTCTAAACTATACTATACTATACTATACTATATTATACTATACTATCCTATCCTATCCTATCCTATACTATGCTATACTATACTATACTACACTATACTACATTATACTATACTACACTATACTGCACTATACTATGCTATACTATACTATACTACACTACACTATACTATACTACACTATACTATACTATTCTAAACTATACTATACTATACTATACTGTTCTAAACTATACTGTACTATACTAAACTATACTATATAATACTATACTACACTATACTATACTACACTATACTATACTATTCTAAACTATTCTAAACTATACTATACTATACTATACTATACTATACTATACTATACTATACTATTCTAAACTATACTGTACTATACTAAACTATACTATATTATACTATACTACACTATACTATACTGCACTATACTATTCTAAACTATTCTATACTATACTATACTATACTATACTATACTATTCTAAACTATACTATACTAATTCTTATTATGAAGATAAGTGCCCAGCATAAGGTACGTAGGTGAAACATAATGAGAGAGGATAGCATTATGAGCTTTCGGTGTATTCTATCGCCATCCTCGAATCAATTGATTAAAATGTATAAAACACGTTGGGTTAAGACAGCAACATAAATAACAAAATACATTAACAACTATACCCTTCAGGTTCTCTCCTCGATTGATCAGCCCCACTGACCCAGTCCATTCCAGTGCACATCCTCGACTTTCCCAAGTGCCGGCACCAGACTCGCTTGTTTTCGTCACCTCCTGCATGAGGAACTGATCAGGCTGGTCTTGAACATAGAACCAGACGGCCTTGCTATGTGGCCTGGTCACGAGGTTGGCGTAGGTCCAGAATTCCCATTCTGAGATCATGCGTAGGAACCTCCCTGTTCAATTGAAGCGGAAAGCATGATCTCGCTCAATGCTGAATTGTATGTGTGGGGGAGGGTTTCACCAAAATCCGAGGATGCATTTGCTGTTGCCATTATGACAATGGCTTGCCCTCGTACTCACCTTTGGGAGATCTAGCCGCCGGGTTTCGCCAGTACCACCAAGCCACCACTCCCATAAACACCCCAAACCCCGCGAAGATCAGCCCCCAGGAATCCAGATCGTCCAGCGACTTGATTACCATGGCCCACCCCTGCCGCCGGCCGTCATAGTCCGCAAGGTCGGCCGAGCGATCACCGGTATCGAAGTGCAGCGCCCAATCGGTGAAGAGGAAGATGTAGGCGGCTCCGAGGGAGCACAGGCTCGAGCCCGCGGCCGTGATAGCGGCAAAGCGTCGGGTCTCCAGCGCGAAGGCCAGGCCGAATAGGACCTGAAAGATGAAGACGCCGGAGACCAGCCAGCCGCGGAGCCAGTCGAGGAAGGCGGGGTCGGTCAACCGGTGATCCAACCTCGCAGCAACGCGGAAGTCACTGAAATAGTTCCTTCCAGGTTGGCGCGGGTTTCATCGCTGGTGGCAACTCTGGTTCTGGCTCGTTCGCCGGTCGTAGTGGTCGCTGGCTCGTGCGCTGTCCGCAATCATCGGACAACGCGCTCAAGCGTTGCGGCTCTTCGACCTCTCGCGCCCTATCCACGAGTTCCAGAAACCTGTCCATGTCGATCGATTGAATCGCCCGCTTCGAGTTCATCAATTCTGGGGTCTCAGTATCTAGTTCACTGAGCTCCAATCTCTGTTCGGCCGATAATGGTGGGTATGAAGACTCTGCGAGAAGGGCCAGTTCTTCGCAGACATAGTCGAGCTTGTAGTCCCACCAGATCCAAAGCCCAAAGGCTCCAGCCGTCAGGATCACCAGAACCTTGGTGATCGCACGCTTCTCTTCTCTTGCCTGCTTCAGGCGATTTGCAAAAAGCTTGGGATCGCCCGCTACTTCTTCGACCGCGCGTTGGTCTTGCGAACTGGTCCTGGCATCGTGCCAAAAACCTATCCCTGAAAGCAGCCAGACACCCAGAAACATGACCCCGGTCGGCTGAACCAGAGCCAGGCCTCCCGAAACAACGAACACGACCGCGTAGATGGCGCAAAAGAGCACCAAGAGAAACTTGCCAATACTCAACCAGGTCTGAACCCAAGGAGCAGCCACAACACACAGCCGGATCTCAATTCAGGCGCTCGTCCGAGGGGGGATCGGCCCCGCCTCCTCGCTCCGGCTGCGACCTCGGGCGCGAATCCGTCGCGAGAACACCCCATCATCGGAGATCGACCGTGGCGAGCAACGCGACCCGAGACCAGGACGCGGTTCGTCGTGACGCCGACGCGCGCTTCACGCGACACGCGGGCTGATGCACGTCGGCATCCTGCACGTCCGGTTGCACGTCCCGCAGGCGAGCTCCCTCAAGGAGAAGCGCCAGGTCGTGAAGAGCATCCTCGACCGCGCGCGCAGCCGCTACCAGGTCGCCGCCGCGGAGGTCGAGGAGCAGGACATCCACCGCATCGCCGTGCTGGGCTTCGCCGCCGTGAGCGGGAGCCATCACCATGCCGAGGAAGTGGTGACGAAGATCCTCGAGGGCCTGCGCATGCATCCGGCGGCGCAGCTCATCGAGCACGAGCTCGAGGTCTTGTAGGGGCGACCTAGGGCCGAGCCTGCGAGGGCCGAATGGTCGCCCTACTTCTGCCGCATCGCCGTGCGCTTCTTCAGCACGATCGGCGTCGCCGAGCCGGTGTTCTTGAGCTCGATGGAGCGTCCGTACCAGGCGTTCACCACGACCTCGGGATTGGCCTTGGTGATCTGGGGCTGGCCGGGCACGTGCTGGTAGGCGAGCGTCAGGCGCGTCCCCACGAGGTTCCACGTGCCCGTCGCCTCGCGCAGCGGCTTGCCGGCCCGGGCGGACACGAAGCGGAAGCGACTGCCGGCCTGCAGGTCGAGCGTGAACTGCATGTCGCCCTGCTTGAGCGTGTAGAGACCGCGCGCCTGGTCGAGACCGAGCTTGATGCGCTCAGGCTCGGGCATCGGGAAACTGACCTCGCCGGAGGTGGGCTCGTCGTCGGCGGCCGCTTCGTCGTCCCTGCGCTCGTGGCCCGCGCTGATCGCCAGCCCGACGAGCGCCAACCCGGCCAAGGCGGTCAACAGCCAGCGGTTGCGCTTCGTCATGGAGAAGCCGTCTGCAGGAGGGAGGTGGTGGCCAGGGGCGGACTTGAACCGCCGACCCCCGCATTTTCAATGCGGTGCTCTACCAGCTGAGCTACCTGGCCCCTCGGGGAGGATGATGGAACAACGCCATCCCGCCCCCGGCAACTAGTTTCCGGAGCGTCCCGGACGGGAGGCTCACGAGAGCCCCAGGGATGCCACGTCGTCGCGGATCTGGGCGAGCAGCGCCTCCTTGCTCGGGAAGCTGCGCTCGTCGCGGATCTTGCGCACGAACTCCACCTCGACGGCCTCGTCGTAGAACTCGAAGTCCACGCCGGGCACATGCACCTCGAGGATCGGAGCCGGAGGCATGCCGTCCTTGCCGCCGTCGAACGTCGGCCGGTAGCCGAGGTTGGCGACGGCGACGCGGCGCTGATCGCGCAGGGCGATGATCACCTGGTAGACGCCGGCGGGCGGCGTGATCTCGCCACCCAGATCGACGTTGGCGGGACCCCGCCACCCTTTCCAGCGCCTCGCGGATTCTCCAGCCATTTACATAGTCGAAGAATGTTTCGCCCAGCTTTGCATTTAAGGTTTGGGAGACGTAGTTCGGCACAACGCCGATCTTTCGTGACAAATCGCCTAGCGACAGGTTTGCTTCCAAATAGATCCGGTCGTCCCGCATGGCGCGGCGGATCTTCTCTGCAATGACTGTCATCTGGTCGTCGGACAGTCCAGACTTCTGGTACTTAGCTGGCGAGGTGGTCTCAGCCATTGCGCCGTGACCGGTTTGGTCAAGCAACCCGGGTTTTTGCCGCAATCCCCATTGCGCCAGCAACCAAATCAGAACGAAATTATAAGCCTCCTCGTACGCCACAGGAACGAGGGGCTCGCCACCGGTCACTTCAATCTCGCCACCGGTCACATCAAAAACGAAAGTTGCGACGGTCAACAGCCAATAACCGCCTGTTGCGAGGGTAAGCCAGCCAATCCAACGCATCTCCAAATGTTCGGTGCTGGCGAACAAATCGTGCAGACGCTCCCGATATCGAACCAGTCGGCGCAAGATGGCGAACAGATAGACGGTCAGTTGAACGATCCAGGCGAGGACCAGGCCGACCAACAAAAGAATCAGTAACCACTCGAACAGGGTTTCAGGTTCGCTCTCGCCTTCGCCGAAAAGCCGGTTCCAAGCAGCGTCCTCGGGAACAAGCATCAGACCGAACAGCAAAAAGCCCAAACCGGGAAGCGCCACGTGCCGAAGATCGCGTGAGGACCAAGTCGGTGGATTTTCGCTGGTGATACCCCGCACGTAAAACCAAAGCGCGGCCGGCAGCGTCAGCAGCGCGGGCATCCCCATGCTGTCAAGGGCGTGGCGAAGCCGGTCGGGCATACCATCAAAGGCGGCTGCCTCGCTCAGGGTCGAGATTTCCGTTAGGGCATTGGCAAAAAAGAACACTGCCAGAGGCAGCGAGATAAACCGGTGCTGCCGGTCGGCAACGATCAGCCCAAGGGCAAGCAGCGACAGGCCGAGAGCGGCCGCAGAAAAGAAATCTCCGATTACTTCGCTGACCATCATCATCTTCACCCAACGTGACCCCGTAAGTCAGACAGCCGCTGTTCGGGAGCAAGCGAATTTCGCATACGGCCGTCTTTCCGTGACGGGGCGGACAGCAAATGTTGTCCTTGCCGACAGGGGATGACGACAGCGTCGATCCCAATTCCACTCATGGCCGGCAACTTAGTTCAGCAACGGAGATGATGTTGACCCGGCCTAGCCGCAAGATCATGGCGCCCACCTTCGGGGCTTTCCTTCTCGCCTGCGCGACCGCGCCCGCCATGGCGCAAGACGCGTTCGAAGAAGATGGCTTCACCCTGGGCGCCGGTGTTGCTTTTTCCAGCTCGCCCTTTGTCGGCGCCGACGACAACGAAATATCCTTCTTGCCTTTGATTTCTTTTGATAAGGGGCCTTTTATATTTTTACCTGTTTTATTATTGACCAAAAGATGCTTTGTAAACCTTTTTCAAGGCGTCCAATTAGTATCAAATATAATGAAAACGAAAAAAAAGCCATACAAGACACTCATAAAAAATGACTTAATTTGAAAGCACAAAACTCTTACTTTTGGGAAAATCCTTTTCTTACGACATCTCTATCGATAGCATAACTGGAAGAGGCTAAGGTCTTGATTGCTAAGAAACTTTTTTTTATTGTATGAAAATTTAAGAAGATTTTGTTTCTGTCTTATAAGTCAAATTTGCCACAATAGTATGCTAAATCTAAAAGACATTTTTCGATAAAATTATCCCCAGGAAACTGCATTTCAAAATCTAAAGGGACACACGACCCTCTCCCCAATGATGTTATTATCAGTATCGATAGTATAACTGAAAGATGCTAAGGAATTGATTGCTTAGAAAGTCTTTTTTATTCTATGAAAATTTAAGAAGATTTCATTTCTGTCTTATAAGTCAAATTTGCCAAAATGGCATCCTGAATCTACGCCTATTTTCATGAATAAATAAACCCAATTTAATCATTTCCGGACCATTTAACATTTTGGCATTAATTCCGAGGGGTATAGAACATATTCTTCGAAGCTATATATCAAAGTTAGAAACCTAGTTTTATGCTTCTCAAAGTTTGTTTAGTTTCATTTTACGCTTTGAAGAGGTATTCTATTTTACTCAATGATAATAGTTGTATTTAAAAGCAATTAAACCATATATAAGAATGTTACTATAACAAGAATCTGTTGCAAGAAATGGCAGATTTGTGCTTTCAAATTTTGTTAATAATTGAAAATTTTCTTAAAATATGGCCTGAAAACTTTTGGGAGGGGTGTTGCTACTGAAGATTTCGCCCCGGGTGCAGGAGAGGCCAGAATTATATTTGTGTATCCCCCCACTTCCTTATGAGGGTATTTCATCAGCGTATTTAATTCTATTTCATGGGTACTGTTTATTGCATTTTCTTAAATAGCCAATCTTCTTGTCAATTAGTGAAAATACCTGGTAAGGTACTTAAATCCAATTCTTTGCAAAGTCAATAATCATTTTGCGATCCATCGTTTTGATTTTCATGGAACGAATAGCAATCTTGTTTTCTTGTTTTATTTCGCCGTTCCGGAATGATCTGATATTTTGTGGATAACCGGAAAAGGCGCTTGGCAACTGCCACTTTTAAGATTTGTCCGTTGAATATGCAAATTTTGTTGTCAGCAGAAGCATGTATTGATTTTTTTTTGTAATGCCAAGTTTGAACGAAGAACTTCGAATTAGGTACCTAGACATGGCGCAAGAATTCAAGTGATCAACCCAAATAATAATCTGTATTTCAACAGAATAAAGCCATGCGATTGTCGGGGAATTATGTTATAGGTTTTAATAACAGTGTTAATATTTGTGATTTGGTAAAATTTATCATATTTAGTTTACCAATCTCACACCCTTGCTGTTTTCAAGGGAGTCGCCTGGAAGTATTTAGGCGAATTCATGTACAATGTTCTATTCTGCATTTTATGAATACACCAAGGCAGCGCAACCGCTGCATTTTGGCTGACTAAGGCCTTCCGATGAACCGATTGCGATGTCCGCTAAGGTCCCTATTTTTGGAATCTACCTTAAACCTTAGTGTTGTTTCTGCATTTCACTTCCAACTCTCTTACTTGTTCGGTACCCTTTTGCAGGATTTCGCATGACCTCGGCCAATTCCAATCAAAGGCGTGAATTCAAACGCGTTCCCGCATTTATCCCGGTGGATTGCTATGTGGACGGTGTGATTTTCAAGGGCAGCACCGTGGATATTCACGCCAAGGGCATTGCCGTGTTGACGGGAATGAAGTTTCCCAAAGGGCAGTTATACATCGTCCGCTGTACCTTGAAAAATGGGGTCAACGCCCAATTCAAGGTTCGGGAATGTTATCGGCACCCGGTCAAAAATGCCCGCGGCACTTTTCTGAAAGTGGGTTTTGAAATCACCAAAAAAGCGGCCAACGCCCCTGACTTTTTCAAGGTCCTCTATCAGGAACTCAAGGCCAAAAACCCACAATTGGCGAAAGTCGGAACCAATCTTTTTACGCTGCCCGGTGAAGGGAAAAGTACTGCTCCTCCTCCAGCTCAAAAGCCGGCAGACCGGGTCACGCCAGACCGGGTCACGCCAGACCGGGTCACGCCTGACCCGATCTCGATTGATGAGCCCGACGCTGAAACCATCACCTGGTTGCAACCTCTAGGGGTCGATGTATTCGCCATCGTCGATAATGCGCTTTACCAATGTCTGGGCATGGCCGAACGCGGTTCTCATTTTTTGGTCTTGGCGCCGGACGACTTCCCCGATGTCACCCAATTTAATCTCAGCGTTTCCGATCCGAACATGCAAGAACTTGAGGTCGATGTTCAGGAACTTGTTCGGAAACCTGTCGAAAGTCCGGAAGGTGAAACCTGTTTGGGTGTGCTTTGTGAAGTTATGGGTTCGCGAACGGCACTGGATGGCTTCCTCGCCCCCTACCGGCCAACCAGAACCGAACCGGTGCCGACGCCAACACCTGCCCCGCCATCCGAACCCTCTTTGGACCTTGATGAAACCGTCAAAGCAGCCCCGGTAGTTGAGCCCGAGAAACAACTGGAAGAACGCCACGATTACCTGGATGATACTGCTCCAGACCCGGAAGTTCCCGCTTTGGTCGAACCGGAAGTACCGGTTGAAGACGAACCGCAAATGCCTGGACTTGCCGATCTTGTTACTGGGCCGATTCCGGTCCCTGAATCGGAATCGAAAGAAGTGCGGACGGGTACCAATCCCGACGATCCCTACGCGGAACCGGGCGCACCACCCAGCCAAGAGCACGAAGTCCCAGACCTGTCAGTTCCAGCAAGCGAACCTCAAGACGAAATGGTTCTTGTCAATGCGCGATCCAAGGCCATCACAGGAAAGGTGTGTATAGCAATAGGTAAGCCTGTAAACTTCTTATTTTTATCAGGAAAGATCGCGTAGGTTACAAATTGAAACTTTCCAAAATGAGGCTTTCCATGGGAAAGAAAGCAAATAGTGTAAGATGTAAAAATGCTCAGTATAGTAGATACCAAATTAGAGCAAATGACGAGAGTTAATTTTAGAACGCAAACAGAACTGAGGAAGCCTAATGATTATATGTATAGACTAAGATTCATACATAGCAACACTAATTTTGTGAAATAAAATATTGCGTTTTTACTAAGTAATTTCTGATTTGGGGGTTTAAAATAGAAACTCTGAAATTTTGACTGATGCGTCTGTTATTGTGAGAAAGGGGTGCGCTCCGCTGCCGGCTTGATGGCCGGGACCGTTCCGACAAACAGGGTATCCGGAAACGCCATGCGCAGGTCGTTCAACACCAGGGTCGATGCTGTGTTGCAGGCAATGACACACAGTTCCGGTTGGTGGTCCTCGATCAGTCCGGAAAACAACTGCACGATGCGTGCGGTCAGCTCCGTCTCGCCCCAATGTCCATAGGGAAAGCCGGCATCGTCCGCGACGTAGACGAAGCGACGTTCCGGCATGAGTACCCTTGCCTCACGCAAGACGGTGAGCCCCCCAATACCGGAATCGAAGATGAGAACCGGTGCGGTCGTCACGGTTTCGGGTCTTTCTTCTCGGCCGAACCTCGCGGGTCGCGCCGTGTGTAGCGGTCCAGCGAGCGAATGACGCCGCGCAGCAAATGGATTTCCGGCCGGTAGAAACCTTGGCGGCTGAGCACGGCACGCAGATTGTCGACCATTTTGGGCTTTTTGTCGGCCGGGCGAAAATATCCGCGCTCCTCAAGAGCGTCTTCCAACTGATCGAACAGACCCTGCAAGTCCGATTTCGATGCCGGCTCCATATCCGGCCCGGAAAACGGCACTGCATCGGCGCCGGCCGACTTCATCCATTCATAGGCCATCAGCAACACCGCCTGGGCAATGTTCAGTGATGCGAATGCCGGATTGACGGGATAGGTCACAATTTCATCCGCGAGACCAATTTCCTCGTTGTTGAGCCCCCAGCGCTCGCGCCCGAACAAGACGCCGCAGCCCTGCCCTGCGTCGATGCGTGACCGCAGGGTCAAAGCCGCTTCCTGCGGACCGCGAACCGGCTTGAAACCGTCGCGGGAGCGCGCGGTTGTCGCATAGACGAATGTCAGGTCGGCTATGGCGTCTTCCAGCGTCTCATGAACCGTGGCGCCGTCAATCACATGATCCGCCTTGCTGGCCGCGGCCTTCGCCTTGTCGCTGGGCCAACCGTCGCGCGGCTTTACCAGGCGCAGGTCCGACAGGCCGAAATTGGCCATCGCCCGTGCGACCATGCCGATGTTTTCGCCCAATTGCGGTTCGACGAGAATCACCACTGGCTATAAATCTATCTATATTCACAGGTGGGACACAGGGACACAACTACAATGGCGCGTAACTAATATGGCGCGTAACGAATTACGCGCGCGGGGGGGCTTGGGGGGGTGCGAAGCGCCCCACAAACTAGGTGTTGGGGTGGCGCGAAGTGCCACCCCAACAGCTAGTATAGAATATATATTTACATAATATCAACATATGTCCTCATATGTGGCCCTAACGATACATTGTTTTATCATTCCCTTTTTAGTGTAACTTACTCCCTATCTATCCTTAAAAATATTGAAATCAAGCAACTTAGGATTTATGCCTCATTCGCTATTTGGAAGACCCAATCTCAAATTATATGACAAAAATCGCAAAAAGTCGCTCAAAAAACGAACCTTGTCTCTATCAAATAACCATAGAAAAGATGAAATTTTTTATCCATGTTTAGGAGCATAAACATGGAATTTCTCACTATAAAATACCAATTCCTAAGAAAGATATTAAGCATTGTTTAAGATAGGAAAATAGTATTAAATCAGAATGGAGCAGATTCCTCTTAAGAAAGAAACTATGTAGCCGATTTCAAAGCCGGGCCCCGACACTCGGCATGTGGTAGGCTTGTATATATTGATTCTCGTTGCAAGCAGCAACCTCGAAATGAGTCAGCTACGCGTGTTACCCTTTCCTTGGGAAAATGTAATAAATGGTCCTTATGACTTGTAATAAACAGTTGCGTTGTTTACGGTATCTATCTAGGTTTGTACTGGGTTTTTCACCACATTTTGTTGGTGTCAAAGATTATGATGGCGTTGTTCTTCTAACGTTACATTTCTTTCGTCTTCACTCCATTTTTTACACTTTCTGATACTTGCTCTCTCGCGATTGCTTGTAATTCTCACTGCCGCTTATCTTTTAACCACATATTTCCTTGTTGTCGCTGTGGCATATCTTTTAGCTGCATATTCCTTTGTTCTTTACTTTTGTTTTTGAGTAGTTTTCTTTCTGCTGCTTATCTTCGAACCGATGTTTCTTTTCTCCTCACTTTTGTTTTTGACTCGTTGCAATTGTTGCTGACGGAAGTATTCTGACTGTATATATCTGTTCTTGATTTCTGTTATCATTATTTAGGCATTTTTTCCACCACCATTTACCTTAGCTGCTCGGATTGGTCTTGTCACGCTTGATGGTCTAGGTTGTTCATTTGTCCTCTAGGCATTATGCAACTACTTAAAACGTCTTTTGTAAATAGACTAATTACACTTTGTTCCTTTTATAATGTTGCGCGTGTCATAGATATAAAAAAGATACGTTCACTCCTGGGGGAGGGGAGCGGAAATGATGTAATTTATTCTCTTGAAATGTGCTAATAAATATGCCACAAATAATTTGTTTCTTTTGTATATGTACCAGCATCATAGACAATGAAATCGATACAACCACTGCTGAGATATATATGACGTAAGTATGCTTTTCGCATGTAAAGCCGAACTCATTGCGGAGATTATTGCGAACGACACCAACGTCACGGCCTATATCGTCGGCGCGACCACCGGGGATTCACTCGCCGGCGAAGACGCGGTTGCCGCGGACACCGGTTCTATCGCCGATCTCATGGCGGAGCGCCAGGCCGAGTACGAGTTTGATCTGGCGATTGTGCTGGATGCCGAAGGCGGTGTGATGGCACGCACCGACCGGCCGGTGCGCGACGCCGAAAGCCTCGCTGGGGATGTGCTGGTCAGCGAGTTGATCAATTTTCTGGCTCCCATTTCTGCCATCTGGCGCGATGGCGATCAGCTATACCAGATGGCCATGACCCCGATGGACCAAAATTTCACGCTGATTGGATTTTTGCTGATCGGTAAGCGGATTGACGCGACGCTGACAGACGAGATCAAGAACGCCACCGGCGCTGACCAGGTGTGGCTCACCAGCGACGGCACTCAGGTCACCTCCACCTTGACCGACGAACAAACCGGAGCACTGCTGGCCCA
This sequence comes from Alatinidae sp. Z8VKAUB7J3, assembly GCA_010016025.2. Classification (NCBI taxonomy): domain Eukaryota; kingdom Metazoa; phylum Cnidaria; class Cubozoa; order Carybdeida; family Alatinidae; species Alatinidae sp. Z8VKAUB7J3. The sequence continues at coordinate 64,261,979 of JAAAKM020073195.1, forward strand.
ATTGACCAACGCTGGTTCCCTCGGCCCGGTGCTAAGCGGCGCCTCCGAGGGTTTTCGCCAGCCCGTAGAGCTCGCAGATGGCCAGTGGATGGTCAACGCTGAACCGATCGCAGCGAACGAGGACACGATTACCGCCGCTGTGCTCACTTTGCTGTCCGTAGATTCCCTGATGACCAGTCACCGTCGCCAAGCCTGGATACTGGCCGGGCTGGGTCTGGCCGCGGTGATTCTGGGCCTTGCGCTTTCGCTCGCCTTGTCCAGGCGCATGGCAAGACCCTTGGGCGAGCTGACGGAGGCCGCCACGGCGGCAAGCGAAGGCGACTACATGCAGCATTTTGATGCGGGCGGCAGTCGTGAAATTGTGCGCGTGGGTGACGCTTTTGAATCGCTCTTAAGTGATCTGCGAGAGAAACAGGACATGGAAGAATATGTGTCCGATCTGTCCCGCTACTTGCCGGATCCGGCCTTTGAGCAGGGCAGTGTGACCCGCACCCACGGTGGCGCAGGCAAACCTTCGCGCGAACGTCTGGCACTGTTGGCGCTTGATTACCGCCACATGGTGAATCCCGAACAATCGGGCACGCCCGAAGACAACATCCGTCGATTCCAATCAACCCTGTCGCAAGTGGCCGCCCTTGCAGAGGCGCTTGACGCGCGGCTGGAATCTTTTACCGGTCATCGTGCCGTGATTGGATTCCGGCGCAATGAAGCAGTGTCGCATGCGCTGGAGTTTGCCGGCCATGTGGCCGAGTACGCCAGCGACAAACCCAGCATGGCGCTGGTGATGGGCCAGGTGGATCGCGGCATGGTGCGTGCTGGCATGTCGAGCGCCGAAGTGTTGATCGGCAAGGCGGGTCATCAGGTGGATCTACTGCTGGAGGAGGCGCGACCGGGCACGCTCATGTTTGCGCCGTCCATCAAGGAAGAGGTTGGGGAACTGCTCGCCGAATCAGGGCTCGCAATGGTTCTTGCTGTCTTTATGTTTTCAATGGCGGGCATCCCGCCATTGGCCGGGTTTTTCGGCAAGCTCTATGTCTTTATGGCCGCAGTGAATGCAGGGCTTTACACCCTTGCCATCATCGGCGTTCTGGCCAGTGTGGTATCGGCATTCTACTACCTGCGGATCATCAAGCTTATGTATTTTGATGAAGCCGTTGAACCGTTCGACAAACCGTTAGGTCGAGGCATCGCGGTCGTTCTGACTATTTCCGGGCTGTTCACCGCATTTTTCTTCGTCTTTGCCAACCCGTTCGTCCGCTCGGCCGGCGACGCCGCGTCGGTGTTGTTTGCGGGCGGCTAGGCCCAGCCAGATGTTCCCCGAGGGTTGGACGGTGCAACATCACGGCACCGTCGACAGCACGAACGACCTAGCAAAGGATTTGGCCACTCAGGGGTATGCTGAAGGCACTGTCGTCTGGGCGGATGCTCAGGCTGCCGGACGCGGCCGATCGGGGCGCGGATGGTCTTCTCCGATTGGCAATCTCTATTGTTCGGCCGTTATCCGTCCAGGTTCGGATCTTGCCTCCGCTGGCAATCTCAGTTTTATCGTCGCCGTTGCATTGCGCGCCGCAATTGCGAAATGCTGTCCGTGCACTCAGCCGCAGCTCAAATGGCCTAACGACATTCTGGTCAATGGACAAAAGATCTGTGGAATATTGCTAGAATCCGGCTCTGATGGTGAACTGTTTGTCGTTGCCGGAACCGGGATCAACATTGCCGCGGTGCCGCCCGGGCTAGCGCTGCCAGCCACGAGCCTTGAGAAAGAAGGCTGCGTGGTTTCACCGGAGACGCTCTTGTCAGCGTATCTGACCGCCCTTTCCACCCGTCTTGAAACGTGGAGAACACTCGGATTTGCACGCATACGAGCCGAATGGCTTGAACATTGTATCGGGCTTGGACAACCCATTGTCGTGAGAACCGAGGTGAGCCAATCTAAGGGTATTTTTGAGGGGTTGGCACCCGATGGCGCGCTTATCTTCCGAAAGGAAACCGGTGAACTATCGACTGTTAGGGCTGCCGATGTTTTCTTCACGGACACTGCTATCCGCGGGGAGGTGCACTAATGCTGCTCGCAATCGACGCTGGCAATACGAACGTCGTATTTTCAATATATGACGGTCCCCATCAGCGGGGAAACTGGCGAATCTCGACAAATGAGGATCGCACGTCGGACGAGTATGCCGTTTGGCTAACCCATCTCATGCAACTCAATCAGATTGACACGGCGAATATCTCGAGAGCCATTCTGTCGAGTGTCGTGCCCTTGGCCAACGAGCCAATCCAGCGACTTTGCCGAGAGCATTTTCAATGCGATGCCAGGAAAGTCGGCGATCCCAAGCTAAACTTGGGAATTATCGCCGATATCGACCGCCCAGAAGATGTCGGCGCTGACCGTTTGGTTACTGCCATTGCTGCCAGAGGGCCGCTACGCCTTCGGTCGCCCCATCGGCTCGTTCCAGGCGATCAAGCACAAGCTCGCCGACGTCTACATTCGCAACGAGCTGGCGCGCGCCAACAACTACTACGGAGCATGGGCGCTGTCCACCGACGCCGACGAACTCCCCGTCGCGGCGGCTGCGGCCCGCGTCGGCTCCATCGAGGCGTACCAGTTCGCCTCGAAGGAGAACATCCAGACCCACGGCGGCATCGGCTTCACCTGGGAGTCCGACTGCCACCTGTACTACCGCCGCTCCAAGCTGCTCAGCCTGACGCCCGAGATGAAGGACCGCCTCGACGCCTTCTTCGACAAGGCCGTGGGCGAGGTGCGCGGCACCGCGCAATCGCTCGACGTAAAGGGACCCTCGCCGGAGATTCCCTGAGGCGACGGCCGTCCCGCGATTCCGCGGCAATATCCACTGGTGCCATATCCCTATACTACCTGCGGCCGTCTGGGCCGCGCTATGCTGATCTGGATATCTCAAGCAACAGGCCCGGGCTGACGCTCAACGGGCCGGCCGGTATCGCGGGACAGCTGGCAATCGAATGCGTCCACCGAGCCTCCGCAGGGGAGGGGATCAGGCCGTGCCTCAGGCCGGCTACAAGGATTGCAACTCGTCCCGCGCGCGCATTCTTGAGCGCGGTGGCTGCCTGTTCGCAGATCCTTTCAATAGCTGGCTGTTCCAACGGCCGGTTCCGGCGGCTGCCTAACGGCCAGCCGCCCTTCGCCTGTCCGGACAGGACTGTCCGGGCTGGCTCCTCGGCGCGGGCGATCCCGCATCCCTGTCGGGATCGCCCGCCGCCCTTTTCTCGGGGCTGAGCAGGCCCTCAGCCGCCGCCGCTGTTCATCCAGTCGAGGGTCGCTTGGCGGCTTTCATCGGTCACCGCCTTGACCACCGGGTGGCCGTAGACGGTCTCCCGCCAAGCCTCCAGCTTCGGGCCGTAGCGTGTATCGCGGCCGAACAGGGGCAGCATGATCTCCGCCAGGGTAAAGGTGGCCGGAAAGGCGCAGTCGGCGGCGCCGAACGCGGCGCTCGCCATATAGGGCTGCGGGTCGATCAGCTGGTCCAGTTGATAGACCCGGGCCTGATAGGCGTCGAGGGTCTTGGCGACGAAGGCTTCGTCGCGCCCGGCGGGGTCGACATGGGAGAAGGTGGCGCGCAGGTGCGGCTCCATCCAGAGATCGTGAAAGCGGCTCAGATAGCGCTGACGGGCCCGCTGCGCCGGACCGCCGGCCAGCAGCGCCGGCTCCGGGTACTTGTCCTCCAGGTACTCGATCAAGGTGTCCGACTCGCTGATGCAGAAGTCGCCGTCCTTGAGCGCCGGGAACGGCTGGAAGTAGGAATCGGTGCTCCACACCGTCGCGGGATCGTTGTCGATCGCGTTGTCCGCGGTTCCGGAGGTGTCGGCGCTGCCGTCAGGAGAGAACACTTCCACCGCGCTCAGCGTTGCGGGGCACGAAGAGGATAGCGGTGCGACTTGGCCCGGCGGCCCGCGGATCGACCACTGTTTCATCTCATCAAATTTACGCCATCGAGTCCGACGTGCCTGGATAAACGAGGCTGCCAAAGGATCCGATCATTGGCCGTTGTGGGTGGAATTCGACGCATAAGCGGCGCAATTCCGACCAGTGCGGTTCTGTTTCCTGGAAATGAAGGGTTCATTTGCGCTAAGTCCAGTCGGTTCAATTCCTCATGTAGAATAACCGGACGCGTCTGCGAATGACTGCCAACCAACATTTTGCCTCAGACAACAATGCGGGCACTTGCCCCGAAGCCATGAAAGCAGCCTTGGCGGCGGAGGCAGAAGGCCATGCGGCGTCCTATGGTGACGACGAATGGACCTTGCGTGCCTGCGACAAGGTGCGCGAGGTGTTCGACACCGATTGCGAGGTGTTTTTCGTCTTCAACGGGTCTGCCGCGAATGCCCTATCGGTCGCGGCTATGTGCCAGCCTTTTCATGGCTTGATCTGTCATGAAGGCGCCCATGTCGGGACAAATGAATGCAACGGTCCGTCGTTCATCTCTGGCGGGACGGCCATGCTGACAACGCCCGGCGAGAACGGCAAACTACACCTGCCGACCGTCGAGGCAATCGCCACCGAACCCGAAGACTTCCATCATCCGAAACCAACGGCACTATCACTGACCCAGCCGACTGAGGCCGGAACGATCTATTCACTTGAAGAAGTGCGCGCAATCGGCGCGTTGGCCAAGCGACTAGGACTGAAAGTCCATATGGATGGTGCACGCTTTGCCAATGCCGTTGCCGCCTTGGATGTCCATCCATCTGAATTTACCTGGCGCGCCGGCGTCGACGTGCTGAGCTTCGGGTCGACAAAAAATGGATTGCCCGTGGGTGAAGCGGTCGTCTTCTTTCGCAAGGACCTTGCTGAGGAGTTTGGTTTCCGGGCCAAGCAAGCAGGCCAGATCGCGTCAAAGATGCGTTTCATCGCCGCCGCATGGGTGGGCATTCTTGAAAACGATGTTTGGCTCAAAAATGCGCGCAATTCCAATCAAATGGCGCAACGTCTTGTCAAACATGTCGAGAAAATTCCTGCAATCGAAATTGTCTTTCCGCCGCAAGCGAACGCAATATTTGCACGCATACCGGAGCCTGCCGTTCAACGGGTCGGCGCAGCCGGTTGGCGCTTTTATACCGAACTAAACGGCATCAGCCGCCTGATGTGCGCGTGGGACACTGAGCCGGACGTCGTCGACCGATTTGCCGCCGATTTGGCCGAAGCTTGTCGCGCCGCCGCCTAACGCCTTCCTCTTGAAGCCAGAGACGCGTAGTTATTTGCGTTTGCTGTTCAAAGTATGCTCATGTGAAGAATTAGCAGAAGGAGGTGCCGGTGTCCGACCGGCTGTACGATATCGCCATTGTCGGCGGCGGCATAAACGGCTGCGGCATAACTCAAACAGTTTGTCTCCGGCAAAGTGCTCAAAGAACTGCATAAAAAATCGGCGTGGCGACACTTTCTGATCACCGCCAGACAACTGCTGCTTTTGGCCGGACTCCCCGTGGTTATTTACTTCAGCCCTTCGCCATTGGTTTGGGTACCGGCCAGTATTCTCCTGGGATTCGTCGTTTTCAGTTTCTCGGTGTTGCTGCATGAAGTAGTTCACAAATGTATTTTCACGAAGGACAATCCCGCAGCCTACCGCTGGATCGGCATTCTTTACGGGACCATTTCCGGTCTCGTATCTGCGCAATTTCACAAATGGCATTTGGACCACCACAACCAACTGGGATCCTCGGAAAAAGATCCGAAAAGGGCTCATCTCACGCCAAAGAAAGTGGCGCGATGGTACAAAGCACTCTACTGCCCACCCGCTCTTTTCCCCATTTATTTCCGAGCGGCTGCCAGAGAAACCAAGACCTACAATGCGGCTTTAAGGAAACGGATTGCTCTGGAACGGGCGTTGTCCACCATCTTCCACTTAGGTGTACTAGGTTGGTTTTGGCAAATTTCGCCGATCTTTGCCCTCAAAGCGCACATCATTCCAGTCTTTTTCATTTTCCCGATTGCCTTCACCCTGAATCGCTTGGGTCAACATTACCTCATCAACCCGGATGATATTGCCGAGTGGTCTACCTTAATTCGGCCCAACGGGCTTTGGAACTTCATCTTTCTGTACTCTTCCTATCATTTGGAACACCACTATTTTCCCGGTGTTCCGTTTTACAACCTCAAACCACTCCAGAAGAAACTGGATCCTTTTTATGAAAAGAGAAAGATAAGAAGTTACAGCTATACCCAGCTCTTAAAAGCATGGTTTTGGGAAAACCACGTTCCTCACACCAAATGGGAACCTCAACCCCAAAACACCAACCGCAGGGCACCCGAACTTCAATCGTCATAAGGGCTCAAGTTTAATTTGACCCTCGGTTAATATTTTGTTAGAGTCGCAAGCTCGTGCGGTGTGCGATCAATATGGAGGATCGAGATGCAAGTCTTGTTAAGAGAGGCCGTGGTCAAACTGGGAAATCGCGGCGATGTAGTAAAAGTAGCGCCAGGTTATGCCCGTAACTTTTTGTTCCCTAAGAAAATTGCCGTACCCGTGACGGCCGGGAACCAAAAACAGCTTGAAATCGAGCGGCGCAATTACGAACAAGCACAAATGGAAGTCAAGGCCGTCAGCGAAGAGGCCAAGGCAAAATTGGACGAAATCGTTTTGGAAATTCCCAAACGCGCTGCGGATAACGGCAACCTCTTCGGTTCGGTTACCGGTCACGAAGTAGTCAAGATTTTGAAAGAAAAAGGTTTTGAAATCGAACGACGCAAAATGGATTTCCCGCATATCAAAGAACTGGGCGAGTATAGCGTCAGCGTTCGCTTGCACCAGGAAGTCACTGCAGAATTCAAAATCAACGTTTAGTTTTCGAGCCTAATGCTTCCGGGTAAGGGTTTTCAACAAAACCATTTAATTAAATTTCTATTAGAGTCGTTTTTTGAGAATTTGAGATTCATTTAATGTTCTCACTCCAATCTGTGCAAGAAAGCGATTTTGATATTTCTAGAACCTAATACTTCCAGGTAAGGGTTTACAACAGAGCCATTTCAACTAAGTTTCTATTAGAGTCTATTTTTGGAAGAATTTGAGATTCATTTCATATTCTCAAATCCTATCTGTGCAAGAAAGTGATTTTAGTTTTTCTGGAACCTAATACTTCCAGGTAAGAGTTGTCAACACAGCCATTTAAATTAAATTTCTATTAGAGTCGATTTTTGAAGAATTTGAGATTCATTTAATATTCTAAAAAAAAAATCCAGAATTTAAAGTTACTTTCCTCTTGATTTCGAATAATTGATGGGAAGGTTCAGAGGCAATTTATTATCATTTAAGGATTTTCACAATGTCTCGGATTAACTTTCTAAGACGCAGGACGCTTCTTCGACGCTTTAAGCGAACGCTTCTCTAAGACGCTTCTTCGTCTTTAAGCGAACTAATCGATTTTTTATAGACCTTTTTTGTACATTTACGCTGCCGGAAAACCACAGGGGAGTGTGGTTCATCAAAGTCGAACCAAAAGAAATACCAGAAGTTAGCCTTAACTATAGCTTGCTTAACCATGAGCGGGCGACCCCAAGCTGGCTTACTGATCACAAGGTTAAAACAGTAAGCTGGGATTAAAACTTACTGAGGGGTGTTTATGTCGTTGCTAATTTCCGTACAGTATATATCCAATATTGTAAAATCGGTTACATCGAAGAAGCAAAATGGTATAATCGGTTACATCGAGCAAATGAAAAACGGTAATGTACTTTGATTTCATCCAAGACCATATCGCAACTTTCTTTATAAATATAAGCGTTCATCTTGCTCCAATCGACCTAAATGGCACAGCCACTTTGACATATCAGAGGAGCAGGGTTCAAACCAGTTTTAAAACCAAAACTCAAATAATCACTCCTAATACACTCACCATCTACATGGTGTCACACAGTTTAAAAAAAGCCAGTAAGCAGCCAATATTGGCTGTAACTCCTTGTATTACAAATAAAATACAAGATCCGTCCCTGTGGCACGCGGGTACTTATGGAGACAGCTAACAAAAATATTTCCATAGGATGGTTATTTACTTTCTCTAGATTTTTACATAGAATCGCAACAGACTATCACACTTTGGTTACCAAGCCTTGCTGAAAAACGGGAAAGGCAATCGAAAGCTTGGGTGCATCGCAAATGAGATGCTGGAGTACTCAGATTGGTAGGTAAGTAAACTGTAATAAGAACAAGGTCGCTAGGCCCAGGGAATTCTATCCCAAGAAAGTATTCTCAACATTAAACTTTTTAGAAGTTCAATCAGCTGTTACCAACCATACACTAGCTGACCCTGCATAACCTGCAACAACTGTTCCCAGGCCCTGAGGGGTTTTATCGACACCGGAGCATTCTATATCTGACCTTTGAACTATTTTTAACAAAATGGCTATCCCAAAATTTAAATCAGCCTTGTTTGGGAAAAAGGGCTTTGGCGGTGGGGGGTTAGTTGTCGTACAATCTCCTTTGACTCTTATAAAATGAACTAGAGCTTTCAATTTCAAATCAAATGAGCCCTCTCTGAAGTTTATACGAGTATTCCCTCCGTAAGTACCATATATGCCCTCAGGACATAAATTAAAACGCCTACCCCAGGGCCTTGTGTTTGTGTCAACATCGGAATTTTTAATATTTGATCTTCGAACTATTTTTAACAAAATGCCTATCTCAAAATTTTTTCGGATGCATTTGGGGGAAAAGTTTCATGGAGGTGGGTGGGTAGATGCCCACCGATCCCTTTTGAGTCTTAAAATTTGAACTGGAACTTTGAATTTCCAATCAAATAAGACCTCTTTGAAGTTTATACGAGCACCCCTTGCATAAGAACCATGTATTCCCCCAGGGCATAATTTAGGACGCCTGCTCCCGGGCCAAAGGCTGTTGTGTAGATCCTAGAGTTTTCGTTGTATGACCTTTGAATGGATTTTTTTTTAATGGCCATTTCAAAGTTCTTATCGGAAGGGTTTGATGAAAAAGGGCATGGAGGAGGGGGGGATAGTTGCCCTCCGCTCTCTTTTGACTATTAAAAAGTGAACTAGAACTTTTAATTTCTAAACATTTAAGCCCTCTTTGAAGTTCATACGAGCATCTTTTCCATAAGAACCATATACTCTCCCAGGGCATAACTTACAACTCCTGCTCCCGGGCCGTGGGGGGTTGTGTCGACACCTGAGTATTGTTATATTTGGACCTTTTTTAACAAAACAGCCATCTCAAAAAAAATTCGGGAAAAAGGACGTGGGGGGCTAGTTGCCTTACGATCATATTTGACTGTTAAAAAGGGCACTAGGACTTCCAATTTTCAATCGAATGAGCCCAGTTTATGCGACGTTTATGTTTATGCGACGTCCTCTTCAATACGAAGTGCCTCTGGAAAAAAAATAATGAATACTAAAAAATTTGGAGCCGTATGGTCTCTACTATGGGCAACGTTATAGCGTCGCATCTGACAAAGAGTATTAACTTGAAGCTTTCAGAACATGTTTCGGGAGATTTCTAAAATGGTTGGAGGGCTCCCAGCCCCCCTACCATGTCCTCTTTAGCTGCCTTATATCCAAAACATTTGATCAAAATTTTTAGCTGGCTATCTTGTTCAAAAGAGTCTAAAGGTCAAATAACTATACCTATGGGGAGGACATAACCCTCTATAACTTTGAAGAGGAATGCCGAACACTATCAAAACATATACATGTGGTTGTCAAAAGGGGAATCAGCAATATATAACGAACGGTTGAGGGTATTAAGTTGATACTTCATGGTAAATTATATAAAAGGTAAATCCAAGCAGAAATGGAAAGAGTCATTTTTCTGATAAAAAAAGGACACGTGTCCAAACAATTATGTTACATCAAAGATCTCAATCAACAAGGTAGAATTCAAGACTCATAGAATTCAGAACAGCACAGCTCCAATAAAAATTCCTAATTTTATCATTGATGAACAGCAAGCTAGCAAATCTCCGAAATAAATACGAATATCATTAAAAGTTGGTACAGAATCTCAAAACAAGTTACCCATCAAAGATTCTTTTATGGGCCACAGCATGAATAACAAAGATCCTATATTACAATGAAAAAAGATTATGGTAAAATTCTACATCAGACAAATAGAACAGACATCAGAAGCCGGCTCAGAATAAGTCGTCTATCGGAAAAATCAGAAAATATAGGAAATTATCAGAAAATATCGGAGTTACAAAGATTAGGAATTATCACAATGCATGTGCCATACCGAACGTTCCTGTAGTCTTCATCGCTGAGTATTCTTGATGAAGTATGAAACAGTTAACTTCCCTTATGAAAGCCATTCTTCTCCACAATATTGTCAAGTATATCCTGATCTGGTGGCTTACCACCTACAAATAGTCATTAATTACATATCTAATCATACGTTTGGATAAAAGAATCAGTTATTGCTAATTTGACGAAGTTCAAGATCAGTAATAAACAGTAAATCCTTTTAAATCTCACTTCTAGAAAGATTTTCATACAATTGAATTGCTTTGCTATTTTTTCAAATTTGAATCTTATCAAATTTTAGAGGAAGTGCTTCAAATTTTGAAGGTAAACTCCCTTTAAACACTTTGTAGGGGAGTAGAATTATTTTGTTAATATGACTATTTATTGTTTAGGTCATGAAAAATAAAAACTCACTCCTCAAAGTAAAACTCGTATTCAGGATTGAAAAATCGGCGTCCAGGTCTATTGCATTGATTCGTCATGTTAGTCTTACTGATTCCGTAATTTCTGTTCTTTTTAAGGTTGAATGGATTATTTATTTTAATGCAAAATTTACGGTTCCTATAAATGCTTGTTTTTAAGCTTGATTTAGCCACGTTGGATTATATTATATTCAATAAAACCCAGTAAAGTAATTATATTTCACATCAGCTATCATTCAGATGTGGAGGAGGAGGGGGTGGGTTGATAAATAAAACAAAAGGTCCTTGAAAATTGGAAAGAAGATCACTAAAAAGCAAATGTTTCAGTAGCCAAAAGGAATGGAGTGCAGCAAGCCCCTCTCCCATGCCCTTTTTTTCCTGGAGGCTGATAACCAAAATTTGTTAGCGTCATTATGTTTAACAGGGTTGAAAGGTCCAGTAGCTATGCCTTTGGGTATAACTTGACTCTCCAAAGCCCCTAGAGAAAAGACAGAGAGTATTGAAATTTGGGTATAGTTTACGAATAGTATTTATCATTGCAAAGTGTGCAGATTTATCAGGGGAGTTAATGAAGCCTGGAAAAATCCTAGACTTTTTCTTTTAAAGTTGTACGCAGTCTTAAAACTTATTGGGTAATTAGGTTGGTTAATTTCAATGCAGTGTGCAATAAAAAAAAAGGAATTATCTACAGTGATACGAAAAAAAAAGTCTGTGAATAACTGAGAGTTTTTTTACTGTTCTACTTTGTTAGTAGTAGTAGCAGCAGCTCTACTTTTGCCTCATTTCGTGGGTGCCACAAATCACTTTGTATTCACTACCAAAAAAATCATTTGGAATATGAATTTAAGTAACATTTTTTGAATGTTTGTACACATAAGTACTAATTTACAAGCTTGATATATGTGTAAATCCTGGACTACCTCATAAGGTAAAATAAAATACATTAAATATATATTACCTTGCCTGGCGAAACTGACCCATCTTAGTCAACCTGTTTAATTAGTGTTCAGCATTTGAGTGAAATTTTGTAGCGCACCTCTTTCGACCCAACTGTCCCAAGCTTAAAAGCCATTTTTAAGAAATCGTAGCTTTTAGTAATTAACATTCTAATGAGGCCAGTCGTAGCCAGTTAAGGTAAGTCTTATTTGCTTGGCGATTTTGGATTGCTTCTAAGTGAGGTATGCCTTTTCTGTTAAGGCTCATTCAGAAATAAGGCTAATCAGTGCACTAACGTAATAAGACTTAAAAACAAGAGATTGACACGCGTTTTACACTACAGCATAGAAATATTGTATTGCTGGAACTCAACAGCCAAGGCATAGAAATTAGACTCGGGTTGTTTTATGCCCCATAGCCCAAAGAATATATTTTTATCTTTTTTATTTGCTTTTTCTCTGCAATTCCACCTACTTTTTAATTCCTTTTCGCTTACCTGTGCGTGCACAGGCTGGCGAAGCGACACCTATCAAAATTTGTCAGATCTACCTGAAGTCAGCGGTTTTCAAAGAATCTCCCAGACCATTCATAGGGGAATTTCACTCAGGAGATACAACGGAACTAACTTCAGGGAATCTAACAATATTTAACTAGACATGTAATGGGATTTGACTGAGTAAATGTGGATCTAGTGGAATGCTACTGGAAACTCACAAAATCACAGTTCTGTGTTCTTTTCCCTCCCCTTTCTGTCCAAATTTTTGCTCTTTATTTCGTCCCATGAAGTTTTAATTTCCTCTAAATCCTTTCTTCATATCTTTCCCCACCCTATTTATGTCATCTTGCTTTTTACCAGGAATTTCTGTCAACCTCTCACTGTTCATCCATAAAACTCGAAATAGCCATTTTAAGCTTTCTTTCGCTGTAATCCTTAAGGTTGGGATCCAAAAAAAAAAATTCCTCTTCCTAGTGGAAGTGACTTAGTCTTCCCAGCAGTAATAAAACTATCGTCAGATAATTCGTCAAGAAAACGTTTAGTATATCTTTCTCTATCGCTTCAAGTGTCGATTTTTGACTGCTACCGTCACCATGGCTAAATCACTAACCCGGTAATTCTCGTCTTTTAAAACCACTGACGGATCAAAATGCCATTTTTTCTGTTCAGACTTTGATTGTGTTTTCCACCATTTAATAAATTGTGCTTCAGTACAAATGTCTTCAGGGAAGATGCGCTGATAAAACTCACTTAAGATTTCTTCATCCACTAGTAAATCTTTGCGACGGATTTTATCTTCCATCTTTTCCACACCAGCGACCAATTCGGCGTTGTGCTTCAAAAATCCATAATTAAGTTTAGTGTCACCATTAACTAACCCCTCGCTAATAAACAATTGGCGACAGTGTGCTGGATCAATATTGCTGTACATTACTGAGCGATTATTAACAATGGGTAGTCCCAGTAACGTCACCGACTCCGAAGCTTTGCAAGCGCCTGCTTTTTTACTCCAAAAAGGCTCAGCATAACGATATTTACAGAGGTGCTTACCAGCCTCTTCCAGCCAGGCAGGTTGGATCTTGGCGACATTACGAGCAAACAGACGACTGGTGTCAACCATTTCCGCCGCGGTTACCCATTTGGGCGTTTTCTTGCCAAGGCCAGAACCAGGAAACAAGAAAAAACGATTGTTACGTGCCCCCAAGTATTCTCTATTGTTATCTAACAAACCGGAGTGGGAAAGCAATCCAAACAGTAACGCTTTGTGAATACTGTCATATTCAGCCTGCTCTTGACTAACCCTCCATCCCAAAGTAACAACAGATTGCTTTAATTGGCTAACAATATCTTGCCATTCGCGCATGCGCAGATAATTTAAAAACTGCTCTTTGCACCATTTTCTTAGTTGATTTCCTGACAGTTCTTTTTGTTGCTCTCTGAAACCATTCCAGAGATTTAAGAAGCTTAAGAAGTCAGAGTCTTCATCTTGCCATTGTTTATGACACTCATCAGACTTTTGCTGTAGTTCTTTTGGTCGTTCTCTTGGATCTTGAATAGACAAACCGGCGACGATAATAATGATGTCATTTAGACAATTAAGTTGCTGCGCCGCATAGACCATCCTGCCATAACGAGGGTCGACAGGAAGCCGTGCCATTGCACGTCCAACTTTGGTCAGGTTTAGCATACCGCGTTTTACACTAACCGCGTTTAATTCTTCTAACAACTTAACACCAGCACTGATGTGTTTGGATTCTGGTGGTTGTACAAACGGAAAATCGTCGATTTGCCCCATTCTCAACCCCGTCAACTGAAGAATAACTGCCGCCAGATTAGTGCGCAGAATCTCGGGGTCGGTAAATTCAGGACGGTTGTTAAAGTCCTCTTCGGAATAAAGTCGAATACAAATACCGTTTGCGACACGTCCACAACGCCCCGCACGTTGGTTCGCACTGGCTTGAGAGATAGCTTCAATCGGTAATCTTTGCACCTTACTTCGAACACTATATCGAGATATCCTCGCTGTTCCAGCATCAATAACATAGCGGATACCCGGCACAGTTCTTCGTGATGGCAAAGGAGCGCACATCCACCGCCGCCACCAAACGCCGCAACAAGGCCTGAGGATCGCCGGAGAAACGGACTTCCTGATACTGCCCAAAATCTCGCAATCCAACGACCCCCTCAATCCGGTTCAAAGCTTGTTTGTCCCCCTCCACAGACATTCGAATGGTATCTTCCCCATACTCCTGTTGGATTGCTGCCAAGGTCCCGTCCAAGACCTTTTTCCCGCGGTAAATCATGAAGATGGCGTCGCACATCCGTTCGGCCATTTCCATGTCGTGGGTCGAGAAAATTACCGTCGTTCCTTCCCGCCGGAGTTCCACGATCGCCTCCCGAATCACATCCAAATTCACGGGATCCAACCCAGAGAACGGTTCATCCAGAATCACCAACTTGGGACGGGCAATCACGGTCGCAATAAATTGCACCTTTTGGGCCATCCCTTTGGAGAGTGCCTCGATCTTCTTGTTGCGCCACTCCGCCAACCCCATTCGGTCCAGCCATCGATCCATCTGCCCGGCCGCATCATTACGTTCCATCTGTTTGATGCGGGCATAGTATTGCAGCAGCCGCGAGACGGTCATTTTCTTATACAGCCCCCGCTCCTCCGGCAGATAACCGATCCAGTCGTTGGCCGCCCGCAGCTGCTGGTGCCCCATGACTTCAATCCGCCCGACATCCGGGTGAATGATGTGCAGAATCATCCGAATAGTAGTTGTTTTCCCGGACCCATTCGGGCCGATAAACCCATACACACTCCCCTCGGGCACGACCAGATCCAGTTCTGATACGGCCTTATGCGTCCCGTAGGTTTTCGACACACCTTCTATAACAACGGCATCCACGTTCTTAATTCATTCCATCTCGGTTCACTGCGAGACACCAGTCGGTTCTTGAAACACGCCAGACGCTAACCGGCGAGACTCCAATTGGCTATTCCAAAGCATGGACAGAATCAGAATCGCTTCCTCACGGACTCAAAAATAAAAGTCACCTTGGGCAAATGGTAGGGCGAGCGTACTCGCGAGCCGTTGGGCAAAAGCAGCGCTCAAATAACCCCGCGGCCCACAAGAACCCGTGAGCCAGGAACGGCTCGCGAGTACGCTCTCCCTACCACCTGCCCCAAAAACCACACCGCGACGTGACAGATGCCCGGGCATGTTCTACTTTCCAAGGGAAGCGGCGCTCGCCCCTCGCGTGAGGCATCCGACGCTCAAAGCCCAATGCCAAGCAACCAAGTCATGGTGATCGCCGGCGAACCTAGCGGGGACGCCCTCGCCGCCGATCTAATCAAAGCCCTGCGCCAAGCCCGGCCGGGCCAAATCCGCTCGCGGGTGTTCGGTCTTGGCGGTCCCAAGCTCGCGGCCCAGGGCGTTGAGCTCATCGAAGACATGACCCAAAAAACGGTATTTGGCTTCTTTGAAGCCCTCCGCCAATACCGCCACTTCAAAGCGATCTTTGACCCCTTCGCAACTCGAGCTGTTTGATTACAAACCCAAGTTGGTGGAATACAACGACCAACCGATCCCGGATTCCTATCTCGAGGGTCGCCGTTTCGCTTTTATGGATAGTTCTTTCAAAGAGCGCTCCAAACTTCTGGGAACCCGCCGCGCATTCACCCAACACGGGCAATCCGGCATGTGGTTCTCCGAACTCCTCCCCCATACCGCAAAAATTGCAGACGAGATCACCATGGTGAAATCCTGCGCCACGAACTTGTTCAATCACGCCCCGGCAAAGTTGTTCATGAATACGGGTTCGGGCCAATTCGGGCGCCCCAGCATTGGCTCCTGGGTCACTTACGGGATCGGTAGTGAGTGTGATAATCTACCCGGTTTCGTCGTGTTACAGAGCGGCCCCCGAGGGCCGCGCGGCGGTGCGGTGAATTGGGGCAGCGGATTCTTACCAACGACCTATCAAGGCGTTCCCCTGCGCGGTCAGGGCGAACCGATCCTCAACCTAACGAATCCGGAAAACGTTTCCTCAACGGGACAACGTCAAGTGATTGACACGGTAAATGCGCTCAACCTGCAACGCTTGGTCGCCACCCAAGACCCGGAGATCAATACTCGCATCGCGGCCTACGAAATGGCTTATCGCATGCAAACCAGCGCCCCGGAATTGATCGATCTTGCCGGCGAATCCGACGCGACCCTCAATCTCTACGGAATTGAAAAGGAACAAGCCTCCTACGGACGTAACTGCCTCCTGGCTCGGCGTCTGGTGGAACGCGGCGTTCGCTTCATTCAGCTCTACCACCGCGGCTGGGACCATCACGGCGATGTGAAGAATGGAGTTCCGCGTACGGCGAAACTGGTCGACCAGGGGACAGGAGCACTGCTGAAAGATCTGCACCAGCGAGGACTGCTTCGGGACAGCCTGATTATCTGGGGGGGTGAATTCGGGCGAACTCCAATGGTTCAGGGGAACGGCGGCCGCGACCATCACATCAAAGGGTTTTCCACGTGGCTGGCCGACGCAGGAATCCGAGGCGGGATGACCTGGGGGGCAACGGATGAGTTCGGATACAATGCGGTCGAGAACCGCGTTCATGTCCGCGATTTTCACGCCACAATGCTGCACCTGCTGGGAATCGATCACAATCGGTTCACCTACAGGTTTCAGGGACTCGACTTTCGTCTCACGGGAGTCGAAGAGTCCCACGTCATCAGCGACATCCTCAGTTAGAGCAGTTTACGAAAAGGTGTGGTCGTACTGGCTCGTGGGAATGTCACTTTCGCCGATGTTTTCTCGTCCGCCACGGCCACAAGTCAGCGTCATACGCTGTAGCCGTGATCAGGTGCGGCCGAACGCGGGATTGCGCCGGAGCC
Source organism: Alatinidae sp. Z8VKAUB7J3 (assembly GCA_010016025.2). Classification (NCBI taxonomy): domain Eukaryota; kingdom Metazoa; phylum Cnidaria; class Cubozoa; order Carybdeida; family Alatinidae; species Alatinidae sp. Z8VKAUB7J3. The sequence continues at coordinate 64,278,950 of JAAAKM020073195.1, forward strand.
GCGGGACACTGTTCAGGGGTGTTCGCCATGCTTCAGGATGGGTTTGATTCTCCAGGTGGCTTCCGGGCCAAAGCGGCGATGATTGGCCCACGGTCGACCATGGACTAATTTGCTTCATTCTATAGATAATGTTACCTGTAAACAAGATGTAGAATAGAGAAAAAGGAGCCTTTTAGTGATTTGTGGCTTTGAAAAAACCTGTTTGGTGTTGTTCTGGAGCTAGTGGTTTTCTTGTAACTGAGCTTAGGTTCATACTGTTGATTGTCCAGGCTGGGGTCAAAGGCTAAGCCATACTTTGGTGGCAGGTAAACTTTACTGCAGGTGTCAAGGAAGTGATGATGTCTATCCATGTGCTTGAGATAGTGCTGCCTAAAGAAGAATCCTGCAAGATAGCCAGCCATGTGCTTGGTCTTTTTACCATATCTTATGATTCCTTGGCTGACATTGCTCTATGTATTGCATATAAGCACCTGTGTCAGGGTACACAAAGTTCTTGCTATGATTTACTGTTTGGTGCAGGAAGCCTTGATGCTTTAATGCACCATAGGCTTTCCAGCTGTCAGAAGTAATCATTGTTCCTGGCTGCACATACCTATCTGGCACAGCTAACAGAGTATGTGCAGTTCTATCCCTAACAGGGACAATGAAGGCCAAACCAGAAGCATGCTCTATACCACTGAAAACCCATTGTCCTTCAATGAGTCTCCCTCTGTTATATTTGTGTTTTTGAATTTTCACTTCATCTATCTCAACCACTTTCCCTGGCCCTCCTATGGGTCAGGACATACTTTTGACAAGACTTACCTTGCAACAAAAGCTAGACCAGTCAACAATCATTGTTGAGGAAAGGTACATAGTTGACCAGATGTAATCTTGTTTTGGACCTGATCCCATGCATCAAAGATAGCAGAATACCAGCAATTGTGAGACAGACAAATGCAATCCCTTGCAAAATGTTCCTTTACTTATTTATCTAAAAAAACATTTTTTATTTATTAAAACTTTTGACCCAATTTTTGAACTGTTGTTTTCTTCTTTTTTTGTCAATAAATTTCACTACTTTTTGAGATTGAAACTGTGTGAATTGTTTGTCTGGAAATTGCTCAGAACCACATTGATTGCAGAATACCTAAGTTGCTTGCACTCCATGCTCTTGAAAAAAAAGTATAACATTTTTTCTTGTCATTCATCAGGGCACCCAAATGAGCAGTCTGAACACTCAGCAACTGATAATTGCATTATCTCTTTGCTCATTTTTTATCTTTATTCCACTTTGCTCCTTCAATTCCAACAGTTGATTGGTTAGTGAAGCATTCTTGTCTTTCACCAACTACAATTTCTGGCAAAAATAGGGCTGAATGATGAAAAATCCTTTCCATTAAAAATAAGGCTTAACCAATCAGCAAAAAGCACAGTATAGACATCAAGCAACAATTCAACCAATCAGAATAGAGAACTCACCCCACTACCTGCAGGGCTAATGGACTAAAATGCTTAACTGTATAGGTAATGTTACCTGTAAGTAAAATTGGATGTTTGTTTTGTTCAAAAGTGAATGTGGATACAGCTAACATGATGCTAACTGTTATCTATCTTGCAAAACTTGATAACTCTATAATTACCAGCCTCGGTAAAAATAAGATACACAAATTTACTTTAATATCAAAATTTCTAATAAGCAGTAACTACATGTTTCTTATTTCCCATCTTCTGCCGAAGTCTGCCACTAATACAAGGAGAATAACTATTGACTCTTCCTCGTGATGTAGTCATGCAATTTCAGAGAGATCAAGTCCCTCCGAAGCACATGCTTGGACGTCAGTGGATTGTTGCTCTATGGAGACTTGCATGATTTACTTGACAGAGCTCAATTCTTTTCTTTGTTTTCTATCTTTTTTGCAAACAAACGAATTTTGAAAGGAGACAAACGGAATGAGACGAAACATAGAATCACGCCAGGATACATAATTTATTATAAAGTCTGGAAACTTATTTCCCGGAGGCTGTCATATTTCACCTAATCTTTCTAAAGAATTTATACTGAAAAAGTCCCTTAGGGTAATTAAAAGATGTTTTTGGCTTGAACCTTCACATTATTCTTCATAGAATATTATCCTTAATAATAATAATAATTTATTTCTGGCCCACTATACAACAACAAAAGTGAATTAAAATAACAAAGCAAGAATAGCACAACAACAATCGCAATTGATAGAAGACCCGACAGATTAAATTGTGAAAAGGATCTAAGAAATAAAACGCATTTCTCATCAGCTTGATACATACAGACTCAAAAGATGAGTCTGTCGAACCATATCTTCAAACAACAGCGGTGTTACTACACCATCACAGAAGGTAAAGCGAAAATTTTTAGTATCTAAAAAAAAAAGAATGCGAACCTCTCACAGATCTTTTTTCAGAAGTGCACAAGGCCCCATAAAAAAAAACAGAATGGGCACGAAAACTACAATATAAGCTTAAGCTTTCCTTAAACATCCCTAAGAAACTGAATACGCAGGGCTGATATACTTGTACAAAGATGAATTCCTAGACACCGTATCTGTGAAACAAAACAAATAAAAAAAAAAGAGTCACAATTCGAGCTTTCAGAAACAGACCTAGGATTGAAAACTAAATATTCAGACTTCTCTATGTTTAATGAAAGACCGATACACGGAAACATCTGAGATATCAGTTTAACTGAGAACACTATTCTGGTTTCAGTACGGCTTATAATAAAAAAAATCCTCGCATAAGCAATATACGATGCGTCAGAAGAACCAAAAAGACCCGTAGGCTCAATTCTCGTGAGCACATTATTAATACAAGCATTGGAAAAATAAGGTTATAGCGCTCCACCCTGACAAACATCAGTTCTGACAGGAATGTTCTCTGAACACTCCAAAATTGACTTTAGCTTAAGATACAAATTGCTATCCTAAAAACGGAGTACTTGAACTAGAGAAGAGTTCACGATGAAAACAGTCAATGTTTGCCATAATTGGGCACAGCATACGCTATCAAACGCATTACGTGATGTTTTGGAATCTAATTTCTGGCATAGCTTATCGTAATTTATACAGCCTTATTTCCACAGTAAAGAGCATAGTATGTATAATCTCTTTTCGTTTTTTACAGGAGTCGTTATTTACAGTGGATGGTCATGGAAATGTTATGGAAGGGTTCATTTGATGTTAAATTTTGACTTAAAGTTGTTGTAAACCGAATAGAAAGTAAAATGACACCCCACAGTTAAATGACGCCCTACTTGACCTGACCCCATAATCTGATCTGCCACAATATCGACCTGACCTGCAACCACAATCTGGTGTGCAACCTATAATATGAGATGATGATCTATGGTCAGGATAGCTTTTGGAGACAAAGGAATTGAGCAAGTGAAGTTGAACAGTCTTTATCAAGCATACAGCTAAATAGATTTATCGAAATATAAAACCAATCTTTGATAAAAAGCCCTTTTGCATCTCTGGAAGTCGTTAAAAGTGCTCATGACAAGTATGAAAAATGATCTAGAAAATAAATTCAGATTATACATCATAATTCTGAATTTGGTCCAAGGAGTAAGTGTTTTTATATTGCGAGGAAACCAATGATATTTAAGTCCTTTTGAAATCCATGAATAAGAATGATCGGATTTTTGTCAGTAATGGAACCTGTCGTCTTTTTGAGTGATGGAAATAGTGTATTGATGGTAGAAGCATTAAATCAAATTGTATGAATTTAAAACGTGGAGTGACTCATGGTTCTTTGTTTTGCCCTTTGATGTTCTAGTGCATATTAATAATTTAATTGGTTGATTCTAAAGGATTTCGTAGCATGGAGCACTTGAAGATGCATCCTAAAAGAGGATGAAGCTTAGCTTTGCAGACGACATGTAGAATTTGATGGCAGCTGTGACTGGGTCAGTTTTATTTGTGCTGATGAAAGATAGAATCTATTACAAAGAAAGAGGTATGAGAGTGAATATCTTCCTAGTAACTGATCTAGTAAGTGGATATCTGCCTATACATGAAAACATAAAGCTGTTTTGTGTCCTGGTGGATGAGCGTCTTGCGTTTCAAGGTCATGTTGAATTTCTAGAACAACGAATAGCCTGAACGATTTTCGAACTTCTCTTTGGGTAAGTTTTTATCTTAGTAATGCAGACTTTACTGGTGTGCTTGTATTGAGTGATGTTGTTCTAAGGCGTGTTAGTTTGTGCCATTTTAGGGCTTCTTCCTTTTTATTCTTTTTGGACTGTTCAATACCGTCAGTATAGTCTCAGAAATTAGGTGTGTTGACTAAGTGCCAGTCAAAGTCAAATTTCCGCGTAAAGAGCGAAGTATTGAGGATGAGGCAACCGAGTTCTAATGTAGCTTCTTACTTTCAATTAAAAAAGCTTTTCTGGTCGTTTTTCAAATAATTTCAGAAAATCTGACTCCCCCTCCATTAAAAATTTTCTCCCCTTACGGAAAACTCCTATTTGGAAATTTGATAGGGCAGTAGTGTTGTCTTTGAAAGTAGTGAAGTATGTTTTACCCGTGATATTGCCGTGTTATATTGATTTTACGAATGGTTTTCTAAAAGAAGGTGAATTTCCCGATCCATTAAACATGCCAGAGTAGTGCCACTACATCAATGTAGTGACCGAAAAGATTTCAGCAGTTATAGACCCTTTTTCGCAACTCCCTATTCTGTCTCAAATTTTTGATAAATAATATATAAACAAATGGCTGAGTTCTTGGAGAGGAAAGATTTCTTTTAAGCAAACCAATTTGATTTCAGAAAAGGATACTCTATTGAGCAGGCAGTTCAGTATTTGATATCTATGAGAAATGGGGCTTCGGATGGGAAGTTGAAAGTGGCGACTATATTCCTAGACATTTTGAAGCTGACATTTTGTGCTCTGAAATTGAATCCCCGATGAATCACCGATCTATGTACCACATTTGAATCACCGATCTATGTACGTGCAACCGAATGATATGAAATCAAGTGATCCACCGAGCAATCTGTGATTTACAACAAATGTTTGAAATGGAAACGAAACCAATAAACCTAAGAAATCTCTTGTACTGTTTGCTGATTATACGAATTTTTTACCTGCGGTGCGCACCGAAGCTCAGCTTTTAGGGACACTGAGGAGAAATGGCTCAGGCTAAATAAACTGAAAGTAAATCACCACAAATCGAGTTTCATTGTGTTCATTTGTGTACTTGTATGTGTATTTTAGAACTGAAAATTAAGAGGGCCGTCCCCTCATATAGATAATAATTTTGTGTCAGATTTTAATCTCACATTTTACTTTCATTTGATTTTTTTTATTGTTACTATTGATTTCTGTTTGTTTTTGATTCGATATGCAAGGTCATATTAAATTTCTGAGGGGCTACCTCCCATCAGCCCACACTGCGCTTGAGGAGAATTTTAAATATAATCCGAGTCAGTACCGAGTACGAGTCAGTACAAGAGTCATTGCTGTTGTTCTAAGGAAGAAGAAGTGGACATATTTATGACATGAACTTTGTACGAAAGAAGGTAATTTTCCTTGCGCAGTCTACAATTAGAAACCAGACGGCAGAAGAAGACGAGGTTATCCAAAGAACACCCTGCAACGACTTCGGTCGAGACGACTCGGTCGACTGATCGAGATCTTGGAACGACCGAGACCTCATTAGTACCTGCAGAGAAAGAAGTCATCACGACAGCACCACTTTGGAGCAAGTAAAGAGTCTTCGTCGACGCTACATGCGCCATCAGTGGCTCCAGAGGAATTAAGGTCCAAGATGAGGAATCAAAAATGAATTTTAGGGTTGTGATTCTCGCGTTTACAAAGGGGAGCCGTTTTATCAGTCTTTCACACACCTTTTGTATAAGACATGCCATCCTCCCTCTCCCTCTTCTGATAAGGTAAGCATACACCAAGCATCTTTTATGATATGCCTAAAATATTTTTGCAGCGCACCCGCGGTCTCGCAGGCCGTGGCCACCTTCGCGAGATGCTCCGGTTTCGCCGTGCCCGCCACGCGGACGTGCTTCAGCGCGACGGCCGGCGTCCACGGGAGCTCGATCGCGGCCTCGACCTTGGTCGGCTCGCTCGCCGTGGGCTTGGTCTTCGCGGCCTCGGCGATCACCGCGTCGAGCCCGGCCACGCCATCGAGCGTGCGCGCCGACTCGCGCAGGAGCCAGAGCGTCTCGCGCTCGACCTCGCCCAGCGCATCGCGCACGACGAGGTCCGTGCCGTAGCGCTCGGTGAGCCAGGCGCCGGTCTCGACCATCTCCTGCACGAGCCCCTTCTCGCGCGTCGCGGCGAGGTAGCGCAGCGCGAGGTCACGCTCGGCCGGCGCGATGTCCGTCCGGCCGGGGTAGGTGGTGTGCAGTCCGGCCAGCGTGCTCCGCGCCCAGAGCAGGTCCTGGATCGAGCGTGCCTCACTGCAGAGGGCGATGAGGCCCGTCACGTGCTCGTCGAGGATGGCCGCGAGCTTCGTGTCGGCCTCGGCCTGGCCCTTCTTGCTCAGGTTGCGCGGGCGCTTGTAGCGCTCGCTCTGCACCCAGGCGTGGTCCTCGCCGCGCTTGTACTTGAGGCGCTTGCGCGCCTCCTTGTGGTCGGGCTCGAACGCGAGCAGGCGCTCGTACACCTCGTCGCGTTTGCCGAAGAGCTTCTTCTTGATGCACCAGCGCGCGAGCGCTTCGAGCTTGACGGTCGCGGAGCGATCGAGCGCACCCTGCCGGGCATGGAGCTCGCCTTCGTGGGCCCGCGCCGGCACGGCCAGGCAAGCCACCAGCCCCAGGGCCAGGACGAGCGCGCGGGCCATCAGGCGTCCGACTCCGTTAGGGTCTCGAAGGCCGCCCGGTGGTGGTCCGGGATCGGCGTGCTCTGCCAGGCGTCCATGTCCACGGCCACCTGGGTGTTGCGCACGCGGAACGCGAGCTCGCCGTCGCTCGACCGACGCCCTTCGTAGACGAAGTCGATCGAGGCCGTGCCCATGCGCGCCACCGCCACGGACATCGCGAGCTCCTCGCCGTAGGCCACGGGGCTCACGAACTCCGCCTCGCTCTTCACCGTCGGGTAGCCGACCTTCTCCTTCTGGAGTGCGTCCGGATAGGTCACGCCCACGACGGCGGCGAACATCTCCTCCATCGCGATGTGGCAGAAGTGCAGGAACTGCGGGTAGTAGACGATGCGCGCGTAGTCGATCGACCCATAGCGGACGGGCAGGCGGAACATGAAGGGCATGTCTCGGGAACGTTCCTCTCGACGGGAGCGCGGCGGGACGGCAGCATACCGGGCCGCCCGCCCCGACACCGACCCCGGAGCCCCATGCCCGCCGATCCGAAGACCCTCGCGGAGAAGCACTGGGCCGTTTTGCGCAAGGGCTCCCGGTCCGCCGCCGACGTGCTGCTCGACGAGCTCCGGCAGGTCGAAAAAAAGTTACGATTGAAACGCAAGGGAACAAACTTCAAACTTATATTCTACCAGTTCGGCAGCTTTTAATGGTATTTAATAAACTGACGCAAAATGCAGTTTTGCACGGTAATGCAACGATAGTTAACATCAGTTTTATAAAAAGAGATGGCGGGTTGGATATCCAGTTTAGTGATAACGGGCGTGGGTTATCTCAAGATATTGATCCTAATAATCTATTTGCGCCATTTTTCGCAAAATCACTGACCTTTCAAGAAGTAAGTGGATTGGACTTGTTTGTTGTTAAGTCCGTGATACAAAATCGCCTTGGGGGACAAATTAGCATTAACAAGTCGTCGCTACCTCAAGTTGAGTTCGATATTCAGTTGCCTAACTTCAAGATTTGATGTGGATAGACAATACAGTTAAATCAAACTTTCAAGTTCGCAACTAGCGGAAAATTTTCCATCACTTCGGGTCGATACTACGAACTCAAAAGGTCTGGAGCTCGTTGTGAATGTTGGTAGGGAAAATAAGCAAGCCGCAGATCGGTAAGTCATGCGGCTTGCTAGATTTTATTTTTTCATATCTTGTTTAACTTTGCCCTCGTGTCACTTTATTACCTGCTGTGTCCAGATATTCGACTATGGGGCTTGAATTGTTGGGGTAGGTTACTTTGATGATAGCAAAACCATCATTTTTTCCATTCACCAATTCGCCTAGCAGGTTATAACGGCGCACATTTAAGGTCTGTCCCTTTTCGTTACTGATTATTTCTACGCGGGCAACCCCATTTTCATCTTCTGTGGCAAGACCTTGTGTATTAAAGCTGCGCACATCAGTAGGGATCCCAAACATATTAAATGTATTACGGACAAAAACAGATCCGTTGCTTGGGAGTGCGATAATATTGCCATTGACGTCAAAATTCACCATGCCCGTTGTATAGCCATTCATGTCATGCTCATAAACTTCGCTGCTGAAGCCGTCAACACCAGGGAGATTGTCAAAGGGACCTAGGTTTTTAGGGTTGCCATCGGCGTCATACCAGCTAAGGATTTTTTCATCCAGATTGTTTTCATCGTATATGACTCTCGAAATAGCCACCTGACGTTGGGGGCTGTTGATCGGATTTCCCTGTTGATCAATATTTTGAGTTTCTAATCTTAGGCCCTGGTCATCAAAAATCATTTTCACACGGCCAAAATCCATAAAATCATTGAATCGTTTCCGATTGCCATCTTTACCAAATCGGTCCTCGATGACTGTCTTACCGTCTTTGCTCACCTGCCAGTTGGTAATCCAAACATCTCTGGTGTCAGAAATCCGATTGCCTTCCAGGTCTTTATAAATCAGTGATCTTTTATTACCGTTTTCATCCAAAGTGAATTCGTCAATGGCTACACCCCAATAATTGATCATAAGATTGCCATTTTCATCAAGGTATCGACGGGTGATCTTATTGTCAGAATAGTCAAGCTCTCTTGTCGAATTCACTTTGAAAGGTAAAATTTTGTTGTTGTTTCTTTCTTTTTTCTTCTTCGTTTTTTTTTTTTTTAGCAATGAGGAGGACTTGGGGGAGGTCCTTGTCGAAATATTTACTTGTTCTACGTCTTCATATTTTGCTACCGGCTGACAAAATCCTTGTTTTATCACCTGTTTAATTTTATTTTTTATTTATTATATTCTTTCCCATCTTGGTTTCATACCTCACATTGGGCCTCCCCAAAGATCTTACTTTAGATCAGCCCCTGATAAACTCGCATCACCAATAATATAACTACTTAATTATGCAAAACTAAGAGTAAAAAATGTGTTGAAAAGAAGTTTACATAGAGATAGGTAGAAAACAATTAAATTAATAGTTGACAGAAGAAAAATTAGTTAATCTAAATATTATGTTTAAAAAATCGTAACCCAGTTCATTTAATTAAAAAAAAAAACATTTTTACGCCTATTCAAAGCTCAGAGTTTTATTCACCAATAAATACGAAACGAAAATGCAATACTCTTATTTCCCCTCAATAGGCTCCATGGTCAAACGATTAGTTGTTCTTTTTTTTATGTGTACTAGAATCTAAAACATATTATTTTGTTCATTTTATCTATTTTTTAAACATATATAAATAAATTTCGCCTTATCCATCACATCTAACCCGAGTTCTTGGTGAAAAGTGGCTTCATGAGAATATTTACATCCCAATACTAACAAGACACATTCAAGGTTATAGAAACACTCCTTACCTTCTTTTAAACACAAAAAGATTATATAAAAATAGGTCTTAACTAAAGAACAGCAAAGTAAAGCGCCTTATAAAAATGTGCTTTCTTCTTAGGTACGTGCAGCCAAAAAGCTATATTTTTCACGTCGAATTGATGCATTTCGTAAAGGTAATTTGCATTTAGACTATTTATAATGAAGCTCTTTCACGGAAGAAACTAAAACAACTTTCAACATGTCTTTGCAATAAAACTGATGGATCCATTGTGGACGAAAACTCAGCAGCAAGCAGGAGCGGAGCCAGGAGGTTGGCGGATCTTCCTTAAGATTTTTCTGGCGCCCTCATTTTGTTAATAGGAGGCGCAGACCAAGGGAAGGGACCTAGTCACTAGAATTTCATAGTAGAAACCAGGACACCCCCACCCGGTGGTCATAAAAACAGGTGGAGGATGACAAAAGCCCTCTGCTGTGCACTCAGCAGGGCCCGCCGGCGTGCTGACACGTCCCGTGAGTTAAAAACCTTAGAAACACCATCGTTGGAGGAACCTCTATAGGACATCTGTGACAGGACGCAGAGTCCGGTTTTATGGACAACAGACTCTGCAGGCGGCTTCCTCGACCCTGTCGGGGTGCAAAGGCTCCAGGGAACCATTGGTCATGAAAATTCCCACGAAGAATCAATGAAAAAATTAATACTCCCAGAGATATTGTGCCTGCTACGGCCACCTATCCAGTTAATACGATCAAGCTCAACATGAATGGGTAATGGTACTTCAAGGGGCTGGTGAACTGACTTTTGAGGATGGGCGAATTGTGAAGCTAGAGTCAGGTGAATATATTAATATCCCAGCGCACTGCAAACACAAAGTGAGTTGGACATTACCAGATGAAGAAACAGTGTGGTTAGCTGTTTTTTACTCCTAGCCACTTACTCAAAACCGATTCTAACTTTTCTATTTCAACTGGTTTACCCACAAAATCATCCATACCTGCGCTGTAATAAGAAGCCACATCTTCTAAAAAAACATTGGCCGTGATAGCTATAATAATTAAATTACAAATGCCACCATATGTAGAATTTCAATTATAAAAAAGATGACGTTATTGCGATAGGGATTGCATTGATAAATCATTGCCTGTTTTATACTTCTTTTCTACCATATAAAAAAATTTGAATTCCTGTTAAAAGGGATTAAAGGCCACCTTCCGTGAATGACTTCTGCTAGGAGACTGCTCTAAGTGCTGACTATTTCCTGGATGAAACTGTTCACATATATATTTCTAAGTTTTATTCCATAATTTTCTTGTGAATATTTTCATTTAACGAACAAGTTTGCAAAGAATTCCTCTTTTCACCTTCCCTATGCCAGGGGCCATACCAACAACTTCTTTGAAAAAGATTAATGCCAAAACTCTTATGAAAGAGTCGACTATTTGTTGGAAATAAATTTAAAATAAACAAATAATGAATTGGTCAAGCGAAAAAGTCATAAGGGTCACAGCAAATGCACAAATATGCTTGCTAAGTATACGATTTTTAAACGTTTTCTGTTTCAAAAATTAATGAACTACTATAATTATCAATATATCGTGTTTTGTGTAGTATATTGAACATTTTTTGTAATACGAGAGTCTTCTGGGGAAAATACCAAAAATTTCCCGTGTTTGATATAATATACCGTACTGTCCTAACTCCTAGTAACCGATCTTATTTCGATTCTGACACAAATAAGAAATTGAGTCTGTTTTAAATTAGAAATCGTTCTCTTTGGGGTTACACTGTGTGTTTTGTTAATACTTATTCTTTCTTTATCCCTATGTTCATAGTTGACTTTCTAATAGCTCATGTTTTCTTGTAAATTTTATATTAAGTAGATAGTTAATGTGGTCTAAGAAGATTTGTACATCCCTTGCTAAGAACTGTTCTAATCGCTGTCTTTTGCAGGATCTTATATCCCTTGTAAAAGGAGACCAACCGTCCTGGCTAATAGGAATAAACGAAATAACTGGAACTTTTGGCCTAGAATTATTGGAAATGATCTTGTCTACATACCCAGCAGTTTTCTTCAGTGTAAGTAAGATTCTAAGAGTAATGAGTGGTTAAGTTTGAATCTATGAATACCCAGTATTTTGAATGGGGGAAAAGGAGGGAAGAGATTTAACATGATAAAGGACTTTTAGTCTTTTTAGCCATGTTGTTTTGTCAAAATTTCAATAGGTATAGACCTGTCATGTAGGCAAACTTCAGGGCCCTCTAGAGGGAGAAGGATTAGAGATGGGTTCTTTAAAATAGCCTACCTTCCCAGGACATACTTTAGCCTGTAGACCCATCCCTGAAAGCTTTATTTTCCTAAATTACACCTTTTCCAAGATAGCAAGAAGTCAATTAACTAGAATTTTACCCAAAATATGCTTGAACATGACCAGTCAACAAGAATTAGAGAACATACCAAGAAGCTGTACTGCAAACAAGCCAACACCAGACTGACTTCTTCTCAAATAGAGTCACAAAGCTCTGGAGCTCCCTAGGCAAAGGAGCAATCTTAACCCTTAGTAACAAAGCTCTGGAGCTCCCTAGGCAAAGGAGCAGTCTTAACCCTTAGTATGGAGGCCTTCAAGGGAGCTATGGACTAAGATTGGTTGTCCAAGTCATGGCTTTAAAAATGGGATTCAGCCAATACATTGGCTTAAAATCTTTACTAGCCAGTACCTATAGGATAATTCCTTATTCGCTGCACAATACGATTTCAGGCAAGTAAGGTAATGTTGAAAACTACATATTTGCCCTAGCCTATATCCTAGAATCAAGAGTGCGCCGGTACTTTTAAAGTAGCCACTATAAATCTATGACAAATGTGAATAAGCCTAGACTGTCTAATAATAAGCCTAGATTAAATAATAATAGGCCTAGTTTAGGAATGTAATCTAGTAGCCTACCTCCTGTTACGTAAAATTTAAATTTTACGCAGACGTTTTTCGAATTAATATAGTATATGACAAGCTACCATCTATTAAAAGAATAAAATAAGATTCTAGATGACTGAAACTTCCAATCCAAGGTTTATATTATTTATGAAAGTTTGCTGAACAGCAGCAACAAAAATATTGAAATTGTCTAGCAGAAATCTAATTGTAAATCTTCTGTTACCTATGTTCCCTGCATTGCAGCTATAATAATTGCCTGATTCAAATGCAAGTTTCAAACATTTTAAGTTTTCCAGTAAAGAAACTAGAAACAAAGATTTCTAAGTCCAATACAAAAAAGAAAGTATATTCAGTAAATATTGTGAATAATTATTTTATAAATTTGAGAAGTTATTCTACGGCAAAATCATCAGTCGTCAAATTTTGATTAGAAAATATAAATGCACCCAGTCCAGACTCCTAGAGCAGATCGGAAATTTTTCTGAAACGACTCTCAGACTTCTAATAAACAACGATTTTTTAGGCCCAAGAACATAGATTTTCTTGGTCATTTGGAATCAGGCTGTTCTACAGGTTTACTCCTTGTGATTTTCCTTGTTGTTTCCTTGTTGTGATATTCCCTGTTGTTCAAGGGGGGGGGGATGTAAAATCCCCTTAATGGGGTTTTCGAGAATAGTAATTCCAATGGTGCACTTTCTGTTTCGATCCAACACCATATTCTATTGTTGTTATGAACGTGTGCCATAACATTATTAGCTAACAATAAATCTACTTGCTGCGTATATTGTTGTGCTGTATCTCTGTTAAAAAATTCAACCTTAGTGTTAATCCCATTGTCATTAGCTTCTGCGGCAATATTTGCAGCTGGTTCTATACCTAATACCTGAATATTTTGTTCTACAAAATATTGTAATAAATAACCGTCAAAAAGTTGACTATATTCTGAATGGGCGGTTACTTATTCGGATCAAAAGATAGTCATTAGGGGAGAGCATTCAATAATTTAACGGTTTAATTCTGGAAGAACTGTAAAAACGTAAATGACTTGCGTTCTATTTGGTTCAATAAAACAAGACAAAATTGACGGTAATTTTAGAAAGAAAAAGAAAGTGATACAACAGGTGAAAGAAAGGGGATTGAGAGAGAAAAAGCGTGCGATAGAAGAATGAAGAGGGAGAGAGTGTGCTATTGAGTACTCTGAATTAATTAGAATATTCTTTTACGGTGCACACTGCAGGGACAGAGATACCACTTCACAAAGATCAATTGGAAAGGTTGTCAAGGTTTAAGCTAAAATCTAAAATCATTCCAATTACTGTAGGCTACTGTTTCTCAGCGTTAGAGAAAGCACTGTTTTCCTTCATTAGTTAACTGAATCCAGTAAAAAAAGAAAGCGCAGAAGAGATTCTTGCTGGGATCCAAAACAAACACAATACGAAAAAAAATAGTTCCAAGATGGTTAAGTAAAAAATTTTACCCTTTGAATATTCTGCATAAAGCTGATTATATTTTCAAATGCAGTACTATGATGGTTGCCTGTTCAGATTTACAACGCTAGAAGTAAATTTCATAGTGGTATAAATGAGGAGATTTTCAGGTTTTTAGAAACCGTTGCGTCTTCAAAATCACCAAGTAAAAACATTTCAGTTTTGGCTCGCAGGCTTCTAAAAGAAGTTAGGCTACTCTGATTAAGAGCAACCTTTTTTTAAGGACAGAATTCGATAGGTTTCCCAGCTAAATGGTGGGTGGAAAACAAAAGGATCAAATCCCATCCGACTTCTGAACGACGAGGTGCCTAGGCCTAAATATATATTAAAGATTATTATGGAAGACTGATAAAACAGGGATTCATAATCTTATTCTGTATCAGCATTCCTATGTCATTTCAATGATATAAAACGACCTCCTCCTTTATTTTTTTGAATACCTTATTTTTAGGATGAAATAGACTATTGGGTTATGTATGTACCGTATTAAATATTGGGTAATTGTATAGAAAAAAAACAAGTCGGCTCAAGAACTCTCATGCTCCCGAAGGTGCATATTGACACTTGACAACCTCCAGTCTAGCAAATATGCTAAAAAATCGTGCAGTTGCAAGAAAAAATAATGTTCTTTTTAAAATATGAGAATAGGTATTTCTTTCAAAATAGTACACCAAAACAGAATTTGCTTCTGATTAATTAAAAAAAAAATTGTGGCAGGTGATTGATATAAAGATTATAGATAATTTCATCCATTCAATCGCGACTTTTTCTGTGGATTTTGCCGGGTGGTTGTGGCGAATTATTGATTTAAGGTTTATAGATCAAATCATCCATTCAATCGCGACTTTTTCTGTATATTTTGGCGGCTGGTTATGGCGAATTGTTGATGTTCGTTGGTTGGAGGGGAAAGTGGGAAAAATAGCAAAACGAGTTAATACTGCGGGGGAAGCGCTTCATGAAATAGAAACCCGTGCCATTCAACATCAATTATTGGTAATGATCTTTTGGTTAGTGGCGATGACTGGTTTATTGTATATTTTGATTTAATGAGTTCTCCATTTGTATCTCTATTATAAAAAATGGGTCTGTTTGTGATAGGAAAGAGGTTTCTTAAATGGCTATATTGATGGATCATCTTATTAGCTGGATGATTGCCGTTCCTTTTATAGCAATCGTTATTCTGGCATTTGTGCGTGATGTAGAATTGATTCGACGAATTGCCTTTGGCGCCACAATGGTGGAATTTTTCCTTTCGCTGATACTCTGGAGGAGTTTTGATTCCACCCTGAATAACATGCAGTTCGTGGAACGCGTAGAATGGGTGCCCACGTTTAATATTCAGTATGCGGTTGGAGTTGATGGCATCAGTATTCTTTTGGTGATACTCACAGCCTTTCTTTGTCCACTCTGCGTCCTTTGTTCGTGGACGGGAATTACAACACGAGTACGCGCCTATCTCTCGCTGATCCTGTTAGTTGAAGGCGCCATGATTGTGGTCTTTACCGCCCTGGATCTTTTCCTGTTTTTCATGTTGTGGGAACTTACAATGATTCCCATGTATTTCATGATTATTCTCTGGGGAGGTCCCAACCGAAGCGCCGCTGGAATCAAATTTGTCTTGTACAGTCTCACTGGAAGTTTGTTACTGCTGGTAGGCATTTTAGGTCTCTATCTTGAAGGAGGCCATACCTACGACCTGCTCGTGTTAAGTGAGCAATCCTATTCATCTTCCGTACAATTTTGGTTGTTTCTTTCTCTCTTTTTGGCGTTTGCCATCAAGATGCCCATGGTGCCGTTCCACACGTGGTTGCCCGACGCACATTCCGAAGCGCCAACAGCGGGCAGCGTCATCCTGGCTGGCGTGTTGCTGAAAATGGGGGGATACGGATTTTTGCGATTTTGCTTACCGATGTTTCCTGAAGCCTCCGCCATGTTCGCTCCATATATTTTGTGGTTGTCCGTATTTGCCATTGTGTACGGTGGGTATATGGCGCTCGCCCAAACGGATCTCAAAAAACTGGTGGCCTATTCCTCTGTCTCGCATATGGGTTTTGTCACACTTGGAATTTTTGTGTTCAACAGTCAGGGAATTCAAGGAGCCATATTGCAAATGTTCAATCACGGACTCACGACGGGAGCATTGTTCATTTCCGTCGGTCAATTGTACGACCGAACGTTGGCATCGATCTTTTCGCCGGGCCGACTGAGACGATGGTCATTGCCGACGAAACCGTCGATGCCGAAGTGTGCGCGACCGACCTCCTCGGTCAAGCCGAACATGGCTACAACTCGCCGGCCGTCCTGGTGACAAACTCGCATAAGTTGGCGACCCAGACACTGGAGGAAATTGACCGCATCCTCAAAATTTTACCGACGGCGGAAACCGCATCGGCGAGCTGGCGCGATTATGGCGAGGTGATCGTTTGCGACACCTATGACGAGATGCTGCAGGTCGCAGACGATATCGCATCAGAGCATGTGCAGGTCATGACTGATCGGGATGATTGGTTTTTGGACAATATGACCTGCTACGGAGCGCTATTCCTGGGTCCACGTACGAATGTCGCTAACGGCGACAAAGTGATCGGGACCAACCATACCCTGCCAACCAAAAAAGCAGGGCGTTACACCGGTGGACTTTGGGTCGGCAAGTTCCTCAAGACGCACAGTTACCAGAAAGTCTTGACCGACGAGGCGGCGTCTTCGGTTGGCGAATACTGTTCTCGCTTGTGCATGCTCGAAGGTTTCGTTGGACATGCCGAACAGGCGAACCTTCGCGTACGTCGATACGGCCATCGGAACAGTCCGTATGGTGCCGCTGCGGAGTAGCGCGTTGTCCAGCGATGTTCACTCACAAAACAAGGCACTGGTCGCTACTCTCAGGAAAGCACTCTACGACTTCGACGAGGGTAGCGCACGGCAGGCGCTAGAATCGGTCTTTAGTCCTGATGCTCAGGTCCGGTTGGCATTTCCATTCGAAGATTTAGCCGGCCCGCAAGGACTATTCGAGACTGCTTATTTACCGTTGAGCCGAGCGCTTCCGGACTTCGAGCGCCGCGACACGATAGTCATGGCCGGCGATTCACTTCTTGGGGCCAACTGGGTTGGGTGTGCTGGCTACTACACCGGCACATTTTTTACGCCCTGGCTGGATATTCCGCCAACCGGTCACCAAGTCGCCATGCGGTTTCACGAGTTTTTTCGCTGTGTCGACGGTCGCATCGTTGAGATGCAGGCACTCTGGGACATTCCGGAAGTCATGATGCAGGCTGGAGCATGGCCAATGGTGCCAAGCTTGGGTCGTGAATGGCATGTTCCCGGTCCGGCAACGGCGGACGGGCACGTTCCAGCCCCACGCGATCGCGATCGATCTGAAAGCAGCGTCACTCTAGTCAGCGATATGTTGGCCGGGTTGGGCAAGTTCGCGAAGGGTGGCGTCGAGGCAATGGGACTCGACCGGTATTGGCACCCTAAGTTTAGTTGGTACGGGCCATCGGGCATTGGGACGGGCAGGGGGATAGCCGGTTTTCGCAACTGGCACCAAATCCCGTTTTTGAATGCCATGCCCGATCGAGTCGGTTCACTTGGGCAAGGACACCTATTCGGCGATGGCGATTATGTCGGCTTTACCGCCTGGCCGTTTCAATATTAGGACATGGAATACCACGGTAGTACATCATTGACAATATTTCCAAAATATTAAGAATGTAATTCATTGCTAGAACCAAAATAAGAGGGAGGACGTAATTATGTTTGAGATCCCTCCCCGAAAATTTCCGACTCTTACACTAGCTGTAAAATTGCAGGTAAAATGACTATATCTCCCCAAAAACTAACAAAAACGTATCTCCGACTCACATGCTGGTCTTAAAAATGCAGGCAGAGAAACCTTAGCTTCCCCAGGAACAAAAAAAATCTTTTGTTGCCTCCCCCTCGAACACCATTCTTTTCGTAACATCCCCCGCCACAAGGACAAAAATACCCCATACGACCTTTTTATACATACTGTTTGTCTCAACAACGTTTAAGGTTCGAAATACAAATTCTAGACCATTTTATGTGCGATTTTCATTTAAAACCCCATGTGACCATTTTAGAGATGTTTTCATTGGAATAGGATTTTGGGAGAGTAGAGACCGCTGATGCAACTCTATAGTATTTCAACATAGGGCTGCTTTCTTTGCTTTAAATATACTTTATCTAAAGTTATTAATCATTTTCTTCCAAATTTCAAGTCTAAAAGTCAAGTCTAAGATTACGATTTCTTAAATCTATAGTTTCACGCTTAATTATTAATTTTAGGGATTCGTCGTTTGTGCTTTGATTGCTGCCGCATTTGCTGCACCTCAGGACTACCCAAAGCCGGAATACAAACCTGAATACAAGGCAGCTGAGTATAAGCCAGCATACAAAGCAGCAGACGTAAGTTTGAATTTTCCCTCATTTCGTTTTTCAATAGAAATTAAAGACTATTTAAATGGATAACAATGAAACTAATAAATAGCAAAAGAATACTGAGCTTATTTGAAAACTTCAAAGAAATTGAGTTGCTACACCACAGGAGTGAAATTAAAATTTAACAGGTTAGTCTTTATTTCAAAATACATCTACAAAAATAAATCAATTTAAGTCTTATTTCTTTTAACAAAAGTCTCGAATTAAGCTCAGAATAAGTCAAACCGATATGGTATCAATATATAATCGATAAAGCAACTCCTCATTTGGAAAATCCGAACCGAATACTTGTCATCTAATATCAATATACGATGTATCACAGATTGTTCGATATCAATGTAACTGTGCTTAACTGTGACCTCAATGTAACCGTGAGTTCTTTCTTCGGGGAGGGGTGAACCCATCACGTGTGTGGATATTTGGTAGGCCTGGTGGTTTCATGGTACGCACTGCAAGACCAGGCTGCGGGGATTTCAAACTTCTCTATAAATTGGGGAGGATACTATGACATATTTCATAGATATAATTGGATTTGCAAGAAAAGTTGGCCTTTCTCAAAATCCTACACTATCAAATTTTTATTTACCATTTTGACCAGCCCTTCGTCTAAAACAATAAATTTCCATTGGGTGGGGGTAGGTTGTGAGGTGAAACCACAGGAATGGAGATATTTGCAAAAAAAAAATGCAGAATATCTATTTTTTTATCCTTGACTTTTGAAATCTGTAGTTGTTGAACTCTGCAATAGACCGGTGACCGGGCTAGTTGCAGACATACAATGTTTTTAGGCAAACATAGATTTTCAGATTTGATGTCGATGGATCTCTTTAGCCCAAAAGCTCCATGGGCCAAGGATACGAAAAAAAAACAAATAATTAAATAACCCCAAAATCAACTAATAATTAACCCTTAACCTCAGATGTAAAAACAGTGTCAATTTATATGATATATCAAGGAAGAAATACCGCTTTACAAGCTTACAAAACCTATATTTCATGGGATATGCATGTAATTCAACTCCCTTTAACTCAAATCTTGTAACTCAACTTTCATTCAATTTAAAATGGATGCTGGATGCAGCTCGACCCCCATGCCACACAACCCCATGCGATTGAAAGCCATTCAACTTAACTTCATCCATGTCAACCATCATTGAACCCACCACAAGCATACTTCAAACCTTATTCGGTTCAACCCCCATTAATTCCACCTCACTTAACTCAAGTTTCGGTTAGCCCAACCCTATGCGACTCAAACCAATTAAAAATCAGCCTCAACTTCAACCCTATTCAACTCAGCTCCATACAGTTCGACTTTGCTCAGATCAATCTCATTTATCTCCACCTTCATTCAGCTAACCTAACGATGCCCAACGCTAGCCTAACGTAAGTTGGATGGGGTTGATTATGAATAGTGCAATTCCGTGGCTTGGTACATAAGTCTTATAATCACGAGATCCCTGCAGCTCAACTGGCCCCTACATACGAACCCAGCTTCTCCATCATAAACGCCAAAGAGCTCGAGTCTGAATTCCATTTATTCTTTCCTAAACAGCCAAGATTTCTGAACGGTTGACAAGGTGGACTAGATATATCGAAATGCGCCTTAGCATAATAAAAGACAGCGATCTAATATACAAAAGACCCCTAGTTTATAAACTATTAACGCCTTAGGTGAAAGCCTTAAGTCTGACAATATTCAGGTATCAATCAAAAACATCAGAGCGGTTCTTATGTTTCGGCGTCTCTGGCCTGCAATGGACCATTGCTTGATCCGCCCCTGGCTCCGAAAGCATCGTCAACAGACAGGTAAAAAGGTGAGAGAAGGAAATAAAGATAATAGCAGTATTTATAAACTGAGAAACATAATCATTAACAGATTTCTCATACCTATAATCAAACCATCAACAAAAATAAACACTGTAACCTCAGACTCTGTTCTTAGAAGTTGTTTTCTTGTACTTGGGGCTAAAACAAGTCAGATGAACGTTCTAAGAAATTAAATATAAGGAATCATCGCAATTGGCTACCAAGTAACATTTTCTGGACAGTCATCAGAAATATGTTACGTGCTCCAGATAATTGTTGAAGCCCATCATGTTGTCTTGTTATTAATCACATCCTTCTCCATGGGGACAACCCATTTATTGATCGCACGTGAACACTCTTAGAAGGGATCAATGGATCAATGGATTTATGGTAGAAGCGATTATTATATTCGTAAAGAAAATAAAAAAAAGGTATCGAGTGGTATGTTCACTTTATTGGTAAGTCAGTTATATGAACTGTCATAATTTTTCAAAAATTCGTCATTTTTAAGAGCTCAAAAAGTGCTTAAATTTGAATTTACAGTAGAAGCGATTATTATATTCGTAAAGAATGTAATATGCGCTAGAAGAGAGCAGGTTGCAATCAAAATTCTAAGAAAAAACACATAGATTATCTGCCATCTAGAGTCACTTTTCAAAATTAAAGTAGTATATAAGAAAACTAGGCATTAGAATAGAGCTAAACGAAAGATCTTAAGATCTTAAACAGAGATCTTGACAGAGATCTTAAAGATCTCTGTCACTTCCAAGCGACATGTGATTTGCTAGCCTTTATTTTTATTTGAACTAAAATAATCTTTTGAAAAAACTTCTACAATACAAGTACTTCTTTGATGTCACTATTGCCAGACAATTATCATGGACTAAATACTGAGTTCAGGTATACAAGATCAATAAATTAAAAAACAAACTAGTCTTCGAAATTTAGTTTGTTAGTGAAACTTTATTTTATAATTTTGAACCATCGTAACCGTGTATTTTTCAATAAAAGTGTATTTGCATAATACACTGACAAGCCGTTGAAATTAGCGAAATGTAAATAGTTAATAACATTGACGAAACTGCTAAAACTATTACTGGATCGCGTATTTTCTTATATGCCTCAAGTATTCGAGCCGTCCAAGCCGAGTGGTTAGCGCGCTAGACTTGAAATCCTGAGGACAGGGGTTCGAGTCCTGGTGTCGCTGGTTATTTGGTTTGGAACGGGAATCAATGATGTGAATCTGTAAGCCCAGCCAGAGTCAACCCAGGTCTAAATTTGTACCTGGAGAAATCTGTGGAAGGTAAACAGAAAAGGTATGCAAAAGCTCAGGATGGCTTGGATCCAGCCCCCCATTACACTTCCTTGTTGAATGTCCATGAAACAGGGATCAGCAACACCGGTAGGGACTGTAAAGTCCTATTCCGTTTTCTTTACCTTAATCTTTGTCGTGCGTATCCTTGGAGAAAACATACCAAACTTCGATTTGAAACTTTCTTTTCTCACAGCAAACAAATTTAGATTGTGTTTTCTAACTTGTAGGCTTTTGTTCAAGTTTCTGCTTTTTTTTAGAAAATAATTTTTTAGTTTGACTGACCAATGCGTTCCACAAGGCTTCCGTTGTCTGTTTTTCTAATAGCCCATTTTGCTCAGAAAAACTTGATACTCTATACAGTCCAAGTAATTCAATTTATTTTTGCAGCTCCATTCTTTACTGTGTCTTTTTAAGGGGTGAAAAGGGAAATTAAGCACATAGAAAGTTGTTGTCTTTGAGAAAACATCAGGCATTATGGGTTTTCTAAAACGTTAATAGATTAAACCTTTAACCCTAGTACATCCTGCATATCATACAAACCAGCGCTTTTATCAGTTAACCACTGTGCAGCACGCACAGCGCCTGAAGCGAAAGTCTTGCGACTGGTTGCCTTATGAGTTATTTCAACGCGTTCGCCGGCACTGGCAAACATGACTGTATGTTCCCCAACGATGTCACCGGCACGGATCGTTTCAAATCCAATGGTTTTATCTTCACGTTCTCCGGTAATGCCTTCACGACCATAAACAGCGCATTCTTTTAAATCCCTGCCTAACGTGTCAGCTACAACTTCACCCATGCGCAGTGCCGTCCCGGAAGGAGCGTCTTTTTTATAACGATGGTGGGCCTCGATGATCTCGATATCGGTATCATTGCCAATGACACTGGCGGCCATTTGTAATAGTTTCAAACATAAGTTGACACCTATACTCATATTCGGTGCGAAGACTATGGCGATATCTTTTGCCGCTTCTTCGATCTTTTGCTTTTGTTCATCGGAAAGCCCGGTGGTGCCAATCACCATGGCCTTATTGGAAATACGACATTTCTCTACATTTTCTATGACCGATGTGGCTAAAGTGAAATCGATCAGTACATCGAATTGATCCGTGACCTTGGCAATATCATTGACGAGTTCAACTCCGGCTTTACCGATAGCAGCCACTTCACCTGCATCTGCTCCAAGTAAAGTCGATTGTGGATGTTCAATTGCGGCCCCTATTTCGGTACCTTCGGTATCATGACATACCTCCAGAATGGTCTTACCCATTCGCCCTGCAGCACCACAAACAGCAATACGTGTCATTTTTAGATATCTCATTCTCGATTATTTGGCGGTGAATTATACACAGAAGTCGACTTTAAAATCAGGTCTTTGCAAAACTGTTGAAAAGCATAACCGTTCCGCTACTATAGCGTCCCCATTTCATGACAGACTGATCGATATAATCAAGTGACCGAATTTTCCCTGGGACAACGCTGGATTAATAATGCCGAACCTGATCTGGGTCTTGGCACCGTCATTGAAATCGAACACCGCACCGTCACCTTGTTATTTTCCGCCGCTGAAGAAACCCGGGTGTATGCCAAGCAAAATACGCCTTTAAGCCGTATTAAATTCAGCGTTGGTGAAACCATAAAATGTCAGGTCAATGGCGAGGTCATCGTTGAACAAGTGCAATACCAGGATGGGCTGATCATTTACGAGGGTGCTGACAAGGAAGGAAACCCGATCACCGTTCCGGAAACCAAACTCGATCACGTCTTGCAACTGGTCATGCCAAAAGAAAGGTTATTGAGTGGCCAGTTGGATAAAAACCTATGGTTTGAATTAAGGAGCAAGACCCTTCATGAATCGGAGCGTCTGGCCCATTCAGCCCTTTATGGTCTTGGTGGCACCCGTACCAGCCTACTTCCACATCTTTTAACAACAAATAATTTTCCAATTCAAGTGCAAAAAAAATTTGATCCTTTCTTCTGCCTAAAAAGAATTATAAATAATATTTAAGTCTACTTACCGTGTCCCTTTAAGTGTACTGACTTTTAGGCTTTTAGGCCTTATACTGACTTTACAGCTGACCTTTAGGCGTCTTTTCGGTGTTGAATTTGTTGAGATTGAGCTTTAATCGTTTCTTCTATCTGTTTACTTTCCCACAAAAGATATTTTTAAGCTGATCTCAAATATGTAAGTTTAATCAAGTTTAGTCTTACCCATCAAAAGTTGCGAGCCTGAGATATTTTGCCTTATTTTCGAAAAAAGGGAAAAACATCCCCAAAAGGTCATAGAATCCTAATGAAAAGCGCGGCATCTAATTCAGCATATCAGGGAACCATACTGTAGAGGTTTCTAGCTCCTATCTGCAAAAATGCGGAATTTTGTTTTTTTTTTGCAAGAAGAAAGATCACAGCTGCGTGTTTATTTGTTGTTTTTTTTCATGGGTGATCGTATCAGACTAATGGTCCCAAAAGATCGCGAAAGGGTGCATTCAAACGGAAATTAGATGTTCTGGTGCCCATTTTTAGTGACCAAAAAGATTAGAGGGCAACTAGTCACCCTACCCACTCCTTTCTTCCCAAAATGGTCAGATAAAAATTTTGAGACAGTCGTTTTGTTCAGCATAAGTGAAAAATCCAATAACTGTGCCTTTATGGGTAACATGACCATCATCAACCTGTGGGAAAGGACTCTTTAAGTTATGAAATTTGTCCATTGCTTGCGCATATTATTTGCTATTGGGAAGTATACAGACATTTCTTTGTAGGAGGATTTACTTGGGGTGGGAAATTTCGGGAAATTTTACACTGGGGAGAAATTTGCGGGGAAAGGGCTGTATTTTACGTAGGAAGAGCTTTCCAAGGAGGATTTTCCCTGAGGGGAGGGAGTTTTTCATGGAGAATAAGCCAGATTTACCAGCATTATTCGAGAAACGATCAGAAAATAAATAAAAAACAAGCTTTTTCAACTAAAAGTAAGGAGCAACGTTAAAAAAAACGGAAATTATTCCGCATATGAAAAGGGTTGCCCTCTCCTCAGTACCTTCCTTTTTCCGCTAAAGTTTGACTGTTTGTCCCAATTTTCGAGACCGACTCCAGAAAAACAAGAGGTGTCTAATTAGAATAGGAAGATTTTTTAAAAGTGCTAAGAACGCTAGCGTGAAGATCAAGTTATTGAGGAGGGGGAACCTTTTCATGTACGGCATAATTTCTGTTTGTTTCGAGTTTTAATGTTGCTCCTTACTTTCAGCTGAAAAAACTTGAGTGTTTTTTAATTACTAAATATAAAGTGGCCTTGGAATCTACTACTAGACACCACCTTCTGTGGGTCTGTCCTGTCTATGATTTTGCAATCTGTCAAGTACTCATGCTGAACGTTGAAACATATAAAGAGTTTTGTGTTTGCTTGATATCGTGTACTGAAGTTAACACCTGACAGAAATCATTTTCATATAAACACCTCAGGAGAGAATTATATCTAAAAAGTTCTCTCCCAGATTTAGGAAAACCACCTCTACTCAGCCACTTTATATCTGGTAAATTGAAGTCTCCTGTTACTATCATATGCCTTCAAAAGTTAAGTAGTTGGTTTATTGATCTTGCAATAACAAGCAAAGATTCATCGCTATTGAGTGAACTAGGGTTGCAATAGAAACATCCAAAAGTCACATAGTTGCCTGGGATGCAGATTTTTAACCATATTGTTCGACCCATGGTTGAAAATTCTAGGTCACTTTGGTTTGGTTCGCTTACAAAAAGTCTTTCACATATTTCAGATTGCTGAAAGCCTTGTACACATTCGACACAATCTGAGCATCAGTTAAATTTATAGATGAATCTTTTGGTTTAACTTCACGAAGTGCAATAGTGTCTACTGTTTTAATTACAAGAGTACACATTTCTGTCACTTTATTAGGGAGTGAATCATAATGTGTAACAAAGACAAAGAGACAGCTAACAGGCTCAACAGAAGATTTGGATATATTACACGTTATCAATACTAAGTTGGCACTGCAAAAACTCATTTGAGCAATCAGTTAGATTAGGTTCAGGGCTTACATTATTAAGTAATTCTGGAGTACTAGACAAACAAGAAGCTGCTGAGGAGTAAGAAGTTGATTTAGACTTGCTAAAGCAGCCTAATTGTGATATAACCTTTAAATAATTAACAAAGGTAGAAGGAGGTGCAGACATTAATGTATTGGAGCGGGGGAGGTCTCTGCTTTATTTGATCTTCTTTTGGACTATCACCATAGAAACTGATTGATCCTTGTATTAGTGACTATTTGCTTTCTAAATTCAGTTGATGGCTCAGAGAAAAGAGGAGGAGGATAAGTCAATTAGATATATAAATTACTCAAAGTTAAGTAGCAACACAAGTGAGAAGACACCATATTTCATTGCCTTAGTTAAGTCCCATCTCTACCTGAAGTTCATTTTGGGGCCTTTTCTTTCGCCAGTTCATTTATGTGCGTCCTGTAAAAGCTAATGTCTTCAGCCAGGCGAAGGAGTTACAGTCTGTAGTATGAGAAGTTTTGTTCCGCCCTAGAGGGGGGGGGGTGAAAGCCATGTACTTGTACAGTGAAGGCTAATTTCGGAAGATGAGTGCTATCCATGCATTGTAGCCATCTATTGGATTGTTGACTTTTAAATTGTGGAAAAGCTTGGAGTTCAGACATAGCATGGTAGGATATACCATCAGTATGTCATAGGGATTTGGTTTCAAAAGTATCTGAACGACAATGATCGTTTGTTTTAATTCTCCATAGCCAACAGGCTTAGGTGGCAATAGCAGTTCTAAGGTGGAAAATAACACTTTAAATCTAACAATCGTGCAAGTGATAGCGGAATGATACTAATTGGGGGCGATCTTCTTACCATCTCCCAGGCCGACCTTTATCCGTTCATTGAAATTGTCCCGCTGGATATTCAATCCACCTACCTATGAAGTAAATAAAGCCATCGACCGTTTAATCCACTGGAGTAACGTTGCTCGAAAGGAAGGTCTGTTAGGTTTGGAAGCCTTGGTTGAACAGGAACCGGATTTATTCATTCGTAAAGGTATGCAGTTATTAGTAGATGGTAATGAACCGGAAACTATACGTGAAACTCTGGAGATCGATCTGATGACAAAAGAGGATAACGATCTTCAGGCAGCCAAAGTCTATGAAAGTATGGGCGCTTACACACCCACCTTAGGCATCCTTGGAGCGGTCATGGGTTTGATCCATGTGATGGGCAACCTGGCCGAACCGGAGACTCTGGGTAGTGGTATCGCTGTGGCCTTTGTTGCCACAGTATATGGGGTTGGCTTTGCCAACCTGGTGTTTTTGCCGATGGGCAATAAATTAAAGGCTGTGATCAAAAAACAGTCTCAATTCAGGGAGATGCTGATCGAAGGAATCGTCGCGATTGCCGAAGGGGAAAACCCAAGGGCAATGGAAGGACGATTAAGCGGATTTATCGATTAATGGAACGATAAGTGCATGTATCTCAGGTGAATTTTGTATCACCAAGAGAAATGAACTGAATGAGACGCAGACGTTTAAATCGCAGCGAAGAGGAACACGATTCAGCAGATCGTTGGTTGGTGTCCTATGCGGATTTCATAACGCTTCTGTTTGCTTTTTTTGTCGCCATGTACGCGATCTCATCTGTGAATGAGGGTAAATATCGAGTGCTCTCCAGTTCCATTGTTGAGGCCTTTAATAACCCTCAACAAAAAGAAAAATCTTTATCGCCGGGTGAGTTTGAAGAAGAACCTGTTCCCTCAGACGAAATCACGCCAATCGAATTGGACCATATGAAAAAAGATTCCATGATCGAAATGGAAGACGATTCCGTTCCAGCACGAGAAGCCGTGATCAAAAGTGATAAACAACCCAAGGGTACCCAGGATGAAACTGGTGGTGGACCGATGGAAAAGTCAGCGGCGGAGATTGCCGCCGATCTGGAACAGGAGATGTCCGAACTGATCGACGAAGGTGCCGTTTCCGTTCGTAACTCCGATGACTGGATCGAAGTTGAGATTAAAAACAACGTACTCTTTCCAAGTGGTAGTGCACGTTTGCATAACGATGCCTTACCGATTTTACAATCGTTAGCTTCCATCCTGGTGGAATTTTCCAATCCCATACAGGTGGAAGGTTTTACCGATAACCAACCGATTAAAACATTGGCCTTTCCTTCCAACTGGGAATTATCCGCAGCCAGGGCAGCCAGTGTGGTTCACCTTTTAATGAAAGTCGGTGTTAAGCCTGCGCGTATGGCCGCAGTGGGTTATGGCGAACATCGTCCTGTCGCATATAATGAAACGGAAGAAGATCAAAGGCCTTTTAATATCATAACTCGTTACCCTGTACTTTATTTTCTTTTTTCCTTTCGACTTTCTGCTTGTACAATTACATCTCTTATTCAGCCATAGAGTGCCCAGATGAGCCTCAAAACAAACGTATAGGGATAATTACGGACCAACTAAGAGGATCCTCAAACGTATTCCGAATTTCTGTGTTTATCCAATTTATGGACTACTTCCTGCAGCAGTTGTATCAGAAATTCCTTAGTCACAAAAAGCAGCTATGGTCACTGCAACACTTACTTCCTTAGCACTGTATTTCCCTCTTCGAAGAAAAAACAAAGGATATATCGGATACTATGATTAATTTTGGTATCTTGATGCAGACAGCTATAGGGAAAATTGCAAGCTGAGTTAACTATGTGAAGGAGAATGTGGATACAGTCGGGAGACGTGACACCAAAATATTTCATAACGTGTTTAAAAGAATGTAATGAGAACATTTTGCCCTCCCTGCATCGACTTTTGAAGATTGGTGCAGCTGTTTCCACCACTACGGCTACGTGTGAGCGTTCTTTGTCTACAATTAGAGGAGTGAAATCCTATGCGAGGAATGCCTCTGGTCAGGAACTGCTTGATGGATTGGCCTTATTATCCATACACAGGTATGTCCCAGTCATTGCAGGAGATGTTTTGGATAAACTTGCTCACAATTAAAAAAAAGTGGCTAGATTTTGTTTTATTTTTACATATTTACAGTGGAGTCTCAATAAGATTTGTACCTTATATTCTTTTTTTTTTAAGCAGTACTACCATACCTCAGTCAATTTATCCTTCACCCCCCCCCCAAAAAAAAAAAAAATTATCACTAGGTTTGCTCCTGTTTATAATATAAATTGTTCTTCAGGTATTGTTTTTTTTTACCTTTTTGAAAGTCCACATGCTCATATTTTTTTTTGTTTACTTCAACAACCACCAAAGTATTCCTTAAGAACTTCATCTTAATACCCTGAGATTGCAAAGTAGCAATAGTTGTAGCAGCATTAGTAGCAGTGTGCGCACAGTATCTTTGGTTTCTTCAACATACCCTTGAACACACGCTGAAAGTTTCAGCTTAATACCATCAATCGTTCCTAAAGCATTTCTGATGCGTCCGCTTGACAACCTTTGTGGGCATAGTGTGTTTCGAATTAGTTCCATAGAGTTCCTATATATCATAAATTTTTCACCTTAATATCCTTGGTTTTGATAGCAGTAATAGCAGTAGTAGCAGTAGAACTAATTGTAGTGGCCTAAGCTTTAGTAACCGCAGTAATAATAGAAGTAGTAATAATAGTAACAAAAATAGTAGTATGAGTAAAAGCAGGAGTATTAGTGAGCAAAAATTTTCTTGTGGTTAGTTAACATCCCTCACAACAAATGCCGTTAGTTTTAACTTCAAACACGGAAAAGTTCCTAAGATATTGCTGTTACACCCTTTTGACAACCTACATATTGGGATGGGAAGGAGCTCGCTTAGCTGTGTTGGGCTCAGGTGGCTTGGTGCTGCAGTAGTTGTTAATAGTTGTAGTAGTAATAAGAACCATACATCAGCACCAATTCACGACAATGGACGGGGGGGACACGCATTTTTTCTATTTTTGTTTCAAATAAAGGTACAAAAAATGTGTTTTTCCAAACCTAAAGGAAGTGGGTAATTTTACTCTTTTTTCAGCTTAAATACAACAAACGTATTCCCCCCCCCCACTCCCGGTCACTTGTGTTCTTGGTGCTTATACTGACACGGAGTTTAAAAAAAATAAGGCTTGTTTGAAATAGTTTCCTACATTTAGTCACGATAACTTTTGGAGGAAACTCTCTTCTTATAACTTAATTCTTTGATAGTAGTAGATTTGATAGTCTATGTGGCAAAGATGAAACTAGGATTTTGTTCGCTGCAGGGGTTACAAAAAATATTAAAAACGCGTCAAAATTTGTCTAAATGCATTTTTGTTATGTTTCTACGAGTTTGACAAATATTTCGGGTGGATTCAAACCCGGTAACCCTTCCCCCAGCGATATGGCTTTGCTATTTGGTGCTTTAGATTTTTATTAGCTATTTTATCGCTTTGATATTTATTTATCGTTTATTGCCAAGTATTTAGCTAGTTTCGATTTATTTGTTTTCACCCATAATGGATTCATCTAAAAAGAAAAACTGTTAAGAGAGAAAACGAAAAAAAAAAGATCTTGGAAGATATCTGTCTCTTGTTTGTGAGGTATTTTTGACATTGTCTTATATTTTTACTTGCAGAATATCAGCCCTTAAATGGAAAATAAATAAGCAAAAATAAACTCGAAAATCCTTTGTTCAAATATCGACCAAAGTAGAAAATAGCTTTTGACATGGCTTGGAAAAAATAAATAAATGAACCGTTAATAAAGCACATCAAATTCCCCCCAATATGGTAAAAAGGGTCAAAGGAGACATTCTGGCAAATGATTTCCCTAGGGAGAAAGTTTAACTGTAGATATGGATTACTAAAGTACTTTCGAAAGTAGACTAACCTTTGATATTTATACACATTCATTATTGGGTACTTGCCAAAATTAGGTAGAAATTATGGATCTTTGTTTTTTGACATAACAGAGAGAGAGAGAGAGGTAAATTAATTACAAACAAAACAATTATGAACTCAGTGTAGCGAACACTTGAGAAGTAAAAACTTTTCCGGGGGGGGGAATTGTAGTTAAGGGATTTACGAGAAGTACAGTGCTACTAAAAGAAACCTGGTAACCATACAGGTCGTATTTCTTCTTCAGCATCAATTACCTTACTCACAAACGATCACAAGGACATGCTCTTATAATAGCAATCCCCCCTCCTCCCACCAAAAGAAAATTGCCAGAAGACCAGAAATCTGTTATTTCCATTAGAAAAGTAAAAAAAAAATAATAATAAACGCTCTAACCTCTCACGGGATATGAGTTAACGGAAATTTGATCATTTGCAAGCCCCGTCCAACTAAAAAAAAAATTGTGGTCTACTTAGGCTAACAAACAAAATAGAAAATTCTAAAAATAACGAAGTAATTCAGAAAGTAAAAAAATTTATTACATTTTGATATCACAACACATTGAATTGCTGTAGGATAGACAATTTTTTTTTCATTTCAAGTAACAAAACAAAACTTTCTTAAGCAAAAACAAACAGAATTTCTAAGCAGTTTAAGCACAACTGGGCTCATATTTTTTAATTGAAACCGAAGTAAATCAGTGAGGATAGCTTGTAATCAAGAAAAAGAAACCCATGAGCCATAAATTTGTTTTTCTTTTCCAGTCGATCCATGGTTTCCATTTCTTTAGTATTTTAATTCTTTTCGTCTTTTTTTGTGGACCTATATGAAACTAATGTCGACTAATTATATCTTGGGTAAATGTCAAGTTTCTTTGAATCTTGATTATTATGCATTTCAGCTTTAAACAATGTACAATTCTGTTTCTTTTGAGGTTATTGATTAGAGATGGATTTTGTTGTTGTTTTTTTCTGCTCATGTAATTCTATATCGGTGATCGGCAGAAAGACGAACTTCACTTGCCAAAATATGGAATTACCAGAAAACTAGACAAAAACATCCAAAGAATAAATTAAAAATGAAATATTAGCCCAAAATATGTGAAAAATTTATTCTGTACAAAGTTTTCTTCTTACAATAAAAACCACAATTGTACCAGAAGGTCTCCATAAAATGAGAGGTCTTTCTAGAATAGGTTGTTGGAGGCTAATTCAGGGCCGACTTAAATGAAAATACTCTTTTGCATAAACCACGTTTAAATAGTGTCTCATTTGTATGGAAATTTTTAAGCTTGTTCAGACAGTCCAAGTCACGGCAAACGCATCTTGCATAAACCATCCTTTAAATAGTTTCTTTTAAATCATCTTTTGAATATTTTTTTTTAATATTTTAAATAGTTGCATAAACTCTTCCGAGCTCATTCAAAAACCTTGACGTAGACAAGCATTTCTTAACATACATCACATTTGTGACAATCAAGCAAATTTGTACACTTTTACCACTTTTCACAGGATGATGATGAAATTGCTATAGAAGCTAAACATATAGAAAAACATTAAAAAAAAACTTATCTATTTAAAAAACTATTCTTATTAAGAACTACTCAGTGGTAGTGAAAATTAAAATCCCAAATCAATGAGGACACAGTTTGTCTTACGATAATCTTCTTAAACTTCTGCATGAACTTTCTTGATGATGGTAAAAATTGCAAAGATCAGAAAGGTTTTATTTTTACAGACAAATCCATTTGAAAGATTTCTCGCCTGTATGCAGTCTTTGATGTGTATTTAAACTGCAAACTTGCTTAAAACACTTCTCACATTAAACAAAAATTTAAATGGCTACTCAGCCATATGCACTCTTTGGTGGACCTCGATCCAGTCGCCTTCCTTGATAGGCCGTTCAATCAGCAGAATGACGCCGGAGACAAAGTTGGACACGATGGTCTGGAGACCAAAACCGATACCGACCGATAGCGCACCGGCGACGACTGCAAGACTGGACAGGTTGAGTCCGGCGGTGGAAATCGCAATCAGCGACGCCAGCGTGAGCCCGACATAGCCTGTGCCGGTGACGACGGCGTTCTGCGCACCGCTGTCCATCCGCGTCTGCGGCAGTACGGTCGCCTTCAGCAGGTTCTGCAGCCAGCGCGTTACGACAACGCCAATGGCGACAAGGCAACCGAGCGCTATATCGGAATCGCCAACAAGCACGGACTGGATCCTGCCCAAATGGCGATTGCCTTCGTCACCAGCCGGCCGTTCACCACATCGGCCACCATCGGCGCCACCTCGATGGCGCAGTTGACGCACGCGGTCGGTGCCGCCGATTTAACTTTGGGTCAGGCGGTCTTGGATGACCTAGAGGAAGTCCAGCGGGATATTTCCAACCCCTGCCCGTAGGCAGCCGGTCTAGCGCGCACTAGTCCGCCTTTTCCCAACCACCGCCCCGCGACCAAAGATAGTGGTACTTGCCGGGGCGGTCGGTTCGCTCGAACGTATGGGCGCCGAAGAAGTCGCGCTGGGCCTGGATCATATCGGCCGACAGGCGGGCGCGGCGATAGCTGTCGAAATAGGCCAAGGCCGAGCTTAAGGCCGGCGTCGGCAAACCCGCGTCGATTGACCGTTTGACGATGGCGCGCAGATCGCTGTGCCGCTGTGCCATCACCTCGACAAAGCTGGGATCGACAAGCAGGTTTGCTAGATCGGGCCGCTGTTCATAGGCCTTGGTTATGTCGTTCAAAAAGCGCGAGCGGATAATACAACCCTCGCGCCAAATGCGCGCGATATCGGCAAACGGCAGGTTCCAGTCATACCGGTCGGACGCTGCTTTCATGACGGAGAAGCCTTGGGCGTAAGCGGCGATTTTGCCGGCCAGCAACGCGCCTTCGAGTGCGCTGAGCAGGGCCTTCGCATCCCCAGGGGCGGTGTCGGCGACGATCAACGGATCGTAGATTTCGTTGGCGGCAGTACGCTGGTCCTTGGCGGCCGACACGGCGCGGGCGGCGACGGCCTCGAAGATCGTCGGTGCCGGCACCCCTAAATCCAACGAGGCGGCCGATGCCCAGCGGCCCGTTCCCTTCTCGCCCGCCCGATCGAGGACCAGATCGATGACCGGTGTGTCGGTTTCGGCGTCGACGGAGTCGAGAATTTTGGCGGTGATCTCGATCAAGTAGGATTCGAGCGGGCCTTCGTTCCAACTGCCGAATGCGGCTCCCATCTCAGCCGGTTGCATGCCCAGGACGTGCCGCATGACCGTGTAGGCCTCGGCGATGATCTGCATGTCGGCATATTCGATGCCGTTATGGATGGTTTTGACAAAGTGTCCGGCGCCCCACTAAAAAATTTCAAGAACCTGTACTTTAATGAAACTCTATATGTAAGTTAAAGTTTTCCCGGTACTTATATGATATAGCCTCTGCTGCTTAAGTTGTTCATTCTTTGACACATTATAGAACCAGTTTTTTTCGTTAGTTTCTTTCAGCTTAGCGTTAGACAAGACAAAGAGAAGTGACAGAATAGATGGGAAATATATAATTTTGGCTATATATTATCACAGTAGGGGGGTGGGGATAAATTATTTGGACAGTGTGAAAAAATTCTTACCCCCTAATATGCAGAATAATTATAACTAACACACTAGACATGCAGACCTGCTATAATTTAGCCTCCCCTCCTAATATGCAATAATATAGCACAAATTTGTTTCTAAAGTATTATGTTTTTATCATACTTAAGTATATTCATTAGAACTGAACATCAGAGAAACAAGTTCTACTTTGACGAGGAATATTAGGTCGTGGCTATATCATACAAGTACCAAATTTTTTCTTTTTTCTCAGTAAAAATACTAAAAAATAAGCATTAGTTTCAAATCTAGGACCGGAAGTACCTCCAAAATGCCACTCCAGCACAAGCGTTACATTTTTCTGAACCTCTACAATTCTTTTTTGTCTTTTTTTGCTGGGGGGGGGGGTAATGAAACTATCATTTGCGTCAGCAATGCGAAGCCATATAATTTTTTTTGTAAAGTTAAAAATTCGTACTTACATATGTTTGATTACAATATCTTCATAGTTTTTCAGAAAATAAGGCACATTGACTATCCAACGAGCATTGTTCAAGATTATAGATGTTAAATTGCGACAAGTCATTATTGTTTTTAGTCTGGGTCGTTCTATAATGGTCTCCTCTTGCACAGATACCTCCTCCAAGTCCAGCAAATACTTTGGAAGTCTTGGTCTTCCAAGTTTCACGTATATTCGTTTTAACTTCTTCCTGTCCTTTTGCACATTAATCAAACCAAGTCCTCTTTTATTGCACTTTTCCTCATTATTCAAAAAGTTTTTCAGTCTCTTGGATAGAACTTGCTTAATTCCTTGATATATATTTGATTGGTTTTGAACAACGATATACGGCAGGTTTACCCTAGTTTAGTGGTATCATGCACAAGACACTACGCCTGGTAATTGAAACACCGACCTGAAAATTAAACAACCCATGTTCAAGTTGGGGGTTCCGTAACTCCAAATCGATTGCAGAGAAAAAAAAGTTAAAAAGGTTTCTAAATGAGTAAAATCAACATAAACTATCTAAACAAATAGTTCAGCTTAAAAACATTTACAAGCTCGTATGAATCTTATTAAACTTGCTAATATAGTTTCTTGAACAAAGCCAAGAGAATTTTTGCATAAAAAAACATTTATAAAATAGCGAGAGCATAAGAAAAAAAAGTGAATCTAACTAAATGATCGCCATTAGTCTTCCGAATCAGATGAACCACAATTTAAGTTCGCTAAATGATTTGATTGATACTGGCAATACGACGTTAAAAACAATGCGTTTTTTAAAATCAAAAGGAGCTAAATCGATTTATGTTGTCGGAACGCACCCTATTTTTAGTCAGAATTCATTAGAAAAATTTGCCATTGCTTATAAAGAAAAATTATTTGAAACTTTAATTGTTAGCGATACAATCGAAATTCCAAACGCTGAAAAATATCCATTTTTAAAAGTGGTTTCGGTCGCTGAAATTTTATCAAAATCACTTGATATTATTTTTCATGGTGGTTCTATTTCAAAAATGTGTCAAAAATATCTTAATAAATTAAGCACTTATGAAAAATAACACTTGGTTAATTGTTGGTTTAGGAAATATTGGCCATCAATTCGATAAAACTCGTCACAATACTGGATTTGCGTTTTTAGATTGATTGATTGATAAAGGATCATGAACAAATCACAAGCATTTTATGGCCCATCAGTTTGAATTAGCAGAACAAAACATCATTGCTATCAAACCAACTACTTTAATGAATCTTTCTGGTCAAGCTGTTAAAGCTGCTTGCGAAATGTATCAAATCAAATCATCAAATATCATTATTATTTCTGATGATATTGATTTTTCACTTGGAGATGTGAAATTTAATTCCAGTTTAAATGCCGGAACACACAACGGTTTAAAAAGCATTAAAGCTATTTCAAACAATAAAATCAAATCAATTCATATTGGAATAGATCGTCAACAACCTTTACATTCGTGAGTTCTTGCTAAATTTACACCAACTGAATACGATCTTCTACAAACCACCTTTCCAAAAATTAAAAATCAATTAATTGATTTTTGAACGAACAATATTCCGTTTCCAACTAAAATTAAAAACCTAAAACCATCAAAATCAAATCCAACAAAAATTCGTAAAATGGTTGTTGTTGGTGGTCTTTTTGGTGATGAAGGAAAAGGTAAAATTGTCGATTATTATGCTTCTCAATTTGATATTATTGCCCGTTTTTCTGGTGGTGATAATGCCGGTCATACTGTAAAAGTTGGCGATCAAGTTTTCCAATTTTCAATTTTACCAGTCGCAATGATTCGACCAGAAAAAATAAGCTTTTTAGTCGCTGGATGCTTAATTAACTTAACGCAACTTTGTTCTGAAATTACACAATTAAAAAAAATTATTCCCACGATTGGTCAATTACGAATTGCTGCTCGTGCTAATATCATTTTGCCATATCATTTATTGATTGATCAACAAGAAGAAACTAGCAAAAAAACAAAAATCGGAACCACAAAACGTGGAATTGGACCATGTGCTGCTGATCGTGTTAATCGAATCGGTATACAAATTGCTGATTTATTCGATCCAGAATTATTGAAACGTAAATTAGCAATCCAGTTAAAATTAAAAAATCAATGTTTAAACACAAAATTAACAGTTGAAAAAATCTTGGATCAATTGATTAAAGTATGCGCCACAATCAGTGTAGCATTTAGTTTCCAGTTCATTAATGAATAGAAGCTCGAATAGTTTACATAAAGATGTGGCGACTGTAATGGGGCGGAAAGACGAGCATTTGATTTCATTTTTCCCTTTCTTCGGAATGGGGGTAAGATCCCCTACGCAGAAGGATGAGGGAACAACACCTTGCGTGAAGATCATCTGCATAAGAAGCGAAAGATGCATAGCGAGAACCGAACCACCATGTTTAATATGGATAGCGCTAACACGGTCAATTCCGCAAGAAGACTTATTTTTCAACCGACGAATTGCTTGAATAACGGACTCTAAACTGACAACAAAATCACCGTGCGGAAGCTTATCAAGGAACTCATCCAATTCTCTCTCGTACATGTCTTCAAGCTGGGGGTTAGGAGCAGCAAATTCACTCGCATAATAAGAATACCAATCCTCGACGGGGATTTCAGACGGCGACAACAGAGGGGTAGGCTTTGCCAAAGATACAGACTTGAAAAGAAAATTTCGATCCTGTTTTGCACGGGCGGAATAGCTATCAACGAGAGATTTGCGGTGGAGGGAGAGCTCCTTCGAGAATCTACGCTTCGTAGTCAGTCTGATGCTATTAATGATACCAGATCTTGGGCGCCCACAGTCTTTCCATACCGAAAACCAGAATTTTGCTCGATGACAAGCGGCTACCAGCGAATGATTTTCGGGCCATTTTTGCACCATCCCTTTACGAACTTTTACTTTAGGTACCGCTAACCTCTCAGCATGAAGGAGAGCGTGACAAATTTCAGTACAATAAATATTGAGACAAATTCGGACTTCTTCTTTAGAGAGATCTTTCGGTTTTTGGAGGAGATTAAAGGGAATACGGATTTTATTAAGAATTTCTTCTGTCGCCAGAGCAAATAGTTGCTTATCAGCCTTAAGCCAATCAAGACGAAATTTAGGCTGTTGAGTTTCCTGGCGGGTTTGGTGACCATTCGAAGAGACAATATGTACAGAAGACGAGACAGGAAGGTGGTCAGAAATTTGATAGTCCGTTACTACCCTAACATTTTGAACAGTTAAATTATGAGAAATGGCAACATGGTCTAGATTTGACACACTGGAGGAGCTGTGAATATATGTAAAATCCCTATCTTTTCCTACCACAGCAAGGTAATCACCAAAAAGATTCTTAATCAAAGAGGTACGAGATGATTGTAGAGAAGAAATCTCAGAAAGGTTGCAGTTGAAATCTCCAATTACTACACAAGAAAAACCCTGGCGCTTAATTTTAGATATACATGAATTTAGTTTCTCACAAGAAAGGGCAAAAAGACGTTCTGAACGCTCATCTTTATAATCTGTTGGCAAATACACGTTAATAAATACACAACTTTCAATTCGTACTGCGAGAAAATTGTCAGACTTTTCGAATAGACTGGACAGAACACATGACCGAACAAACGTAGCTAGGCCTCCTGAAGGTCTTCCTCGATGATTGAAGCTTTGCAGAGTATCTTTACGAAATCAAATCCGTAGATATTTATTGACGGGGGACCGGCTATTGTGAGGCAACCAAAATTTCATCAATAAAAGTCTGTCCTCGTGATTGTCAATTTTTATTGAGCGTCTGTAATGTCTGGTGACAGTTTGGTGAGAAATAATCTCAAGTCACCGCGCTTCGAGATTGCAAG
Organism: Alatinidae sp. Z8VKAUB7J3; assembly: GCA_010016025.2. Taxonomy (NCBI): domain Eukaryota; kingdom Metazoa; phylum Cnidaria; class Cubozoa; order Carybdeida; family Alatinidae; species Alatinidae sp. Z8VKAUB7J3. The sequence goes on from JAAAKM020073195.1 coordinate 64,317,339, forward strand.
TCTGTTTCTCTTCTTGTGAGGATCTCAACTACAACGGAGAATCCCTGTTCAACGAGGTACGACGTCGGGAAATTAAAAACATAAATCATTGCTAACTTCCATAACGTTGGGAACCTTTCTGCGGCCAGGGATCTTTGACGTAGGTTGAAGTTCTATGCTGCGGCGTAGCACCAGAGGCCACAGTAATTTTCGTCAGAAAACAAAGCCTTGATCTCATCATCAGACTTAAGGTCAATTATATCTTCTTGGAGTTCAACAGGAACATCGTGATCAATATCACACGTCAATGACCGCAAAACCCAATGGGGAACATTTAGATCTATCAAATCTGCAAAACGTTCTCTCGTTTCTGCTGTAATGAGTATTTCATGCACTCTTCCTCCGTTACGTTGTTGTTTGATAGATTGGGGAACTGCCTGAATTGTTCGCGGCCAATGTTGTTTTTAAACTGCCGTATTTTTGTTATGAATGAGGTCAGGATGCTGTTACATTTCACTAGTGACATCTGGTCTCCTTGTAATTTTTTATTCGACTCACTCAGAATTCTAAATAAATCGGAAAGGCAAGCGATGTCATTTTTCAGTCCTTCAAGACTGGTGGCAAATTCTTGGTCAGATTTTCTCAGGAATTCTAAAACTGTGTCGTACAAGGCATAGATGCGATTCAAACACGCCCCCTTAGAAAACCACCTCACTTCTGTATACAACAAAAGTCTTTCGAAATCCTCATTATTATCACAGCACAGCTGGTGAAACAGTCGATCACTTAATGAATTTGCTTTAGTGCGATTAACACACTTGATGACAAAATTCAGAGTCCGGTGCAACCCTTCATAAGTCTAACCTCCCTTTTGTTGAACATCGACTTTATGGAAGCTTGTTTCTCTCGGTCATCTTTCATTTTCGTAAAGTAAGTGTCTACTTTACTTGGGTGCAATTTATGAAGATGTTCCTTCAAACGGCATGGCTTTATGCTCTCGTTGGAGAATGTGTTCCCTCACAAAAGGCACATCGGCCGAAACGAAACGGAGGAGGATTCAATAAATCCAAACTTTAAATAACTCACATCATATTGCCGAGTTTTCTTTTTGTTGCTCTCATTTCTCTTCTTTGCAAGAGGTTGACTGCTATCTTTCATTGTCATACCAAAAGATAAGGTATTCAATGACAATTACGAACCAAGACTCTAAAATGCTGCTTATGAGACAAATATTACTTTCTTGAAGCTGCTGCCACACATGAAGATTCTCAGTGAAACAATAATCAAGCTCACCCTTAACTTTCATGATCGGATCTGTAACGTCTTTTGCTGATGAACCTAAAATGTATTTGGCTATTAATATTTTTGACTAGAATCGTCCTAGATATGAATAAATCCTGTTGTTTACCATATATAGTTTGATTTTACACGGTCGATGAACAGTTACCGTTAAACTGGTCAGAAAACCTCGACGCTTCCAACCACTAATTGTACGTTCATTACTCTCCATTATGGGGTAAAGATAAACATCATCTCCTAATTACTTGAAGACAAAGGTAGGCCTATTCTTTCTGCTATTCAAACCATCACCTCTCGTGTTATGGAAGCTGCTAGTCACACTCGATGAGCAAGCCAAATCATCCGTAATAAGAAGCCAGAGGGCACCTTTTACTCCTCACATGACTTAAGGGAAGACGACAACGACATAGCAGCCATCTTCAACTGATTTTAATTTGTGGAAGGATCGATTTTTCAGAGTAAATAGTTAACGTTTTCAGAGAACGCTAGCTGCGAGATGCTAACGTCCTAGGCCGTCTCTCAATCAAAAACCCCTGATGAGCAGTGGGCCCGACATTGAAACTACCCTAAATAAACAGAAAAACCTCCAAACAGGCTAACTAATAAATAAAGGGCAGCTGGGGCGTCCAAGGGCGACACCCCTCAATTTGTCCTAGGCCGCCAGCTGAAAACGATAACCTTAAGGGAATCCTCTTTTGCGCATGCGTACTTGTGCTCAAAACACTAGCTAACGTTTCCGTTTCGGTTACCGTTCTGCTTGCTTAAACTGCCTAATAAAGACTAAAGTATATAGATCCCAGCCTACCTTCCCTGGTATCGCTCGCCGTAAGTATCGAACCAAAAGATCGTCTTGAAGGAATACGTTTCCTAACCTTGGCGGCTCCTGAGTAAATTCTCCTGTATTAGTCTTCGATACGGGAGCAATAAATCCATTTCTGTGATCTTCGTACTCACTAAGAAAAGTGGTGCTGCGTCGTAAATGCTGCTTGACAAATACAGTTGATACCAAAGTCTGCCTGGTTTGAATCAGTTTCCTCCATTTCAGACTCCCGTTCATCCTGCTGTGGGATCGCAACATAAGAACGTTCATCGCTGTCGTATGTGCTTATAATATAAAATCCGATTTTGGTTCAGAATTTTCACATATTTAAAGATGCATCATAGATGAAGGCTCGTCCGGATGCAGGGATTGATACCTTACTACTGCTAAATGTAGTAAAGTGCTCACTACGGCCTCCTTTCTTATAAGTAGTGACAGCCTGTCGTTCAAAGCCCTCTGATGAGTAGAGAGCCTTTAAGGAGTCACAATATCTTATGCTTGGTTCAAAGATCTTTTGGAAGGAATTTTTCTACACACACCTTCCATTTGGCGATTTTGTTTTGCTTTCGGAATCAGACATAAGCCTCTTTTTGACATACAGGTCTCGTTTGCAAGTTCTATTTGCTCATTTGATTGAAGAGTGCATCAAGTGTGGATACTCTCTTAGAAGTATCCACTGTGTGTTACACCTGCGAGTACGTGATGAAAGCTGATGTATTGTAGTACTGAAACGAACAAAACAGTACTAATTACCAACAGACAACAGTGCTCTAAATGTTGTTTTAGCCCTTCGATACAATTTAGTGCTGCCTTAAAATATTGGTAGTTTGTTGCAGGAAATCAGCAACAGCCCGCCTGTTTAGTTCTCAGGATTGATGAGGTCGCTATTTCTTTTATGAGAAGAAATATACGCGTTGTGACATAAGGCTTATTTTGCCATGGGTTTGTAAGTATCGAGTAGGCCTACACATGAGTTAGCACAGGTTTAAAGAATTTTTGAAGTGGCATGTGAGCTATATACTATTGTTTATGTATGTAAGCAATGTTTATACACGTGTAAGTTTTGGGACTTTTGCTCGAAAATGCACAAGACAAGCACCGAAAGTGTTCAGTGATTGTTTTAGAGGCCTCTTAAGGTATTTGAAATGGAATGAAAGTCATTAGTTGTGCAAAAACATTGGCTTACTACAATCAGTTTTTCACATAGACATTGTTAGGTGTCAACGTTATGCCTTGAATCGTTATTGTACGAGGGGCTGTAGTCTTCACATTGATTTTTCTTCTGCAGGCAGCAGAGCAGATGCATCTTAAGGCGATTAACATAAAAGAACATCTTCTTGGACGAGAGGTAAGAGCTAAGATTGACTGACGTTGGCGCCCCACGGTATGGGGGATGATAGTACAAGGGCTGCATTTTATTGTTTGTAATTGTGGTGACGATCTGAGTTAATGTGGAAAGAACTGCTAACTACAAACAGCTTAATTAAGTGAAATAGTGATAAGCTTTATAAAGCAGGATTTTGTTTTAAAGTTTAGAACGACTAACAAAAATCCGAAAATTAAATGTAGTAAATGATTGCATAAACGGACAACACTGATCTGTTGTTCTGTATCAATCTTCTTGGTGTTACACCCGGAGGAGGATTTGATAAAGACATCAAATGCCTGGTTTATTTGATACCTCGTTCTCTTATTTAATATTTTCCCGATATGTTACGTACGTGCTTTTTTTGGTGGAGCTTATTGTTGATAACAAGCTTACTGATCGGCGCCAGGCAAATCAATTCCTAGTATTCGGACTAAACTCCGTTAGGTCGACCTTCAAATGGAGGCAGTCTGCGAAAATTGACGAGGACTGATTATGGCTGTCGCTAAATTTCTACTTAAGTTAAAAGTGTGCCAGGTGCGCTTTACGGAGTTAGACATCGCTGACTATTTAAAGAAATTCAATTCCAAGGCAGTTGTTTTAAGCTGCTTCTTAGTTGCGCGTATGATGTGACCTGTTTTCTTTTCTCCGTTTGATTAGGATTATGAAGTGGCATTATCTCTGGGGCATTTGGCTTCGCTTTACAATTATGACATGGGCAAGTACTTGCCTAAACGTACGTCAAATTTCAGAAATATCGATTTATTCAATTCTTAAGTTTCACAAAAGTGAGGCAAAGACTCGACCGATTGGAGAGAGAAAAATTGCAAGTATGATTACGAGAAGCCTCGCTTGGCAGATTATAATATTCTGACTGAAATCACTTTGTTACTTTACGTTAATTGTGGTTGACTCTATCTTAATAGCTGAACAACACATTATTGCGTTAATTTGTTCTCTTGCTTACATTACACTATTGGCGGGGTGCTGAATATAAAAGACCTCCTTACAATTTCCTATAGTTGCCTGTCTGATACTCACGCTCTTCCCCTCTCTCGAGAATCCCGAATCTACCTTCAGTAAGACACGTCTCTCTTTGTAGTCTAACCTGTCTTGACATTGGATCCACTGAGACAAAAATTCAATGTGTAAACCTAACCTTAATGAAATTTTCCACTCTATTTAATCCCATAAAATTAAGGGTAATTTTCTTTGATTGCGTTTAAATAACTTATCTCCGGCAAACAAAATATTAAGTTCTCAGATTACAAACAACGGCATGGACAAAAAGCTGGTTGTAATGCCCAGTAACGAGCGTTTGTCAATTACATACAAGAAAGTCCCATTGACCCAAATCTGTAATAATGAGTAAAAAACATTCGGTAAACCTATCAGGGGCACATGTTTCATTGCTCAATTAATAGAAATTGCTAACAGAAATGGTAATTTTCTCAACTACAGCACTTTGCAAGGCAGCATGGGATATGATGTAAAGCAAAGTTCTGCAGTATTGCAGTCTTTTGATATTGGACATTAGCATTCTGAATGGCTTTTACGATTTGGGGCAAATACCGTAAAAAGTATGTGGATGTAATAATTATCTCAAATTATTTCTATCGATTGTTGAATAGATTTTGGGGTACTTAATTAAACTTGCGTCATATTTCTGTCGATTGCACTCAACTGAAACCGATTCGACAAAAGAATGAGAGAAATGCGACAAAGGTTTGGGCGGATTGAGATGTCAAATTGAGTTATTTTAATTCAACGCCTTGATCTCATGGTCATGCATGTTTTGTAAAAGAAATTCTCACGTGCTTGACCGCAAAAACAACGTTACATGAGCGAAAGTTACTCTTGTTACTGGCGCATCATTGAAACTTCAAGCAATAACTCGTGCAAGCGGAATCGCAAGTCCTGGTGCACATGCTCAGAGGTAAATGATCGAATTCCCGGAATAGACCTGGATGAAGTTCAATTCAGCTCAACTCCAATCCGACTCAAATTGGTCGTTTAAAGCCACCTAAATTTGGGTTTGATAATTTAAGACGGTACTTTAGATTTGACCTAAGTTTGACAAAACTCCGATTGTTTGCTATCGAGGACATATTTTATATGGATTTATCAATCATCTAACTCAAAAATTCAAGTTGACTCGGTTAAAGCTACACACAAATCGTCAAAATAGGATAATTGACTTTGGTCACTTCTTCTCCTACAGGCAAATTGTTCCACGGATTCCAAGAGTCGAAGATATCGTTTATGCCAACCTACAAATATGATGTAAACACCGATCGGTATGATACCTCGGCCAAGCGAAGGGTCCCATCATGGACGGTATGACATTTTTCATGCCTTTCGCTTTGTATTTCAGTACTGTGACGTAGCGCATCCGCCATTTGGACCCCCTGAACATACCCTCCCCCCTCACCTTAGTAACTCATATCAGGCTGTTAACTGTTTCATGATTAAGTAATTATGTTACCCAAATGATGCCTCTGTGTTGTTGAACTCGACACCATCGTTTTTTTCTTACCCACAAGCGATATTTAAGTAAGTGGAACGCAAAGAACTGCATTGGTTTGGATATAAAATAAGAAACGGATAGGAGATGCATTAACTACCAACAGTGTCACCGAGAAAATAAGTTACAAAAATACGTATACACTTTAAGTGCCGCCTGTACTTTTAGCACATGTTTTGTTTTCCAAAGATAATTTGGGTTTTTACAATTTACCTAAACTTTGGCATCAGAGGATTTTTCATGTTAATGATGTCTTTACAAGAAAAACCCGTTCGGGGATTCTTTGCCCTGCTGGTATTTCGTTAACTGATAATCTCGTTGTATTCAAATCAGACGGCGAGCATAGTGTTGCCTCCCTTTAAAGGCACACGGTAATATACGGCATCATAGGTTGAAGTAACTCAGGAAGTAGTAGAGAGAGTGTCGACGTCAAAAACGACGTCGAATGGTTTTCGTCTGCGGTGATCTTGAATTCTTGCTAGTTGGCGGGCGCTGCCGAATCTTCTCCCTCAAGCATTTTATAAGAAATGTAGCTGGAAGACCATCTGTCTTACCTTCTATCATCGTTGCTTTTTATCCCACAAATTTAACTCCGGTTGAGTTGCACCCATCCAATCATGATTATTTTAGGGGCAGAGGCAAGTAGGAAGCGGCTCTTGACTGTCCTTTCATCAGAAGAACAGTCGAGAGTAGTGTACCCGTAGTTTTACGTTTGCAATGATTTTATTTGATTGATATATCTTTTTCCATATTCATTATAGGATCGAGTATTGATGAAATCGTCCAGACCTGATCATATTCACGTTGTGTCTTATAACTCATGTGAAACGATTAAGAATTCTGACCATCGGTAAGTATTGTGAGGGTCTTGCTTGGGTTGCGTTTGTCTTTCTCAGGCACTTATTCTACATCACCTTTTTGCCTCGTGGGCCAGTTTTTGATTGGTGAGGTCATGAAGGGCCGCAGCTCAATATTTAATCAACAGGTAGTGAAACAAAACCTCTTTTTTGCCAGAAGGCCTACTTGATTAAGTGTTAATTCTTCGTGTTCATTCCTCTTCAATTATTTGCAAATATCTTGCATGCATATTTCCATCGCTTCGCATAGGTTCATTCGAAAAATGCAGAAGGCTTCTCCCATTTTCGTACAAGAAAACTGTTGTGCTTACTTTACTCCAATGTATTTTTAACACTTACTTTTCATTTCAATTAAGAATTGACTACATCAATTAGACAAATGCTTGCTCCCTTCCTTCTGTATCTATGAGTTAGCAATTTTTAAGTGCTTTTTCGTATCTCCGTTACTTCCTGCGTCAACTTACATACTAAAAATTTGGTTCTCGTATTAGCGCTCATGCAGAATAATATAAACCTACAGTTTTTTATTCTATCTAATTGTTTTGCAAAAATATTGTGTTACTCCTATCTTGCTGCAGCTGGGTCTCATCTATCGATAGATTTTGTGAATGAAATATGGAAGGCCCTATTTTTATGACACTCACTCTCACGTTGACTTCAATGTGCAACTCACTCGCCCCTTTTCTAACTCAACAATTCGTATAGTAGCCTCTACTGAATTTAACTAACTTTTCAGTGAATGTTTTTTTCTATCTAAATATTAGTCTAACGTCAATCAAGAATCTAGTTCCTTTGGTTTTTTGTCTTCTAACATATAGAATCTCTCAACTATTTCGTCTCTAAGACTTCCTGCTTTCTCTATGAAACAAAGTTTTCTTCTCTATTGTTTCGTAAACATTGTATTCTTTTAAATTGTATTGTTTCTAAAGCTTGATTAATTATTTAGAAAGATCGCTTTTCAAGTAACTCATAAATGATATGAGAAATATTACAATCTCAGGCTATAAGTTGTACAAGTTTCATAAATATGTTACTTTTCAAACGTTACACAAGTTTTCCCTAAGCTCATTTTGCTTAACTTTCCTCAGAGCTGGATCACTGAGACTATCAGGCTATCTACATACCAAATTATTGCAAAACATATAAAATAGTACCATCTTCCGCCGTAAAACTGCAAACAGAATCCGTCCACGGCCCTCCGCCTTTGGAAGTGAACGACTGAACATTAGCACAATATTTTCTGTACTTTAGCAACCGTTCCACCACACGAAAAGTTCTAGTAGGAACTGCAATATAATTTTTCCATTGATAAGCTTTTTCTCCAATTTGTGTTGGATTTAACTTGTAACAATATGGGAAACAATTTCCTCTTGTTACATTAATGCTGCTTCCATTAGAAACTGTGCAAGTGTTTTCCTTACATCCCATCTTTCCCTCATTTTGGCAGGATGTGTAATTTCTGGCTGCCAATGGACAGTTGGCATTATAAGTTAAATGAGGAGTCTCATGTGAAAGATACACAACCACATCGTATTTAACAATCCAGCCATGAGAACAGTTTCTTGCTAATCTCGACCATGAAACATTGAGTGAAGTGGAAGATACATTTTGTACTGTCAAACCAGGAACTGCACACGTAGGACAGTGTTCTCCTGTTCTCACTTTTTCTTCTCTTGACCAGTTTCCGCATCCTGCCACAGTACAAGCAGCAACACGAAACACATAATCACTAAAATACGTCTACATTATATTCAAGTGAGGAAAAACATCCTAGTTGCCTCGATGATGACATGTTTTGTATTTCTCTGTTGCTGATTCAAAAGCAATCTTCTCCTATCCTATTATTTCTTCGTGAGAAGTTTTTCTCCTTTCAAGTGGAAGATTTGCTACAGCCTGTGTCTGGCAAAAATAAATCAGTTTCAAACTGCAGCCAAACATCGTGTATTGTAGGTTGCTACTCTCTCCTGCCTAAGTGAACGGGAGATATTAATTTCTGCTTTTTGAGAATAAGTCTCCATCAAGTCTCCAATTATTCCGTCATCATCGTTCGTTTCTTCCTGCAGTATAGTTTCCTTGCCTCACATTTCTGTCTTCAGTACTCTCTCTGCTTTCACACCCCTCCCCCAAATTAGACTAGTTTGAAAGATATCTCCAATCTGTCAGTATAGCACCTTGATAAGCAGTGGGGCCAAGTGAAAGATATCTTCCCCGCCCCCAACTGTTGTTCCCGTCAATTTATGAAATCCCGTCGATAAATCTACCTCCCTACCTTATAGACACCCCTGCTAATAGGTAGAGGGTCACATTTCGACCAATAAGGTGAAAGACGACCAGAGTTGGAGACAAAACCTTTTGGTTATCCAGATAAGGGAAAGGGATTACATCATCTTTTTAAAATCCACTCGCTGCAGACGTTTATCGCTGGGACCGCATCCATCATGATGCGATTGTGTTAAATGAGTCTAGTAAGAAGGTATCAGACTTATAATGAATGATTTAACCATTCTGTTGTATTTATCTGTTGTCTTTAGACACATGTAATTATCTTTTTAGGCTACTCAACCCTTTAGGTGTGCCAATCAACGGGATTATGGTTTGATTCCATTGACCACAGTCTCCAGCGATAAGGGGATTTCTAGGCCTTAGTAAACCAATTACCGTTATTACCGCTTTTATTATTCAATTTGCATTTGAGTAGGATATCTTCAGATTGGTCATCTGCAAGCTTACTAGTTTCCTGTCCCTATGGCTTAAATGTATTGGTGAACCAAAGATTGCAGATTGCGTACCTGAACACAGTTAATTTTCACAGATGTCTATTTGTCTCAAGAAGAGACAACTTAAACTGATACGTTTCGAGAAGGTGATAGGCAACAATGGCCTTAGTAGGTATCTTGCATTGGAGGGGCTTAAGTTTGAGCCAAAATTGAGGGACGTCGACGAGCGACGACCCCAACTGGGATCATCAAAACATCATAACTATCACCCAAGCTACTTTCATCACTGTAAAACTTAGCTCTCCGATGATTAAAAATTTCCACCATTCTTATATGTAAAACCAACACGTTATATACGTTATACGTTAATCATAGACAAAACATAAATCGTAGCAAAAGCAAAACTGCATTTTCATAAATTCACTAGAAGAGCTCAAGGACATTAGAATCATCCAAGCATCATAGCTACCAACCAAGCTCCTTCATGATCATGATGATCATGATGATGATTATGTTGATGATGGTGGTGGTGGTGGTGGTGTATGTTAGTTTGTTTGTTTTAGCATCCAAGTGGCGAACTCTGCACTGGCAAGGGATACCAGGCTCATTAGTGCGAGATTTGGAAAAACAACCCTAACTCAATCAGGTTACGTAACTATTGGCTGCTGCTCCTGCAATTCGTCCATCATCCGCAGAAACCACTGAACTTGTTCTTTTGCAGGCTACAGCTCCCTTCAAAGACCGAATTACCTCGTACACTTTTTGTAAATGGCTTGTCCTTGAATAACTCAATGCATGGACAGTACCAAGTCCAAACTATAAGTAACAAAGTAAAGTGACGGTACCAAGCATAACAAATATTCCTCCATTGTGTATGTGTGTCTTAAGTAGGAGAAGAATCTTCACGAAGTACGGACGTTTGTTAAAGATGTCTAGATAGAATTGGGTAAACTAGTAAAATGTAAATCTTGGAGATGACATATATTTATCAAAACGAAATCATTCTGTTGTTTTCTAGGGAAAATTATCCATCAAAATTAAGAGTTGTTATGCATCTGTACAAAGTAAAGTAAACATCAATGAAGAAAAAAACGGACACAAAGGGTAAAACCTGTAATGCCCCATAGACTCATCTGCAGCAAACATTTGATCAAACGTACAAAAACTACTTCCCATAGCTGCATCGAGGAAGATGTAAGTTTGTTGACAGTGAATGTGCGAGAAGAGAATGAGTATACTTTGCCGATATTTACAAGGTGGAGAGGGGTCAAATTTGGTAAAAAAGCGCAAGAGCTACACCTCTAAAGACCTTTACTATTGTAATAACATAACAGACGAGAAAAGGGACTCGTCTTCGATAAGAACGTCTATAAAATTTGGCAGTCTTGAAAAGGCACAAGAGGAACATAAAATGTCACCACCCGGCGTCGAACACGTGACACACGCTGTTGCAGTGTGTGCTCTACCAGCTAAGCTAGGTGACGCCCCGCTGTTAACATACTCTACTCCTTTTGACAATGCTGAAACTGTGCAGAGTAAGCACTGAGTTCAGCAACGATTTTAATGTAGTGTGGACGGCTTTTACACTTTCTCTTGATATAGATGACATATGCTAAGCATACCTTTCTGTCCTGAAACGTCTGTCTTCTGTAACTTACGTATTGGTGAGTGACAATTTATGTTAGGATTACATAATAATCACGTGCGGGCAAAACTTCCCGCGCCACTAAACCTTAACCCTAACAAACAATTATACTATCTACACATTGGGAAAAGACCAGCCTTGGCAAATCGCAAATTCGGAATTCTGTTCTCCGGGTTCCTGAATTTTTACAGTGTTCAATGACTTAAGTTACTACATGACTGCTCATTAAATTATTACAATCTGATATGGATTCCAATTAACACTGTTTGGAGTCATTCAAATGGTACGTACATAAGGTATTGTGCAATTGCAGTCAAATATTTACATGTTGTAGTTTTCCAATGGTCCGTTAGCCTTCCATAACCGCAGTGACAACTTTTCTCGGATCATAAAAATCTGCCTGGAAGTCATTATTGAGAAGCTACCTACATGCAAGAAAGTGTTTAATAATAGACTTAATTAAAGAGTGTGTATTGTTTCTCTTAAAGGTATACCATCACTCAAGCATACTCTTGGTCGCGGATTACGCATACCACAACGCCCCATGGCCTATTGGAGCAGTAATGTTTGGTCTTAATTCATTCGTTCACGTCTTTTTATACTTTTACTACGCTCAATCAGCATTGGTACCAAAGCAAAGACCATGGTGGAAGAAAGCAATGACTCGGTTACAAATTGGACAATTTATTATCGCCTTGGTGTATGTCATCGTAGGGTTTATTAAGTTTGGTTTCTGCATATATAGTATTCTGTACGTTACAAGCATGCTGATCTTGTTTTCGCAGTTTTATTATGTGGCCTATGTGAAACGAAAGGAGAAAAGCAAACAGGATGGAAAGTTAGATTAAGACTACCAAAATTGCTAGGGTTTTTTATGTATATACGGAAAGTAGGAAATTGTGAATATTGAATTCCGATTATACGTAAGTATCTTGTATTTATGGAACAGATCTCCGCTGATATTTTTGTCTTCATGACCTGAATGGAAATTGTTAGATTGCATATGTTGATATGAAGCTGCGATTATACGGGTTCATTTTGACTACGAAGCTTGCCGAAAGCTTTGATCGTACAAAGGCCAAGTAAACTGAGACGGAAATTGAGGCCGAAACGTTGAAACCGAAATGAATAAGGTCGAAACATTGAGACGGAAACGAATAGCTTCCCTGCTAAAGTACTACCATTTGTTCACGTACTTCCATAAACTTCCAACAAATTAGACCCCTAGGGGCCTTACTGTCTATACTAAAATGTAAACTTCTAAAATTTGTGTGCTGGATTACCAGAAGATGGTGTACAATGAATTTAAGAAATTCATTTAATTTACGTCGACTCAGCTGTGCGAAAATTTTTCAATCCGTCACGTTCCTGTCATATTCGGCACACCTTGGTAAAGTTACATTGTGTAGAGAGACTGGTTTCCAATCGCGTTGAGCTGGATGTCAATGCCCACCGGTGGACCATTGGAAACGAACTTCGACTAGGGAAATAGAGTTTGTTATCATGTGGCAGTCGCCAAGGGTAGTTGGTAGAGAACACGATACATTGATATTTCAGCCTCTCTGGGTGATAGTGTTGTACTGTAAAAGCATATTTACCTAAAGAAACGAATAGACTCTTACACCAACTTGCAATTGTAACTTGTAATATTACCAGTGTCATATTTGTGTTTGCATAACTCGGAATATATATACAGTAGACTCTCTCTATCTCGAACTCGCAAGGGACCAAAAAATTTGTTCGAGATAGAGAAAGTTCGAGATAAAGTGTCACAAGGAGAGATGCCCAGAATATGAAAGCATAAACCCAATCGAGTGGTCCTTCACCTCCCAACTCTCTCCCGCTTCGCAAATCATTATGTTGTATTCAACTTTGCTTTCTACCTAGCTTCTTTTCTATCAGCAAAGATGCCAACCGCGTCTCCATCTAAGTCTTTTACAATGTATAGGGAGAACATGTCGAACTATCTATATTTTTGTGTAAAGGAGCAACAGTCGGTGAGACCTTGGTGATACCATCTACCCTGTATTATATAGATATAATCATATACTACTCCATCTCAGCTTTCGTCTTCTTCTCGTGCTGATCGCCTCTTGCAATCTAATGTAAAGAATGTGGAAATAAACATTTCCATTAATAAACTAGAACATGATGGCAACTTGGTAACGTTAAACAACTATATCTTATCGAAATAATGATAATGAACATCTTACTTACAGTCTGGAGAGATATCCGAAAAATGTTAACATCACACGACTAGGGCGGTCCTTTTCCTCCCCGCTTTCATTGTCTTCCTACACCATGATGGTGTACCCCTCGTTGATCCTTTCTCTGGCCTCTTCTTTGTTGTCCGTATATGCCAACAACATCGCCATCGATGTCTTTCACTATGTATAAAGTAAACATTATGATAATGCTGTTGGAAAATCGAACACTACACTTCGGATGATAAATCTTAACCCAATGAGCAATTGTCAGTGAGACCTTAGTGATACCATCCACCCTGTATTATATAGATAATCGGTCCATGATGTAACATGATGTCATCTTGATATTGTAAACAATTATACTATCCTTGTCCCTTGGTACTTGTGAACTCTTGCTTCTGTTTATGCCTTTTAACCCTTTTGACCGGATTTCAATCGGCAAGATGTTTCTCATAAAAAAGCATCACATACATGGCTTTCTGACACCTGTAAGATGATGTTATCTTAGTACCTGTGAACTCGTGTTTGCAACAAGTCGAAATGGAGGCTTTTAACTACCCCTCTCTATTCTTTCTTTTCGTCGAGTCAGCAGACGTAAAAAGGTGTCCCATGGATGTTGTAAGAATCATCGGTTATCAATAGTAGAAATATAAAATATCATAGTAAAGCTCATGATCACAATAGTAAGGCATGCCTTGCGTCATGACAAAAAAAAATCAGAAAAGCGCAATACACTCTAACTATATATCTATAAGAGATCCTAGAGTCACGAGAGATTCACGTTTCTGGGAGGATGCTGGATATGGGATTTGGAAATATTATGTGTGTAAAAAATACATGCCTTCTGTATGGTATACATCTTAGATAAATAAACGCTACGTTTTGGTCGTTGGACATTATACTATAGCCCTTGACAACAATAGACATACCCTTTGTTTCAGACATGGCTTTGATGTTTTTTGATGATATTGTAAGTAACGTTCATATACTAATAGATATTGAGAAAGAATACTTTGTATCTTTTTTATTTTCAAAACGGCGTAAATCATTAAAAACATGAAAGTGGACGTTTAACTTTGCATAGGGTTAATTGCAACTTTTCAAAACCCAAGTAACCTAAGTTGTGATACATGATATACCGTATTTCCTCCATCAATCACCGCCCTCTGAGAAACACTACCCTCTGACAAATACCACCCTCTGTTAAACACCACCCTTTGATGAACACCGCCCTCTGATAAACACCACCTTCTGAAGAAAAAACACCACCCTCTGATGAACACCATCCTTTGATGAACACCGCCCTCTGATAACTACTGCCCTCTGACAAACACCGCCCTCTGATATTCAACGCCCTCTAATAAACATCGCCCTCTGATAAACACCACCCTCTGATGAACACCGCCCTCTGATAAACATCGCCCTCTGATAAACACCACCCTCTGATGAACACCGCCCTCTGATAAATACCGCCCTCTGATGAACACCACCCTTTGATGAACACCGCCCTCTGATAAATACTGCCCTCTGACAAACACCGCCCTCTGATAAACACCGCCCTCTGATAAACACCAACCTCTCATGAACACCGCCCTCTAATAAACAACGCCCTCTGATGAACACCGCCATCTGATAAACACTGCCTTCTGATAAACACCACCCTCTGTTAAACACCACCCTTTGATGAACACCGCCCTCTGATAAACACTGCCTTCTAATAAACACCACCCACTGATAAACACCACCCTTTGATGAACACCGCCCTCTGATAAATACTGCCCTCTGACAAACACCGCCCTCTTATAAACAACGCCCCCTGATAAGCACCACCCTCTGATGAACACTGCTCTCTGATAAATACCGCCCTCTGATGAACACCGCCCTCTGATAAATACCGCGCTCTGATAAACACCGCCCTCTAATAAACACCTTCCTTTGATAAACACCGCCCTCTGATACACACCACCCTTTGATAAACACCGCCCTCTGGTTAACAACACCCTCTGATGAGCACCGCCCTCTGATAAACACCGCCCTGTGATAAACACCACCCTCTGATAAGAGAAGTCACTTCAAAGTCGTCATGGGTGACTTTAATGCCAAAATAGGGAAACACCAACCAAACGACGGGAAGGCAGTCGCGGCCTTTGGATATGGCAGCAGAAATGAGAGAGGAGAGAAACTGATGCAGTTTACAGCAGCACGTAACTTGTATATCACCAACACATGATTTCAGAAGCCAGATAGCCGCAAACGGAAGTGGAGAAGCCCTAATGGTCAGGTGAAAAAGATAGACTACAGTTTAACCAACAAGAAAGATTATCTGCTGAATATGGAAGTGATACAAAAATTAAGCATAGGGAGTGACCACTGGCTTGTTCGAAGCACTATCAGACTAAATACGAAAATGGAAAGATCCAAAGTGATCAAATCTTCTAGACCAAAAATCAACATAGAAAAGCTTCTCCAGTACAAAACAGAATTTCAATGTTCTTTTTGATCTGATTTTCAAAACGAAGTGAAACGTTTCCATGCCACGGTAGTTTTAAGTATACAGGACATTTTTGGGGGTCCGAAGCGTTTTTCTTTGGAGAACTGTGAAAGTTTCAAGTTTCAACGATGTCTTCGGGATAGCCATTTGAAAAAAAAGTTTGTCTTAGAAAACTGAGTTCCGATTCTAATTTGGTATAGGAGCAAATCATGAAAGCGCGGGGAACTAAAGTTTTGATGCGGTTAATTTTATACGTTTTGGGGTAGAACAAATTCCAGGAGATGTGTTCATACACATAAAAGAAAGAAAGCCTTTGCTATGCAGACAGAAAAAATTCGTTTCTCACTAGGCCTATTCAATTAATCATGTTTTAGTGGATGCTGATTGGTTCAAAAACACAAGCCATTTAGGCAGTCCAAATTCTGATGAGTTCTTCCAAAAATACAGTTGGGTATACTCTTTCACACACTTTATTTCAGTCATTCTGACGCTAGTGCTCTGAGGAGTGTCAGACGAATAAGGCTTTTAAGTACACAATATTTTCGCTATTTCGTAAAATGTACCTGTGACATACAAGTATACACCAGTTTGGAATACAACAGAATGTAGCTTGATGAGTGCATTTTCAGAAAGAATAACACATAATGCACTTGATCTCTTGAGTCACAACATTTACACGGCACTACTGAGTACATTTTACATTGCCTTAATGACCTTGTGTGCGTGGAGTGGCAAATAAAGCTTTACTTAGAATTGGATCAGATTCAAAATGTTTAACGTTTAACAACTCTCGATTATCATGACTTGACATACAGACAATACAGCAACATGGTCAATAACGTTCTGGAAGGATCGTAACTAGCCTGATACATCTCGGTCCTCTGTAATCCTTTCTAGGCTAAAACCCATAACCGAAAGACTCCGTAGTGTTGAGTTCAGGGGCGAAACCACGCCTTTCATAGTACGGTGATTAGTTGGAGATAACGTTTCGGCCCTATGATCAACATTTTCCACGACTAACACCACCAACTAGTAGGATCATCGAGGACTACAGCCTAGAAATAACAATGGGACCCGTTCTAAAAACATTTGAGCTCCCGAGGGGGCAATAGATGTTTTTACGTCTTTAACTCTTACGACTCCTTCTGCGCCATTAGACGCCATACTTACCCCTTTAAACATACCCTCCGGAAGGTATTGCTGCCTTTTCCCTCCCAAAGTGTTATATAAGTCAATGTTTCTCAACGGGCCCCCTTAGAGGTTGTTTGAGATGATAAAGGGAGCAAAATTGAGGTAAACGGTGATAGGGGGTGTCCAAGTGACAGCTAGGGGATCCAAAAGCTAATGGCATCTTCCTTGTTTTCATTACATTAAAATGTCAGAACCAGGGGCGATTCTAGCTTTTGAATTCTGGGGGGGCCAGACATGGGCCAGCCTAAATGTAGGGAGGGCCAACCTGAACTAGACTCAGTTGCATATAATAACAACTGTTTTGAGTAGTAGTTGATTTTTAATTTTTCTTTGGCATTGTGAAAGCATTTTTGATACTTTTGATAAGCTTTTTTGCTTTTTAAGCTTTTAATTTTCTTCTCCTTCCCCAAATTTAACCAAGAACATAAGCAAGAAGTTAAGCAACTTCATTAATGATTCTGGCTTAGAAAGTAAGCAACCCATGAAACTTTAGATAGAACCATTGAATAACATACAATAATATATTTTAATTTATTATAAAATATGTCAAACATGTCTAAATCTAACTACTCCTAGAGGGATAACCTGTGGACTCACACAGAGATGAGCTAACATTAATGGTCAGCCCCATATATGCTTAGTATAAACTATGGAAAACCCGTAATGAAGTAGGTATGAATACCACTGCTTTGATGTTATATAATGTGGTAGACTCCATTTTCTCCAAAAAAAATTTTGCATCGCATTTCTCTTAAAATATTGAAACCAATTCTGTTGTACGGTTCGGAGATCTGGTCCCTGACTTCAAAAACGGAGTCAAAGCTACAAGCAGCTGAGATGCGAGTGTTAAGGCTGATAAGAGGAGTGACCCGAAGAGATAAGATGAGAAACACCCAAATCAGTCGAGATCTAAATCTCTCCCCTCTACTGGAAGACATAGAGAGGAATAAACTTCGTTGGTATGGCCATGAGAAGAGGATGAACGAGGGGAAGAAGCCAAGAAAGTATCTTGAATGGCGACCAGCGGGAAAGAGGACATTGGGTCGTCCTAGAAGGAGATGGATTGAGGGAGTGGATGCGTCACTGAGAAGGAGGGGCAAATCACTTGACGAAGTTGAGGAGATCCGAAAATTTGACATGAGGGAGGAGTGGGGAGACCTTCTGAGGGCTTTGCCAGCTGACAGATGAAAATCTACCAGGCGGATTGGTGAGAAAAGTTGAGAATTTTCCCTTAAAATTCTGCGTGACAGTTTCTTGATGTGGTCTCCAAGAGATCGGATTACACAATTATCATCTTCGTGCGTGGTCACGGGTTCGATCCCCGGTGGTGACATACTTTTCTATTTCTCTAGAGTTCTGTTCAAAATTATTATCTTCTGTATATCTTGTCAGCCATGCGTTTTAGGGTGCTTAGGTAATAGAGCGGAATAAGACAGTAATGTAAGGATACAGGAAAGCGGAAACATCCAGTGCCACAAAAGAGCTAGGTGCATTCGAGGACGGGGGTGGGGGAAGCTCGTGGTAAGTAAGGGCCAGCCCAGACTTTTGCTAATGTTTCAATTTCGTTTCAGCTAACTTCGTGTCAAATAGCACGCCAGTAAGACAGGTGATATTCAAACTGCTTTGAACTGTTAGCAATTTATTGTCGAATTATATTGCTATTTGTAACAGATGTAAAGTTGCCTGCGGGTAATGCGGACTTTTTTCAAAATTTTTCAAAATACAAGTACCGTACCTTTCTGTTTCAAATAGGCAACAGGGTGGGTTTCTGAAGAATTTCTCAAACATCTTGCTCATGACAAATGAAGGTTGATAAAGCAGTTGTTCTCTCAAAAATCATCTATCTTTAAACATCTGTATGTATGCCGGTGAACATAGTCTCTTGAAACAAATACTGAAAAGTTTGAAAAAAGTAAATGAAAACATATGGACCCAACTTCGCAAGACAATTGTGGTTATCATAGTGAGCAAATGTCTCATTTGACTAATGTTTTTATCCGAAAACGTTGATTTAAAGGATATTTACTAGAATTGTAAACAAAGGAGAAATTTTGGGTAGAAACTAAGGAATATGGGCCCATTCTATAGCTAATATATTTGTAGAATTGTGTGCGATGTTTTCAGGAGCAGAGCTTCCTGCATTGAAGCTTCTCTGTGGAAAGAGGCCTCCTCATCCCAGCAAATGGCATTTACAAGTGAAAATTTATTCCACCAGGCAAGTAAACTCAGAAACATGTACAGATACCACCTAAAGTAGAAGCCTATTCAGTACATCTTCAATCCTGTGTTGGATGTGTGATAAACTGTATGATTTTAGTCAGACACCTTATTTGTGATTCTGATTGTTTAATTTCTTTCCAGGCTCTTACATCAGAGGTTGAGGTGAAATTTAAAATATACAATTGCCACATGAAATTGCGAGAGTTCAGAGATGCTATTTCTGTGGTAAGTATTTTTCAGTGTGATTAGAAAAGATAGGCACTGATTTAGATACTTATTTAAAAGATATTGAGCTAGTTATATATTTACTTCATAAGACATCATCTAATACCACTCACAGTATAGACAGCTTTACTTTACCACGAAAGTTACCTATGGAATCCAACTCATTAAGTAGAAGCTTTGTTGCAACTCATAACAGTTGTGTTGATTTCTGAAGCTAGGCATATGAAACCCATAAGTCATTATTATCACACTTTAGTCATCTTAAGGTTTGTTCCCACATGTTGATTACATGTTTTATTTTACAAGAATAACTGAATTTAGCACCAATCTTCCATATATGTATACTTGTATCACAAAGCCAATTATTTTCTGGCTTTCTTTACAGTTAGAAGGTATTCAGTTGAAACAGAGAACTCCCAAGGTGAATATGGCATTGGCAAAACTTTATAGGAAACAAGGAATGGAGAGGTACTTTCTGGATACATAATACATGGTTTAATGTATTCCTAGTGCTACATTATGATTAATAATATAATTTTCATTGGCTGCATACATGCCAGTATTTGAAGATAAATGAGTGTGATGCCTGAATATTTTTACATAGGTATCTCAAGATGTTTTTATTTAAAAGTGATGAAAATCTTTACAGAGTAACAAACTTTACCGTTATAGGAGTCATAGGAAGACTATAGAAAACTTAGTTAGAAAGTATAGAATAAACGCAGCATTGACCAACAGTTTTCACATGGTACACTTGTGCCGGACCTAACATGCTCACAAGAAGAAGCTGATACTCGTGTAATTTTCCATGCACGTCATGCAAATCTAACCCATGAGAACATTCTCATACACACATCAGATACTGATGTAGTTATTTTAGCAATGGCATTTAATAGACATCTGAATGATTTTTCCATTTTTATCAAGACCGGTGCTAGATGCAAGCTGAGAATTACATCCGTTGATAGAATTTTAAGAAAATTAAAGAGCGCGTTTAGAGTGGAAGATATTACAAAAGCCACAGAAGCTGTTCTTTCTCTTCATACTTTTACGGGATGTGATACCGTCAGTGCCTTTTTGGAGGAAAGGAAAATTCCGTCCATTAACTTTAATGTTCAATCAAGCCATTGCATTGAAACGTTCAATCTGCTCGGTGTCAATTGGGATGTTGGTGAAGACCTACTACTTAAACGTGAGTCATTTGTATGTGCATTGTATGGTTCACAATCTGTCACAAATATTGACTTACTTCGTTATCAATTGTATTGTGAAAGTGACGGAAAAGTTGATCCTAAAAGCTTACCACCATGCCAGAATAGTTTCAAGAAACATTCGTATTGGGCCAATTATCAGACGGGAATTTTGGAAACGAGTTCTGGAATCTGACGTAAGGCCTCCTGATCCCTGTGGTTTAGGTTGGAAATTGGGGTCGGATGGTCTTAAAATCCAGTGGAACTCGTGTATTCCAGCCCCAGTGGAGATGATCGAGCTTCTTTCCTGTCATTGCTCCAAAGGATCCAAACCAGAGAGTTGTGCTTGCATTGGAAATAAGCTCACTTGCACTGACGCCTGTCACAAATTCCCTTGCGAAAATGCTGATGAACACGAGTTGGATTTTTCTACAGATGACGACTTGAGTGAAGCCGATGAAGAAGAATACGAATTTAAACTTGAAATTTGCCTACTTCATGTACATCCTTGGGTACAAAATTTAAAAAAAACAACCCTAACGTTTAAAATAAGCGACAGAACATCCTGACTACAAAACTTCGTACCCCCAATATGGCCCCCTTTAACTAACTTTTTAATATGTGTGTGCCCCCCTTTTTTAAATTGATACCCCTGTCTTGTTTTACATTTTGAAAATTACTTTTTTATTAACACTTATGGTATAGTTTTACGGGGAAAACTTTTCAAGAGAAGTCTTAATATCAAGCAGGCATTGAAAAAAATTGGATCGGCGCCATTTTTGGCCTGTAGTTTTTACCATCATAACTCGCTTATTTTCTAAGATAATCTAAAGAAAACTTACAGTGACATGTATCACAGTAAACCTCATTGTTTGACATAAATAAAATCCGAAAAATTATATTTACAAACTAATAATACCAGTATTGAGTGCAAAAAAGGCCATTAAAATCGCATTTTTTAGCAGGCAATACGCCATTTTCATTTTTCACCGGAAGCCTGGACCGAGTTTCAAAAATTTTCTTAGCAAACATCGGTATTAACAAAAAAAGACAAGTCAGACCACTGGGGAAAAAAAAACAAATAAAAAAAAAAAAAAAAAAAAAAAAAAAAAAAAAAAAAAAAAAAAAAAAACAAGAGTACTTCGCCTGTGTCCCATTTTTGGCTATATTGCTTATGTATATGCAATTTTTTTAGGGTAGAATTAAGAAAAATTTTAGGCTAGAATTTTCAAATGTGTCCTTCAGAAAAATTTAGAGAGAGGGAGCTTTCTCTTAACCACTAAATATTTACTATGTAATCGAAATTTTTTATCACCTAGAAACTAAAATTTAACAGGAAGAAATTTAAAATTATAATAAAGGCTTAACCAGTATCTTTATCATTTTCTTCTGTAGGAATATAGACAGGCATTTTCTTTCCATGAGTAGATCCCCAAGGCTCTTCACTAAACTTGGCAAAACTTTCTAAGTTCTTTGAAGACAAATCTTTCAGCATTTCTGGTATCGCACTTACAGATAGAGTGGCATAGCCGTTTGTCTAAAACAAAAATATAACATAGAGCATCACACTAAATAAGAAAATGAATTCCAAAAGAACAGTAGCATAATCATCCCTCTAAACAGAGAAACAGTTAAAGGGGAGATTATGGGTTTGGATGCTCAAAACCTTAGGATGACAATGGCAACATATAATATAGTCTAGGTTACACAGTAATGAAACCAAAAAAAACGATACCTCCACAGACACAGGAGATACTACCACAGAATGAAGAGGGAGCCCCCAAAAGATTTCTTATAAAGCCCCAGGTCCATCCCAAGAAAATCACTGTAAAAAATGGTCCATTATTATAGATTTTCCCAAAAACTAGATTTGCCATAGCTTAAGGCATACCAACTGAGAAGCCTTAGGCTACTGTTATTTTCTTTTATTTCTATATTAGCATTTTCGATTTAGTTTTTTTTCTTATTATTTTCTGTATCATACTTGATGCAGAACAAAATTGTTTTGAGAAATTATAACTACTGCCCAACTTAGTATCAAATGTCAACTTTTTGCCTGTATTGATACTAGACAATACAGAAAAAGTACTACAACGTGTGAGCACGTATACTATAACTAAGCCGCATGGTGGAAATCAATCTGTTTAGATACAAAATCAGATGCATTCAAATATTTGCTTATTTAGTGCAAAACACCTGGAAAAAGACCTTTGCTGGTGAGTGAAAACTGCAAAAACAAAAGTGTGAGGAGTTTGCAAAAACAAAGGCTGAACCAATCCTGTTATAAATTAGCAGCTACATATTATTATAAAAAGTCTTATCTATAAATATATAAATAAGTTATCTGTTGAGTGACGTCATGTCATCATGTCGTCATGAAGTTAGTTGAGGTCATGTTTGTCTTGACGATGACCTCATTAAAGGTATTTAAGACATTCGTTCAAAGACAAATTTTTAATTCTAAGAAGATCGTGGTCGGAAAAATGTTTAATATTGCACACTTGTAATAATTGCTACATAAATGAACTAAGGAAGAAATTGTAGATGGCTAAAACCTCTGATTCTGTTGTTCTGAAAGTGGTCAACAAGTAGATGGCTTTGGTTATTCTATTTTTTGTTGTTTCCGTTTTAATTTAGAATCCTTTTCAAGAATCATACCTTCACACCCGCAGTCAAGTGCTTACTATAGCACGGGCACTATTGCTTTTCTCGCCTTCCTATCAACAGCTTTATTTGTACGCAGCCACTTTTATCCTCATCATATTTACCTCTTCTTAATTTCCTAGCCCCTTAGCGCACCATTGTTATTATTTCACACAATGCTTTTCGCATCTTGTGACAGAGTTTATTAGTGCTGTGACCTCCAGTGTACAAAGACCTGACGAAGTTTTGAAAAAGACGAAACGTTGTCTAAAATGTAGTTTCCTTCTTAGCGTTTGATTAAAAGTTTGTCCTTTTTATGTTGACCATAAAATTTATAAAGTGTTTACCTTAGAATCTCTTCATAATTGTCTATATAATGACTTTTTTTGTTCCCCAAATCTTTAAGACTCTTGTGGTACTGTTTTTAAATTTACGATGCAACGTTTTCTGATGCAGCTCTTTGCATATATTGATACCTGATCTTTTCATTTCTCTTAGGATTTTGGTATTAGCAATGTAGATCTTGGTAAGATAACAATGATTTTCTTACATTTTTTCAACATTTTACTATAACATTTACGTTAGCGTCTCTCACCTGACGGATCATGAGTTTATCCTTGCGTGGGTCGCAAGCAAGTTCATAAAACTTATCTATCTGGCTGCAGGGGGAAAGATTCTGGATTTACATTTAGATTCTTTTGCTTTAAATGCCGGGACTAAAGGATTTATTTTAAGATATTTTTTAACACTGCACAGATCAATAGACTCGATGTGGGAGTGAGGCTGCGTAACAATGGGTAGCTCATAGAAAATCTCTGAACGTACAGATTGCAGCGACTCTAGGAAAACCGAAGCGTCAATTTTATTTCATGTTAAACAGAAATTAGTGCTTTCTGAGTTGTTCATTCTTTTCGTTAGTTCTTTAACTGTTTCCTTTGTTTATGTTATTCTGCCTGATCACCTTTCTTTTCTGACCAAAATATATTATCATTTATTCTCAATTCATTCCGTATTTTGATTAACCCTATTCCCTTCGCTTTCCATCTCTTTCTCTCTCTCAATTTAACAAGTTCTTTTACTGCACTACTACATTTTTAAAATATTTCAATGAAATTCAATTTCAATTTTAATTCAATGCACAAAATGTTCATTAAAATAGGCACTGGAAAAACTCCTATGATGATAGAGCACATTGTACTGTAGCAATATTGTCGTACATTGGTGATCGATCAGAAATTATTTCTGACTTTTACTTTCAACTGTTTGAGCGTTTGCATAGTTGAGCTCTGAGTTGTACAAACACAACACGGCTCATCATGGAAAGCATCAAAGGATTCTCGAAATGGATATTGATATTTTTGTATGCTGCTTTTGTAACAAAAGGTAGGTCTCAGTATAGTTTCATGTCTTGATTTGAGCAACTCCATATGATCTAAAGAATGTTTATCAACTTGTAAGTAACTCATTTTTCTACTTTTACTGTAATACGTTGTATGGTTTTATTAGTTTGTACAATGTTTATCAATATAACGTTAATGTTAAGGTCAGTGGTGCTAATTCTTGTTTTCCAGGACTAAAAATGAAGTAGTTTGTTCAAATAAGTGGCTGAAAGGGGGAGGGTGTTTTGCTGTCGCTCTTTTGGAAAGTATACATGAAAACACATTTAACGTTTTGTGCCACTAATAGTACATTGATTTATTTGTGATCGTCTCTGCAAAGAAACCTCTCTTTGGAAGACTGACTTAAAAACGGCCATGCCTGCAGAAGAGAAATTCCATTTTGATTGGTTTGATTTGCCCCACTCCACTCCACTTTCTGAGGATGCTATGGCTCCCCATTACGCAAGAGGTGTCGCCGTTTTTCAGAGTTGACACAGTATCTGAGAGGATAAGTGTGATTTTGTGGCACTTTTGAAGAGGTATCATAACAGCAATAAGCAGAAAAAAGAAAACATGAAGGCGAGAGGCATTCCTAATAGATGAGTCTATGTCTCTGTAAAACACATAAAAACCATGTGAGAAAACATTCGAATTTTTGGGCTTACATGTTCGCTTTAAAATTCCATTTATTTTCTATCGAGAAACCTATGAGCTTTTTGCCAAAGTTTTAGTGGCCTCCGATCGATTCCAGGAGAGTAAAGCACACGTGAAACCAGCTTAATTATAGCCAATAACAAATTGAATCTGTTCCAAGAATAACAAGGGTTACCAGCTATCCTTCCAGAAAGTTGTGTCATTGAACCACTTAAAGTGACCGAAATGTAAAACTCTCGTCATTTACCTGTTTTCCCTATATCTTGCTGGTGAAAAGAATTCAATTGTTATATTAACAACACAGCCACTTGCTTATTCTGCCACTTTATTGATTCCGGTATTCATAACAGAACTAAAAGGAATGTGAATTGGAGTTGATGAGGGGACTGCTTCCTGACATGTGGTAACAGCATCTTGGATAGAATGAAATGAAAAACTCAACTGATAGGAGTGACTAAGCTGTGATATGAAATTAATCCAACACGTAAACAATTATTTTCCTTTTTTCACGACAAAATGAGTTTCTTGGAAGTCTTTTTCAGAGAAAACACCCTTTGTCTTGTTCTTATTAGCAAACGTTTACTATTTAATAGTGCTCATATATCTTACTTCTCGACAAACAACAATAATAACCTGTTTCATTGTTTTATCAGGTGATGCCACGGTGTCATTGGTCAATAAGAAAAGTAAGTTGTGAAGATACTCGTTTTAATGTTTACAACGAGATGTGACTTACAGTTATTAAACAGCCATGCAGCCAGTCGAATTTTGTTGGGGGGGGGGGGGGCAAATTCAAAGCAAAACCTCTTTCCTTTCCTCCTACCTTCCAAGCCAGTCCGCCATGGTTTATTGGCATGGGAAATTTGGAATTTTTACTGTCCCTAGAAGGCTCAAAATTGCATTTGAGGGACTTAGACTTTTCTAGAAAGGATTTTTCTAGGGGGAGGGGGAACGTGGGCAGGCTTTACCTTTAGGGTTGGCACACACACCCCCGCCCCCCTTGGCTGCGTGCCTGTTTTAAAACGACTTTAATACATATATCTCAATCGTGTAACCTATGTCATGTTACTATCTTAGGACGGTCCCATAATTAAGGACGGTTGGGCTCCAGTAGAAAAGTAGTCGACTGTTCTACTAGTCAAATTTGTAATCGGCTGCTAATTAGGCACTCCGCTACGAAATTGTTAGTCGATTGTAAAATGATGTCTTACACCTATAGATGGTATATTAGTCTCATGGTGGGAAAGGGGTAAATAGTTAAGCATAGTTCGTTAAATTATTTTGGTTGATAAAATCAGATTACATCATAATTAACGATGGATTATCAAAGTAATAGAACTTTTACTTCCCAGAAAATTCCCTCGCTAAGAAATTGCCGCCCCCCAAGTTTTATACCAGATTCTTTAATAATCATCGGCAGGAATTAACTGCAATTCTTTCAAGAAAAGTTTAGATTTATTTCATAATTATTCATCGCTGTTTCTACGTTTGGAAATGTAACATGGTTAAGAAAAAAGGTGTTATCCTCCAGCCTAACTTGTGATATTTAGATTTATCAATAGCAGTCTAACATAAACATAATTTCGAAAATGTCTAGATTCAAAGTTCTTTTTAAAATGGATTAACGGAAATATCTTAATACGCTAAATTTTGTTCATTTGAACTCTCCACTCAACAAAGTAAAATACACCAGAAACGTAGGTGTTGTTCGATTGCCTAATTACCGCCACATAAATCGAAAGAGAGGCAAATGTAGAGAAAAGCTGGTTGCAACGTCCTTAGAAATGTTAACTTTAAAATGCCAGACAAGTCTTAGAGTTTTAAAATAAAGTTTAAAACGATCAGTATCGTTCTCTACAGGTTGTTTTACAAAGAAAGGTTGCGTACAATGCTGCGGAGAATGTCTATTCCACGTCGCTTCGGGAAGTTATAATACACATTTCCCTAAGGTCATGCAATGATATCTGCGTGTCTCCTAGGTCCGGATAATTTGTTGGTAACGTTCTTAATATAAAGTTTACTCAAGAGTCTTTCAAAGTATCCGCCGACGTAAAAATTAAATACACTCCTAAACATTTAGGAGGCAAAAGGCAGGAGATAATGGTTGGGTGACTTGTCATCACGCGACAAGTCATCACGCGACAAGTCATCACGCGACAAGTCATCACGCGACAAGTCATCACGCGACAAGTCATCACGCGACAAGTAGTATTAAGGGGAATTTGAACTAAATCAACAGACGCTATGTGCATGCACATTGTAAAAATAGCATATCTTAAGAATTGATTCAGGTATTAAGTTGACACTTTCAGAGAATAGGTAAAAGCGGCAGATCATCATACCAAAAGGAAATATGTGCACGCTACTGCTAATGCTACTGTTACTGCTACATTTACTATTGCTGCCACTACTTCAATTGCAACTACTTGTAGGGCTACGAGCATTGAGAGGAAAATTTCAAGAAGTATATGAACATGCAAGTTATCAAAAGGACATATCAGCAATGTCATAGCAATGGCTAATTGTATTAAATTCAAACTTCCAGGACTTGATCGGAGGGATTTTCAATTGACCAATTGGTTAATACTACTGCTGCTAGTAGTACTGCCGCTATTATATTTTATTACTGGTAGTAGCCAGATGAAAGTTACGTGTCAGAAGAAAGATCATGGATGTATTATAACTGGTAATACTGGTATTATCACTACTACTACTGTGACTAGTAGTACAACTATTCCTAAGGGTATGAATGTGAAACTTTAATGAAATTTTGAAGGGGGGATATGAACTGAATCATAACACGCCCTCTGTTTGCAGGCTGTCAAAAGGACGCAGCAGCAATATCTTAGGAAAAGTTTGGTGAGTGAAGTTGAAACTAACAGGGCTTGTTGTGAGGTAAGTTGAACTAACCAACAGAAAATATGTGCACCCTAAAGCTGCTACTTCTACTCATACTACTGCTACTGTTACTATTATTACTACTTCTATTACTATTGATGCCACTAAAGCTTAAGCTACAATTAATTTTACAGCTACTACTACTACTACTGTTATATACATATTAAGGGAAAAAAAATCACGATAATTAGAAACTGCATGGAACTAAATCAAAACACACTATGATCACACAGGTACCTGCAGGCTTAAAAGTAAAATCTTATTGGCTCAAATTCACTGGATCCAAAAAATTTTAAAATAGAACGAAAACTTACTTAAAAACAAATGCTAAAAATTTAAAACGCACCTTAATTAAAATGTATAAGCCCAAACAAATAGTTGAAACATCACATATGAACTCAAACCTCAGGCACAAAAACACAAATACTAATCAAAAAACCAAAACACAATATAATTCAAAACTTTAACTCCTGAATTATGAACTAAAACCCGAGAGAAAATAGTTTAAACAACATAGACAGACTGGAAACCGAAAAAAGGAATAATCTAAGAAGCTGGTTAATTCCCCCTAAAAAAATAGAGGCTAGAAGGCTGGCTGAAGGCCCCTACTTCTGTCCTAGGTGTGGATTAGGGATTAAACATAGGGAATAACACTTAAGGGGACAGTTTGTTTTCGCTCTTAGGAATTGAATTTTATTATGGTCGGTGTTTTTCGGTCAAAATTTGGAACTGGTTAATAAAAATTAATTTTTTTTTTTAGTTCACATTTTTTTAATTCATCGTAATAGCTTTCTAATTTCACTCCATACGATTGCTGTGATCAGTGTATGGCGAAAACGTTTAGCAAAATTTATCCGTTACTCAACGCAATATTCAAGTTTTGTGCCACGAACCAATTTTTCAAGTCGTGAAATAGTTATGACACCTATTACAAGTTATCTACAAAAACTTTAACGACAATAACAATAATTTGTAGCGGTGCAATTCGATATTCTGTCATCGTTTCACATTGTTATCAAATTTCGTATACCATATATCTTTAAAATATTAATGCGGGGTTTGCCTGATCCTTTTCGTGAAGACCGGGGAGACATAATTTTAGCAAAATCTACCAAATTAGAAACGGTAGTCATGCCACCGGGCGCCCTTGATAGGAAGTGGGCTTGACATCGAAACTGCCATAAGGTAATACTGAAATCATCTGACGGCTTGACTAGTAATTGAAGGCTAGTATCCACAAGTGTTGCCTATCAATTCGGACAGCCTGGGCACCGAATAAACAAAACGCGGAAGCGTAACTGGACGTTTCGGTTGTTAATAAACTTATTGCGCGTCCGTGAATAAAACATTGGGAAGGAGAGGCTATTAGTTTCACAGAACGACATGTATGATAAATATTACAGCATGCATTATCGAGAAGGGAGGAATTTTAAACTCTCTCTTTTCGACGATACATTCTAACTTTCAATGGAGTTTGAACAGGTAGATGGGCCGGATCCTCAGTCATACCATATGACGCCGAGTGGATGGTCCCCCATACGGAGGTTGGGTTCCAATTTATTATTTCATATTCCACTAAGGTGCTTTTGGTCATTGTGTGGAAAGGGGTGTTTCGTGTCGATATGCATTTGTTGCTGCGAATGTGACACAATGTCTGTCGCCATCAATTTCAATTTTGATAAAGCTGAAAAGTGGTCTCCGCAAAAATGGAGATTTGGCAAATTTTGGGGGGTATGGCCCACTTTGCCCCCTGATCCCCCGTCCCTGATATGATGCTTAAATGAAAAGAAAACACCAATCTTACTGTTGATCCCTGATAACTGCACCATCACAGTCTGAGCCAGCATAAAATCGTAGTTCGGGAGATTTTCGTTCTATTGTGCCATCTGGAAGGGCTGTGTAAAAGAGGAAAATATACATCAAGAAAATTACGTCAATGGAGTCATTGTTAAATAGTTATAATGTTCGTGTTGCAATGTTCTAGTAAACGACACAACTAGTGTACTAATGGGGCAACTCTATTTTAAAGATATTCTTGATATTTAAGTAAAACTACATTTTGTAATTAAAACATGTTAACAGGAAGTTTTGTGGCGAATTCTTCACGAACGAAAACCTTTTGCTCTCTTGTCTAGAACGGGCTTTCTAAACCTTTCGAAGTATACCACCCCCCCCCCCCCCCCCCCCCCCTCCCCACCCACCCCCCCCCCCCCCCCTCCCCTTCTCTTGTGCGGGCTTTGAAGAATCTTATGCATTAAGACGAATGCCTTTTCTGAACACTCCTTTGCAAGTGAATACCTATGAAGGCATTTTATTGTTTGTCATTAGTGATGACGACTACGAAACGTTCCATAAGATTATGGTTACACTGGTAATTAGTGAAGTAGAAAATTAAAGCTCTTTTTTTTTGTCTTTTCCTAACATTCTTCCTTAGAACACCTAATTGTGATTGGGTATTGTTTGAGATGCTTTCACATTGTAAGACATACTAGTAGGATTACAAGAACATATAAAAAGATTTTATCAGCTTAAAATTAGATCCTCCGGAGCTTTATTATATGGATTCAAAATCAAATGGGTAATAAAAGTTGTTAAATAACTCCTCTTAAAGTTCTAATTTTCACTAGATCTAGAACATAACGCGCTTAGAAAAGGAGCTTAGGGCCAGCTGTAGTGAGATGTAAAGCAAGGAAGATGGTTAATATGGTTAACCACTGAACAGTGCTCTCTCTTAGCATGCTATTACTGTACATGTGAACTTAAGTTATTACTAGAAGTAGCTACTGACATTTTGATACAGGGTATATGACTTAGTATTCATTATCAGCCAAGATTTAAAATTTTTTAGGTTAAAACATACAACTTACCAGTTCAGGAGTTTGTACTCTGAACGTGTCTGATTTGTATACCCTAATATAAAGTTTACAAGCTTTTATCCTTCGATTTCATTTCCCGCTAATTTGTAGTTACTGTAGCCTACGTACAGACTATTGCAGCTGACGTGCGTGCTACGTCAGTAGTTTCTGTCTACGCGAAGGTTATAGATACTGTGGTTGTTTTTTAGTGCCTTTCTAACTAGAACTTTCCTTACGTAATGTTCTGGTGCTTACATTGGTCACTTGTTAAGAAATTGTGCGGTTTATTTTAAGCACAACCATACATACTGTATCGACACAGGGTAGGGAACAAGTACGTGAATTGTTATAATATTGCTCTTGCTGAATAAGGTATGGGTGTAAGTTACGTCTACGGTACCACTTGCGTCGCAATTCGCTTGCGGCTGGCAACCACATCGTAACGTACGTTTTCGATGTGTTGCTGTTTTGCCTCGGTTGTACAAAATCCCAATTCTGAATTAAATAGTAAAAGATAGAAAACGTGGTAAACAGCATATGAATACGAGGCGAGGCTGTTGTTTACATTTTCAGTAAATACCTATCAGTATGAGTTTCGAGATCGTAAGCGTTAAGGAAACAACTTTTCAAGATTTTGTGAAGGACTGCTGTGAGATAAAAATGTACGGAAATTACGGACGTTTACGAAACATTACTTGAACAATACCATGCCCAAAACAAATTCCTTTTTGGCGCAGGTTTGGCCAAAGTATGGACGGGCTAAACTAGGGGGATTTGTTTACTTGTTTACAAACTGGAACAAGATTGAACTGAAGCGAGTAGGAGTTAAATAGATTTAAGGCATCAATTTTCTATTTCTCTGTTGTTTTTTTTCGAAACAAACATATCAAATCCTCTCTTCTCGATGATACATATGTATATGCACGTAAAATGAGAAGATAGAATGATAGAAGTTTTAACGGTGGCTGTAGCGCAGAGTAATGAAAATCAGTTGGATGGATGGAAGAACTAATGAACGGGTAAGAAGAAAAGTTAAAGTACCACCAGGACACAGCATGCTGGAGCAAGTGAAGTGAAAAAAGATATGGAAATATGGTAACTGGAAAAGAAGGGGGGATAGTCTAGTACTGATAACAATTGTTGGAGAAGTGAGTGCAAGGGGTAGAAGACACATAAGAAGAGGAGAGCAGATTAACAACATTGCAGAATGGAGAGGAGAACTGGAGGCTGCTAGCAAGGCCGCGCATGGAAGAAATGCTTACGGTCCTCAACAGGAATACGATTTATGGAACAGAACATATACACATACTCCAATAGACAGGATTTTCCTATTTTTATGAATATCAATATTTAACTCGTAAAGATCCACATTCTTTTTTTCTTTTAGATATTATCATTTTCATAAAATCTTCATAATTTTCTTTCTCGGGTCTCCAGCAATGGCCAGCATAACGCTGTCTAAGCTTTTTAGTTATTACTGATATTAGTTTGAAATTTCCCTAAAGGATTTCACTGTAAAATAATATCTTCATGGAACAACTAGTGCTGTTTTGAGCACCCTGGTATATGCAATATGACGTATGATGATGTACGTATATTTACATGATTACTAAGAACTACGTCATTGGCGGTCATTTGAATTTAGGGTTTCTTCTTATTAGAAAACGTTTGGCACTGCATCATGATTCTGAACTCAATAAGAAGTTGCATGCCTCAACCTGATGTTTGTCTAGTGGTAAGCGGCCGGCCTAAAAGCTAAAGTAACTTTCTGTTTCTTTTTCAGTTGCCAAAGAAAGGATGTAGACCTGCTTCCGTTATAGTTTGTTTGCAGTAAAAAGAATATTGCTCCAAAAACCAAAAACATTATGTAATTAAAAGTTTGTTACGTCTGACACTTCCAAGAGTACAATCGTCAGAAATGATCGAAATGAAATGATCGAAATGAAATGACCGAAATTTAGGATCTGTTGACTTGACTCTGTTTACGCGATTCGGTAAAGTTTTTGAAACCTTAATGCGTCTACTAATGAAAGCCGGCACATGTTGCGCAATTCTGTCATGTAACATCTGCGACCACGACCTATATATTCGCTCTCACAGCGACATGTGAATTTATAAACTAATAAACTTTTATGTGTGACCGGTAGTAAGTATTTTGGGGCAACTGGCAATCTGTAACAATTTCAGAACATTATCGAGCTTCAGTTTTAAGATTAAGAGAGCTGAAAAATGCAAATTGGATTTTGCCAGTGAGAGACCAAATTTGAAGCGAGTGAACCACAAGAAGCAAAACCTAAAAGCTCAATAATACATCGGTTATGATCTCTAAACAGAAAGATATCCAAACATTAACAGTTCTAAAGAAAAAACTTTCACTGATGCTCAAGCCATTCAGGGAACTTCACTCTTTCTTTGTCAGGTAAGACAAAAATCTGGTCATAAAGAAACAGTTTACAGTACTGACGTTACCGTGTTACACAAGAAGTTGACATCACTTTATCTTTCTTGCATTGAAAAAGAACTCTACAAACCAGACACACTTGACTGAAACGAGAATCAGATGTCGACAGCTTTACCTTACTTCCTGCCTGCGCTCATTAGTAGTTTTTATTTGCTTTCAGTCTTTTAAATTTTCTTGCGATCAGAAGGTGGCGGAAAGCTAACTTCTTCCTTATTACCAAAGCCAACGTGTTCTTTGTTGTTTATGATGATTAAGGTTCTATATAGTTAGTACGACGTGTGTTTAGTCGACGAATTAATGGCTTCCCGTTCTTAATTCAGACAAGAGAAGGACAATTGAGACGTTTTACATATGTTTTCTTTGTTTATTTGTCTTAAATCTCGTTGCTGAAAGCTGACACAATTCCATAACAAGGGTGCAATTAGAACTTTTTGAGGGCAGGGGAGCTTTATCAGAATTAGGGCAAAATTTTCTCATATAAATTTTAATGAAGCAAATAAGGCATAGGAGTTCGTTTTATTGAAATATTAACCTGTTCTCTACACTAAAAGTCTAATATACCTTTTCCCCTACCCACAATTACCAGCTTAATATCTAAGAAAAAATACAATAGATTCATAGCATAAAAATTTAAGAATCTACTTAAAAATAATTTGAGGCTCAAAACGCTGATTTGTTAAAAATCACGTGGCTCAGGAAAATGAAGACCAACTGTTAGCGTCTTGGGTTCAAGGGTAAGGCCTTCCTTCTAGTTGTAAAATGAGGGCACAATTTTCGGTAGAAAAATTAGGGCAGGGGAGGCCTCCCCTCCCTCCCCCCTCTAATTGCACTCCTGCATAACTAGGTGATCTACAATAAGAAAATTGGGTACATATGAAGTAGAAAAAGATTTTCCGTTTGTCGCAGATGTTTACCTTATTCCTTTCAAATTTTGTCTCCCTTTAATTTTCGCCCCCCGGGGGGCAGCAGGAGGGGGGGGCGAAAATTAAAGCGAGTAAAAATTTTTAAAATTCAGGAGGGGGGCAAAATTAATGGCAATCGTGTAGGCAAAGACATCGATACATCATTCTGAAGAAGGTAGTCTACTTCAATACCACAGATAATACAAATCATATAGGAAGCTAGCAGTTTTTTCAAGGGGTGCGATTGTTTACATCGTCATATAAGTCAGAATTTTTCTCTGCCGTGAAAAAAAGTGCCACGGTAATTTCCGCGGTGCCTTGCCTTCACTGCGTTGTTTTATATCTAATTGCGCGGGCTGCAGTATGGGCAGGTTTGCAGGGATATGCCGTTTTGCAATATTTTTTCACCAAAGGTTTGTTCAAGACAAAAATAGACAGTCTTAATTGTTGCAGCTCTCATACTTCCTCCTGCGTCATCCCTTAGCAATCATTACAGAAGTAGAAACGGTAAGGTTTAGGAACGTAGTTTTAACGTGCACCATAGACCAGACACCGCGTGTGCTCCAGAAAACTACGGCCCTCGTGGACAGTACAGCGTCATTCCTGGGGTCTGATTCCGATTATGACTTTTCGGGAGCATTGATAACTTCAGTTAATTTTGACTCCAAATTAATTGAAATGTGTACGATGTGATTACTGTTAATATGGAAACAGGGAAAAGGAGACAGAACAGCTTTTGCAGATATGCTGGGCCAACGCACGAAGGGCACAACGAAGCACATGGTCAAGATATCCAGTGTATGTTGTATAGGGCTTACTCTTATCTAATAGTGATACCCATACTTCATGCAACTGCTGGACAATAGTTGATG
This sequence comes from Alatinidae sp. Z8VKAUB7J3, assembly GCA_010016025.2. NCBI lineage: Eukaryota > Metazoa > Cnidaria > Cubozoa > Carybdeida > Alatinidae > Alatinidae sp. Z8VKAUB7J3. The sequence goes on from JAAAKM020073195.1 coordinate 64,352,734, forward strand.
AGGTGGGTCAGCCGTCAGGCGCCTGTAGCAGTCTGAGTCACTGAGTTAAGGTATGCTTTTTGCACATTCAGACCGTTCCAGCTTATTGGGCCTGGTCATCAAAGGTGGTAGATTGCTTGGCTGGTTAATTTTGGTAACGACATTCACCAGCATGGCATAAGCAATTCCCCCAATTATTTCGGCTGGCAACTTTGCTGTCCTCAAATTTACAGTTCAAACAGTGCCTCCATGCATGGCTCATGGATAAGCATTTCGGTGGTCTTAACGGTCTTAACACTCAAAATGTTAGTTTATGGTAACTCAGACAAACCATGGTGCACAAGATCAGTTACTTGACAAAAGTATTTCATAGAAATGTTAAAACTGAAACAGTGTTTGATATTACAAATTACAACAATGTAATGCCTATTGAGATGAAATCTCTAGGTTCAGTCTCAACAGGAGAGAATTTATAATATAAATGTTTCTGCCACCTACCTGAAATGCTAAATACCTTGAACAAGATGCTCTCAAGCCCTGTTGCTCCTACTATATTGACAAAGTTCTTGTGATAAAATTATTGCACTCTGTCTAATGTGTTTATGTATGGGTGTGTATTGTGTTTACAAAGGTGTTTGTTTGTGTGCATGCACATGCATGTGTAAACTGCACATGTGGATATCCATAAACATATATAGTTCTCATCTGAACTTGCAAGACTATATATAGAATTCAGAAAGGAGAAACATTTTACAATTAGATGCTACTCTTAATTTTTTTAATAGATATGACAGGCATCATATAAGTAGATTTTTATTTAGACAACCAATTTATTAGATGTGTTACACTGGATTGCTGATCACTGATCAGCTCCTTTTAACATTTTCCTATTATTTTTACAGGGTTTGACAGAGGAGGAAGAGGTGGTGGAGGTCGTGGTGGATTTAGAGGTGGTGGACGAGGTGGAAGGGGAGGAGGTCGAGGTGGAGGCAGAGGATTTGGAGATCGAGGAAGAGGTGGTGGTACGTCAAATTAAGCCGCGTACTTAAATAGGCCGCACCTTCAAAAATGCGGCCTAATAAAAACGCGGCTTAATTAATGACTTGGCTTATTAAAACGCAGCTTAATTTATTGTAAGGAAAGCAAGGAGCGAAGAGGAACAGTCATTGGACCCAATTGCATACATTTTTTAAATGGCGTTGAGGAGAAAATAGGAGTATTTTTTAAAAGCGTTATATCTCAAACTGTCCGTTGACTCCTGCGGCCTAATTAAAACCTTCTAAAATGCTAATTCTTGTCAAGTGCGGTTTAATTAAAACGCGGCCTAATTTAATGCCGCTTGATTACATACGCGGCTTAATATGACGTAATAAGGTAGTTATTGTTAATTAGTATTTAACTAGACGTTTTAAATAGTGACGTCATTGGTCATTTGTTATTCTTTGTGTTCAGTGTTTATTGACTTGCTTCAATTAGAATCGATATTGTATGTTTGTCCTTGTACTTTTCCTTCGGTCACTTGTTTCAATTCATCTTTTCTGCAGGTGCAACTTATATGTAATTCAGTGGAAACACTTCGTGAAGATCGTGAAAATAGTTAATAACATGAATTAATGGTCATTGCTTTGATGTTTCTGAAGTTTGTGTCCCGTCGATTTGGCTTCTTCTCGGCCGTTCGCAACAACACGAATAGATTGTCTCAGAGCGATCGCCGGTAAGCGAAGATCTGTCTACGTTCGAAATGCTGATTTACCTGAAGGTGTTAAATGTTGATACTGATATATTACCACCAGTAAAAAAAAAGAAGAGTATGAGCTTGTTTGGTCATGTTATCAGAAGAAGCAATGAATGCTATGTCCCAAAAGCTTACAAGAATGACTTCGCAAGGGAAAGGCGTGTGGGACGACCACCCAGGAGATGGAGTGATCTAATTAGGGAAGATGTGGGTCTGGACTGCCAAAAGAATAGCAAAATACCAAGCTAAATGGATAAGGTTTCTGAACTCGAAATGTGAAAGGGTCCTCCCATCTTAATTAAGCACATAAACTAAGAAAGTCAAGTAGGAGTAAATTGTTCAAGAATTATTTGCATTTAACTTTGCTCACTTTCGTTTTATATTTCTAAAGATTAAAGTTACATGAAACATATCTGGAATACACAGATCAAACTTGTCGTTAAAACAACATCGATGGACGAATCCCATTGCAGGAAGAGAGAATTTTCGCGCAAAATTTATTAGCAATCTCGCAATCAAAGACCCCTGATGAGCAGTGGACTCCATTGGAAACTACCCCTAATAAACATTTAAACCACCAAACAGGCTAACTGATAAATAAAGAGGAGCTGGGGCGTTCAAGGGCAACGTCCCTAAATTTAGGCTAGAGGCAGCGAAGCAAGCCATTAAAGCAGGCAATCTCTCAATCGAAGACCCGTGATGAGCAGCGGGCCCGACATTGAAACTCCCCTTAATAAACAGAAAAACCACCAAATGATGATGATGGTGATGATGATGATGATGATGATGATGATGATGATGATGATGATGATGATGATGGTGATGATGATAATGATGATAATGGTGATGATGATGATCGTGATGCTAATGATGATGATGGTGATGCCGCTGCTGCTGCTGCTGCTGCTGCTGATGATGATGATGATGATGATGATGGTGATGATGATCGTGATGATGACGATGATCGTGATGGTGATGATGAGTGAGATCGCTTTCCTGTGAGTCGGTTGTCTTTAACGCATGTCGGCATATTTCATCTCCTCATTAACTTGTGTATCGAAACGCTACAAAGCGTACTCCATTCCAATCTAAACTATCTGCAATGCAGTTACGTTTACAGACTCACCAGTTTTGCAAGAATGTGGCTGAAGACACCTTCCAAGGCTTTACGGTCAATTGTCTCAAATAACTTCCTAAACGCTTCTGCTGCTGCAGCCCGAACTTCAGGAAGATCATCCAACAGTGCCTTTCGCACTGTTACGATTAAAGAGTCCTCGAACTGCATCACCTTGAAGAGAGAAAGAATCGAAAGTAGTAATTACGAAACATGTCATCGAATATTCAAATTTTAAGTATTAATTGAAAGCTACAGCTCACTTGTTTATCTCTAACCAAGAAGAGTGCCAAAGACAGTTTAAAACACGTCTTGACTTAAATTGTAGGAAGGGTTGGCATACCAAGTCACATTTCACTACTTCGAAGCAGTACGAAATATGAGCAACGGCCTAAAATCAATTAGGGCTCAAAACAATGGCGATTTCAATTTACGACCGGCCAAAACGTGCGCGCCGCTAGGGGCTCTAAGAATGGAACAGAGTAATAAAGGTTGCGCTTTCTTGTGCGTGATTTTACAATCATACTCTCGCTACAAATGTTAAAAAGTACTTGATCACTTAGCTTACGACAATAAACTTCACAATAATGGACAATGTGCTCGCAAGCTCGATTTAGCACGCGGGCCGCCTTCACTCAATTTTCTAGGCTAGGCAAGAAAAACGAGCGCTACGCCAAATAGAGCCCTTACGATGAATCCCTTGATAAATATGGTAGTTTGTTGTCAAATTTATACGGAATGTGCGCTAAAAGGTCTAAGTTTTCGTTGCTTCTGCCGGTAGTACTTGGAGCTGCGGTAACACATGTATTGGTAGAGACTTGAGTCAGTACAATAATGCTCGACAATGTACTACTCTTCAGTGTTCTCTGTTTAATATTCTGATTCTAAAAAATGGTAATCATAGCTCACATAGCAGTGATACGACCTATTTTAACAAACGCGCGCTTTCAATGGCTTTGAAGAGCACCAAGTAGTGGTTAATGTGCTGTTACAACCAGTTAGCTTGGGAATACACTTTGAAAAGCGAGAGAAGGTTTTTCGAACTTAGGTTACCAGTTCAGCTCATTAGCCGTAAACATTATATGTTTGCGTTCAATTTGTAAACATTCTCATGACGTATTTGCCGTTCACCGTAGGTTTATGGGTTGGGAAGGTAACGGGGATTGATACCTCCAAAATTTGTATAGCAAATATCGGCTTGTCGGACCATAAAGACTTGTTAGAAAAGAAATTAAGCACCTGTGGAGCAAATATACGTCACCCAATGACTGTATGCTTATGCCGTTCACCCATGGTACAGGGTATTTATCGAGCTTATTTCTTATGCCCCCAACTGGTACCCTTGTGTCGTGTATAGACCTGTAATACTGAATGACATTTCGTAAGCTAGATTCTTTTGGTCGTAGCACGAAGGGAAAACTCTCAATCTATCAAGCGCAGTGTGAAGGTAACAAGATCTTTTGGACGATGTTTAAACTTCTAGGAACATGGGCCAGAGCGATTCTACTTCCAGCATGACGTTTTATCTCCCTCTACCCACAACACGATGACATTCTGAAAAGTCTCCCCCATGTCTTTCCTTGTAACGCATTTGCTTACGCCGAAAAATATTTCGTCCGCAGATTTCCAGAATATATGGCTATTGTCTGTCATCGGGAATGTTTTGTTTTTAGTAGCTCTTTACTGTTAATGCTGGACGTTTCTCTTTTAAATGTTACCAACGCTGAGAAACTGTACCACCTTGACCACTGGGTAAATTCTGATAAAATGAGCTACGACTTCTCAGAGAGATGATAAATACCACTCAATTTATTATAACTGAAAGAACATACTATCTATTAGGAACACGATCTGAACATGACTCTACTCAACAATGTTACTACCACGACTGACTTACAAACGATGCATGATGTACAATCATGTAAATGATTGGCGCGTACATTAACATAAGTTCAACAAATACTGTACTTTCGAACTTATAGACATATAAACAACATCCTTATCAATGCCACTTTTCAGTCAACATGGTCAACCAAGAAAAGAAGTAAAAGTTCCAAGCCTTAACTGTACGCTGGTATGTGCTACAGTTAAGTTCCCTACTACGATAGAAGTCTTCACTTTTCAAAGTTTGTAGCTACAATAACATTTGAAAGTAATGATATACACCAAGATTCAGGTTGTGCTATTACAAAAGAGGTGTAAGTGAGTTGTGCTAATTGATTTACTAAATCGCTGACGTAGTAACTTGCTGGCCAACTCACTCATTCAATCACACTCCTTGTGTATTCACCAATTGACTGATTGGCTAACGCCCCCATTGACCTATCTTGTTCACAGGCTCTCTCGTGGAATCAGTTGCCACTTCGCTGTAGTGCTTCTTCTGAGAGCACTCACAAAATTCTCTCTGTCTCTTATCACTAGGTCTTCAGATGAAACAAAATGACCTTGTTATCGATCATATTTTCTGCCAGGCGGGATAGTGAGTCGCAAAATTTATACTCTGACACAAATTAAAACATGCCTTGCATGGATTATCGAGTGCAAATCGTCCTTCTTACCTAATCTCTGTCCTTTGCTTGGCACTGTTGTGACGTCAACCGAAACAAACAACATCCAAAATTTTTCTTCCTCGACTGTAAGGGACGATGGTGTAATGGCTAGCGCATAAGCGTTGCAAAAAGGAAGGACTGGTTCGATTTTTCATGATCCTACCTTGTCATCATTGAGCTTTTCATTCTATGCCACCGTCAACACACGTCAAATAGTGACCCAAATTCTGAACGCCCTCCTCAACCCACAGAGCCAAGCATTGGCTCAGCAGTAAACACACGTACTCTCTCTAACTCAATATGCTTCTAAACTGTACTCACACTTCACTAGAGTCGGGTTAGCTAACAGAGACAGCACAGAATCGAGACTCATGCCTTCACCTCAATCAGGGGTTGCGTAGAGACGTAAATCAAAAAAATGGCCTCCCACGTTTCCCTTCCTCAATGGTAAGGGACTATAACGTAATGGCTAGAACATCAGCGTTGCAACAATGAAGGACTGGGTTTGATTCTTCATGATCCTCCGTTGTCACCATTGAGCTTTTCATTCTATACCAGCGTCAAAACAACCCTAATAGTGACCCAGATTCTGAACGCTCTCCTCAACCCACAGCGCCCAGCATTGGCTTAGCAGTAAACACACGTACTCTCTCTAACTCGATATGCATCTAAACTCTACCCACACTTGACTAGAGCCTGGCTAGCTAACAGAGACAGCACAGGAATCGAGCCTCATGCCTTCACCTCAATCAGGGGTTGCGTAGAGACGTAAATCAAAAAAATGGCCTCCCACGTTTCCCTTCCTCAA
>JAAAKM020073195.1:64359018-64511098 GCA_010016025.2 Alatinidae sp. Z8VKAUB7J3
ACTCTACCCACACTTGACTAGAGCCTGGCTAGCTAACAGAGACAGCACAGGAATCGAGCCTCATGCCTTCACCTCAAGCAGCGGGGTTGTGTACAGACGTATATAAAAAAAATTGAATTGACAAGTCAATATTGAAAAGGCACTAGAGAAATAGAAGATATGTCACTATCGGGGATCAAACCAGTGAACCACGCTATCACAGCGTGTCCTCTACCAACTACGCTAAGTGACCTTTTCATGTTAGCTTTCTCTATATTTCTTGTCGTAACATTAGCTCCCAGGCTTCCATCTCTTCTCGATGATACTTTCTCTCTTTTTGCACAATAGACACAAAATTGACCAATGAGAGGCCTTCAATTACATGAAAGGATTTGATTGGCTTAGAAGAATCAAAAAGTTGCTAGGCTTGACGTGTTGACATTGGATTGGTAGTTAATGAAAGGACAAAGGTTGGTAATGAGGGGAAGAGCAAACAACATGGTTAGTAGAACAAATTCAACTAACACTTCAAATCCCCTCTTCTCGATGTAAGTTTCCCTCGAAAACTTCAAAATATTGTGTAAATGGCTCAGAATTTTAGTGTCAATCTTTTGCGAATTCTCCTCCAGTCAGTGGGTACGGGGAAATTCATTAATTAATATTTATTGTGTTACGGCTTTGAGCCTTCATTAGTGCCAGACATGTACATATTCTCAGCAGACACATTGCAATTATACATAATATATATATACATATTCTTCGCAGACACATTGCAATTATACATAATTCTGAAACAGTGGAGCATATACCACAATAGCTTGCAAATTAATGGTGCTGACCGGGCTCAAACCCACGACCTCATGGTTACTAAACCAACGCATTATATACATATATAAAATATACAAACATGCAGAATGGTAAAACAATGCACATTCTTTTTCATATTGACTTTCTTACCTGGAGCAGAGGACAGTGCATTGCATCTTGCCAAAATTGCCAAAATGAATTCATTATGAAAGTGCACTGAAATAAAAATTAGTAATAGAAAATGCAATAAGATACCTAATTGTGTTGATACCTGAGGATACATAATTTCAAAACTACACAATTTACAGTTAAAAGATTATGATATGAGACCAAGTTATAATCATTGCTCATAAGTTGTGACCTCCTAAATTCCTAGATGTGTATAAAAAATAATGTGACCAGCATCTCGTCAGGCTGTACATATAATGATAACATAATAACAATATTACAAATGACCAAACCCAATGATAAATATCCCATTTGATTGTAAATGTTTAAAGAATAAGTTATCTATTAAAACATTAGCACTGAAGACAACTAGAAAACAAGAAAACTAACAACTAACAACTAACAGACCTGGGTATTTAACAATGAGCAGTAAATCAAAGTTGATACTTGGGAATTAAAAGAATTCCACAGTGGGGATTTACTAGAAGGCTCATTACAAGAATTCTTAACCAAAGCTTAAACTGCATTGAAAGAGACACTACTAAATGCCCTCCTTGCTCCATAATCACTGATCAATTTTGAAGAAAGGAATCCTATAAATTTGCAACATGTATGGTGCTTTCACAGCAGTTGCTTCCACAACAGCAACAATAAAGGTCAGAAAAGTAACAGTGAACTTGAGCTAAATTGACCTTTGCAGAACCCATCCACTGAGTTAATCCCAAGACGAATCCATTATCAATTTAGTATTTAATCACATGGGACATACACAAGTATGACAAACTAACAATGAATTTAAAATAATGGTTATGAACAACAATTAATAGAAACTACAAGCAGGATGGAGATTTTTTGTCAGATGTTGCAGATAATTTTTCTGCTATTTGATTTCCTTTTAATCAAGCTTGATCTACTTAGTTATATACCTGCAATAATAAGGATTCCATTTCAGGCTTTGAAAGTCATGCAAATAAACTGAATCTCTTAAAGTTTTTAAATTTTTAGAATTGGGGATTGCGAGGCGAGATTTCATCGTAATGCGTACACAATGGGCTGGAAACTCCAAGAGGTAGTCAACTTGCGGTTCGCGGCGTGCGCTCTACCAACTGAGCTAGGTGACCTCCGATGTTAACACACTTTTTTTTCTCTAGTCGCCACATTAGCTCTCAATCATCCATCGGTGGACATCGACATCGACATCCAGCTCTACGAAATTGTAGACCAGCCTCTCTGCGCCATGTGACTTGACCAAGGAAGAACTGCTTTCCGGCCCGTCATCAGTCCAAAGCCCATTAAAGTTAGAAAGTATCAGCAAGAAAGGAGGATTTGAAATGTTAGTTTTGAAAAGAACACTAGGGAAAATAGAAAATATGTCACCACCGGGCATCGAACCCTTGACCCACACTTTCGCGGCGTGCGCTCTACCAATTGAGCTAGGTGAATGCTCGATGATACTTTCAAAAGTATGAGAAATACTTGTCAGTTTTCAAACTCGACATAAATTAGTTTTTATCGCTGTCTTAGTTACGGTATCCTTAGACTCATGTACCTGTTTAGAAATCATCTAATCAGTAGCTATACACTTGTTAATACTGCTAACAATAATTGATTTCTCCACATGGGAAAAAGGTACTTGAACAGTCCATAACCTTACATACCTTGAGTGGTATTTTACATGCAGCATATCATCGGTAAATCACTTATGTACTGCAAAATATTTTTAAATTCCAAGGTTATGAAAGATATTTTCTGGTAATTTCACCTATAAGTCTTTTAGACAATCATCTAACGAACCTACCTCCTTCTCCAGGAGAGCATGCAATTGTCCCCTTAGACAGCTTCGTCTACAAAGGGACTCTCGTGACGTGTGAGTAAATGGCGGTAAATATAATTTGGGTTGCTAACGGCGCAAGAGATGAAGTGTATGCAAGAATATGAGTAGGCCTAGTGGTAGCTGACGAAGGATTCTTTTGAAGCTGAAACGCCTATACCACCACCACCACCATTACCACCACCCCCACCACCATTACCACCACCATCATCCGTTTTTAGAAAATCCTGCTTACGCCAATGAAGTCAATACATTCTTTATGTAGCAGCATTGCCGAACATCAGAGTCAAATATATTTAAATACTGGGAAAGAACAAACCTCATCATAAAGTGAAATAAAACTTTATCTTACCTCCATTTTCTTTATAAAACTTTTTACACTTTTCTTTCAATGTACTTTTTTCTATAACAAACTGATTGCAATAAATAAACTCCATCTTGAAGTAGCTTTTATATCCTAATCGTAATTTGAGTTTCATCTTTACAAGAATGATTCTGATCGTAAGAGTGATGTGTAGGGGAGGCATTTTCCGGTTCGAGAACATGATGTTTATGAGGAATCAAGTCAAAGGTTTCTTGAGTGACTTGCTATTTCTGTAATCATACTTGTGAGGAAAATTGTTACTCTTACTTTTGAATCATTTGCATAATAATTGCACGCGAGAATTGTTATCCACTGAAACTGGAAAGTAATTGAATTAGTTGTAACTGTTCCTATTCAAATTAAAGTTGAGACGGTGTAATGTAAGCAATGTGCGCAGCCAAATAAGAAATAAGCTAGCAGAGAGTGGAACTATCTGTCGATTCAACTTCGGCTCAAATCAGTTCTTAGTAATAACTGAAAAATTTCAGAGGTCTTGTGATCGGCGAACAGTGGAAAGTGCGCTGGTCCCTTCTTTATGACTGATCGGAAAATGCACATTACACTGAAAGAGTTGTCTTTGACAGATCAGCATTTCTTTGCGCAAAACGCAGCTGTATCAAAGCAGAGTAAACGGGGGAACAAAATACCTAATTTTTTATATATGTAATTTGTAGAAATCCAGGTCCGTGAACTTTTCGCTTAGATTGTTATGTGAAAAAACACCACTGCTCTCTGAAAGACGTGTGTCCTGTAAGTCCGTGGAATCTTGACATTGTGACGTAACACATGTGACGTTACAAAAAGGTCATGGTTTTGGTGGAATGTAGCAATGTGTTAGGTTCTAGCCAAACCATGTCCGCTTACAACCTCTACTGACACATAACAACCTTGAAGGGGCCTGACGTTCCCAGAACCATCAAGTCCTGAGGAACTGCTCACATCGCAACACACAAGGCTAAACGAGATAACAAATTGAGGTTTTGGGAGAGAGAAACCCAGGCAAAAACAAAAACCAAACCAAACCAAACTAAAAACAAAAACAATCTTAGATAAAAGATCAAGGACTTGTGTTTTTACAAATTAAAAATTAAATAATTTCCATGGGTTTCCTTTGTTAGACACACACTAGATGCATGGCATACGCCCATACTTTCCAAACTTTGTTCTCCAGTTTTATGTTTTTACGTTATTCAAATTGTTTTAGTTTGAATATAAACCCAGGAAAAACTACACCCTCTGCCCTACACCCTCACACATATGTTTAATCCAAAAGCCCGTTTTTAACGCCAATAGGCATCCTAGTTCGTTTATACACGAACAACGAAGACTGATACTAACAATCTTCACCGTAACTTGTTGGACCAGATGGTCCAATGGTTGAGGCGTTGGTTTATACATCCTAAGGTAGTAGGTTCATATTCCCTCAGCTCCTTAAAATGCAAGCTATTGTGGTAATAATGCTCCATATATATAGTGACAGTTGGAAACGGTTGCTGATTAATAAAATTTCATTGACGTTTCGATATTTTCCCTTTAAAAAATTCAAATATATATAAAATATATACCCTTAAATAAAAACAAGGACAATGTTAAATTGAAGAAATGTAATGTGTCCACTTAATGTTAAATGCCTTGAAAAAAGCTGCGAGTACAAAGCAGAAGTGGTAATGGAAAGCTCAGTAGTTAAGAAAGCCAATTATGGTATGTCTGAAGGAGAATGTAAAACCCGCTACAGAAATCATTATAAGTCGTTTAGGAACCAAGTTTACGCGAAGGAAACAGAATTGTCAAAATTCGTTTGGAACCTTACGTCCAGTACTTCATACCTCTAACTTTTCTTCCTTCGATAAATCAGCCGAGTTGGGTGCACCCGAAATACCTGGGTTTATCAACAGCTGTACTGGATACGATGTCTGCACCCAGGCGTCAGATTTTGCCTCTTTCTCAATTATCCTGGAGGGTACAAAGGAAGAAATGGTAACAAATCACATAATTCGTGCTACTCTTGCTTCTATTATTACCATTCATATAAATCTGGCAATGATTTGCATGTATCGTTGCATTAAAAGGTGTGGACCACTTCCCGACAATAAGTAGTGTGATGAATATAACGCCGCACCATATCATGGACATGAAATGCGAGGATGCAGAGACGACGTATACTCTAAGTCAAACTTTAATTTATAGCACTTAAACAGATTAAAACTTCGTGAGAACATACTAATCACAAATGTAATATCACAATGTTTTTAATTGAAAAATCGCTCAGAGTATTTCCTCTCCAAGATTCTTCTTCTATAAACGACCTCAATGTTATATTTTCCGCACTGTGATAACTTCTACATTATTCTAGATATAAAGTGACGACGGAAATGCTGCCAAATAATCTCGCAAGGTGCAATTTGTAACAATAAAATCTTTTATTCCGCTAGTATTTCATGAAGACTTGAATGGAATCAATAACCTCATGTAATTAACACAAAACTCTCTCCACTCTTCACCACTCTCAATTTGAAATCGAGACCAAGCGGGTAGCACAGTCCAATCCACTGATCTCTAAAAAAGTCTTTTTTAGAGATCAGTGGTCCAATCACGCAGGTCTAGAGACGAGCCATAGTTACCGACAGACATGATGTCCTCTTTCGATACAACATAAACGGTTTTTTTTAATTATGCATACCTCGACCGTACCTTTGCTACTCTCCCAGGGGTGTGACATTCCCCCTAGGGGGGGTTAGTTTGGGAACCACTCATAAAAATAACAATAGTCGCTATACAGTCAATCGACCGGCATTTTTTTGCTTATTTCTTAGCAGTGACTAGGGCTAGAATGAAGGCAAAATGATTTAAGGCCTATGGTTCAATCACATGTTGTTGAAGTACAATCATGCAAGAATATACTAATTACCAACAACATTAGTGGTAAATAAAATGAATTTATCTATTCATGACTGCAATCACTAAACACCAAGAGTTCTTTCAAAGAAGTTAGTTTATCAAAGTGGTAAAAGAGAGTGCTACGTTGACGAATGCAGTGATAAAGCTTGGTGAGTCGATACGGTGCATTTTTACACTTCCGTTAGCAAAAAAGTCTCGCAAGGTTGAAATGTGTAACAGGAATCCACTTTGATAACTGATAACATAAAAGCACGATGTATTGAAGAAGAAAGAGTGAACCTTCTAACAAACTTGGACGTCCTTGAAGTAGAGCTGGATTGCCATTGTGAACTGTCCTTCTTCTTGATGAAAGCTAACAAATCCTACATGGAAGGAACACAGTAACGCAACGACCGATGGACCCGTGTATCGCACCCTTGTTAGAGTGACTGCAATGAGTTGCTTAAAACCTATCAATTCTACTTAAAACTTATCAAGATAAAGATCGAGCTTTCAATACAATGAAACATTGAAGTACACGAACTTTTATTTTCATAAGCAATTAAAATCAAAGTCGGAAGATATTTAAGAATTCTAGAGATTTTGTTGAGCGAACAACTCGAAATTTTCAACTGTGACTTAATAGTGCATTCTGTCAGTAAACGCGTCCAGCCACTCGAGTTCGAGCTTTACTTCAATCGATCGCAGCGGAATAACAATACGCTCCACGACCTCCGTCGTTACACTGCACCTTTTTCAAAACCAAGGCGCTAGTAAAAATAATATTCAATAATAAATAAAAAATGAGTACTACTTTAAGCGTGAAAAAACAAGAACACGAAATCGAGATCGAAAACAAAGTTACTTTTTTAAACAAAAAATCCGTGTTTTATGTTTTACAGAAAGCTCTTAAGTACGCAGAAACAAGTTTGTTTAGCAGGAGTGCAACTAGAGGGGGGAGGGAGGGGAAGGCCTCCCCTGCCCTAATTTTTCTACCGAAAATTGTGCCATCATCCTAAGCACAACTAGAAGGGAAGCTTTGCCCTTGAACGCAAGACGCTTACTGTTGGTCTTTATTTTAATGAGCCACGTGATTTTTAACAATTAAGCGTTTTGTGCCTCGAATAATTTTCAAGTCGATTCTTAAGTTATTATGCTATGAATCAATTGTATTTTTTATTAGAAATTAGGCTGTTAATTGTGGATAGGCAAAAAGGTATATTAGACTTAGAGTGTAGAGAACAGGTTGATTTTCAATGAAACGATCTCCTACGACTTCGTCTACGGCTTCATAAAAATACACATATGAGAAACCTTGCCCTGATTCTAATAATGCTCCCCTACCCTAAAAAAGTTCTTGCTTACAGGTCTTGGATGCTCAAACGTTTACACGGTACATCTCTGATAATGGTATAAAGAAACTACTTTAGAAATTACTTTCGGTATCATAATAGGGAAGGGAAGTTTGCCTTAAACGTGAAAAACATGCAGTTCGAAATCTGAACAATGCCGTAGCCAGGCTATCTCCGTAGTGCATGCTTATTACCTATGAGCATATTTTAGGGCATGCTTCATCAATAAACGTAGGGTATGCTTCACCAATAAACGTAATTTTTGTGTAAGCCCTTCTGGAAAACTGGTGAACCCTTTTAAGTTTGGTGTGACATTTGTCGATTTATCTCTGCAGTTTAGAATCATTTTAGAATCATTTTGAGGGCCCTAACATGAAGGGACAAGATATGAACAGATTTAGGTGTGTAGATTTGATATCTTGGAAAAGATATATGGAGAAGGGTAATCAACAAGTCTGAGAAATCCTCTGACGCATTTCAAAACTCTAGGACAGACGACCATGAACTAGGGGATGCGATTGAGAGACTGCTGGCGTCATTTGTTCTCTTTTGTTCTTCTGTGTTTTCTCCTTGACCTCTTAATGTTTTTTTTCTTCTATAAGCAATATATTTTGAGATACAGTTCCGGTAGTTAAGTCGTTACAGTTAGATGATTTGACTTTTTTATCCGAATTTACGGAGAATTTTTGACAAGGTCATTTCATTATTGCCTTGCTTAGATTTGCTCTGATATTTTGCCTTGAAAATGTGTGTTACATGATAGTAAGTTAATATTTATTTGAGTGATAAATCCTCACGTTATTGCATCCAAATCCGCAAGGAATTCGAGAAAGACGTTGGGTGTTCTCATCCCCCTCCCCCAAAATCTGATGTTAGTTAGTTTCCTGGCTTCCATGACCGTTCTTGTTATAAATTTAGCTACTTAAACTTTTGAATTTTATTCACATTTATGGATGATAAGAGCCCACCGTGCATAATACACATAATAGCACTCATAACACACATAATAATACCTATAATACGTCTAATATTACACCAAGTGTATTGTGCCCATACGTTCTGAGAAGACGGTGACTGGTTTGGTTTAAACTGTACTCTTTTTTAAGACACTGTTTGTGGACAGGTTTTTCATGGCACCAGCCGACGTTTGCCAAACAATTTTGGAGGCCAAATCCTCTTAGCCCCCGACTCGTGTGCCTATGTGCTTTAGGCATTTGTTTTCTTGAATTTGGATTTGCTGGATGTTATTCAACAATCCGATGTTTCTATTGATACCTGATTTTGTGACGGTTAGATGATTTTCAGTAGGTGGAAAAAATACAAAAAATATTGCAGATGAAGTAGTGTTGTTGACTCAAATGGGCGTCCATGCCGACAGATGTTGCTTGTCAAGCCAGTTTCTCCTATACTGATCCATTATCACCATCAATTATATATAAAAGGTTTGGCTTTAAGTATTGTTGTCAACCTTCCCATATGTCCGACACGCTAATAATTCGATATTGTAAGAAAAAGCTTGTTTCACAAAGAACATCTTACTGAATGGCGGACATCACATGAAACGAACTAGTAGAGTGAGACCTTTGTAATATGCATAGCCATCAGCCGTATAGAAATTGTATAACTTCCACAGATCGAGAACGAACTCTATTCTGACTGGCTAACCAACCTGATGCACAAGTTTTACCCTTGGAGCCTATAAATAGACTGGAGGAGTAACTCGATCGAGGCAAAACACGAAGAAAGTGACAGCAGTGTTACGCATGCTTACGTGTGTTGCCCGACTAAAACAACACTTCGCAAAGAGGCGTTGTTGCGTTACTCCTCCAGTTTTTTGTAGAACTCAATGGTTTTATCACACTGGTTTCATTAACAGTGGGCTATCTGAGCCGCCAAATTTAGAAAATATTTCTAGCCATACGATACATAATATTAGTTTAATAGTTTTTAGGGAAAATGAGATCCGTACAACAAGGAGTGAATAACATAGCAACCGTTTATTTTACCATATCCCATCAATGCCATACGTCACTGCTAGTTACAGATTTTTCCTCGTATATCGTATACTTCACGTGAGGCTAGTGTAATCGCAGTACATTACTATACTAGAAAAAGGTAAAGAAAGAATAGCAAATATGTGAAATATTTTCCAACCATAAAGTCATGGAAAGTTTCGGAGTTGCTACCTTCTTTTTATGAATATATAGGCATATATGATGTCCAATGTAAGTCTTTTGCCCCCTCCCGCCCTCAGTCGAGGTCCTTTTGCATCACAAGACATGACGACAAAGACAAACGATACTCAACCTGTAGTCACTGATTGCTGTTCAACTTGTTCCCTATTTAGATAGCTGCAACCTAAAACAAATGGAAGTATCTAGAACTGCTTCGGAAAGACCGTAGCACACCTCCTGGCACGTGGCCGGCCTTTTCATATTTAAGGAGCAGGTATATATTTCTACAGAAAGTCTCCTATTAACGGAACTAAAAGACTTCTGTGGAAACCTAATATTTATCGACTCATTTGTTTTAAGTCAAATGTTATCGTATAACCCATGAAAGTGTATTATGCTCTTTCGTAACATTGCTCTCTCTTTGTTTATTTATCTCAAGGCTTCAATAACTGGAGTAGAAATTTTGTAGTTTCGTCTGAAGACAGGCTTCCTCAAGCCTCTGTTTGGAGTTTGCTATCGATGAGATTCCTGTCTATTGTCCTTGTCAGAAGGAGGACAAACATGGTTGGTGTATTTTTCATGAATGATTTCCAACATTTAACTAAGTAAGGAGAACGCCGGATGAAAACTTGGGACCGTGTACAGCCTTATGGCCAGCGATGGATATCGCGACAATCATATCGCTAAGGATATTCCACCATGGATTATACACCAGTAATTTTTCCCTTTGAAAATTGGCGAAAGAGTAGATTTAAAAGAGACTGTCAACACTTACAACATCAGGACTGACAACATCAGGAGTTTAGTGCAACCATGTATTGTGACTTCACTCACTCACGAAAGAGTAGATTTAAAAGAGCATGTGCAACTGGCATCCTTTAGAGACGTTTCAAACTGTAAACAACAACTTTGTTTGCGTCGCAAGCCGAACGAGAAGGATGATGATAATAATAAGAGCAACGTTTCCACTATATGCCCTAATAAGAGGCACATCTGTATCTTTATAATCAACAGTAAACTCCAAATGTACAAATCAACTCTCTAAACTTTACAATGGTTACGCTATATATACATTTCCTAAACTGGTTACATTACGTCATTATCATTTTTGCTATTTCAGTGATAAGACAGTCTTACATCCTATGCTAATTTACCTATGCCGCTATGACACAGCGTAGGATTCCCTTAGTTATTTCACTAAATACGTCAAACAGTACAAACTTGTAGTGAGAAAATGTTTTGCTTTGGATAACGCATATTGTCGGCACAACAATACTGTAGTCTCTTCTATTCTTGGCAATTCCATGATCTTACGCAGAAAATCAGTAGTATCCTTAACGTACGACTCGACTTCTCTCGCAATCGGTTGTAGATGATAATCGAGGTATTTGGAAATTCCTTCCGTAAAATATCCTGAATTTAAAACCAGAGGACGCCCCGGAACATTATAAAGCCTCTTGTGAATATTGGGCAAAAGATAGAACCTCCGAAGCAGTGGCGTAGCTGGGCTCTTGTCAATGGTCGTGCTGACCAATACCGACGATGAGGAAGGTGGTGATCGGCCCGTTTAAACCCCTCCCCATAAATTTGAGTATTTGGTACTTTAGACGTATCAGATTAAATTCATGTCTTTACCTTTTTCTTTTATATCAGTGTCAGAACCCCTCTCTTCCCAATTGTGGGCAGGTTCTGTCGATCTCACACTTAAATCTTTCAATTCATCGGAAAATAGATGGTTTCGGTTAAAAGCATGAAAGGAAGCAACGTGCGATTCCGCCTAGCTGATTCTTTCAATTCTTTGACGGTACGGAAAGCAAAAACATGCTGTAGGCAGAAGGAGATGGCCATTGAAATGAATAGGAGATGCAAGAATCGCCCTCCTCCCCCCAAGTCTCTCTCCAGTTAACCGCAAAAATATAAATTAAATTTTAATTTCATCTTTATATATATTTTTATATAGTGCTTTAGTTGATGAAATTTTACGTCTCGAAAGTAATTTAACAAAGGTTACACGTGAGTAGGAGACACCAAGGCAGTGGTATTATTTATATCCCATTAAAAGGTTCTAAATTAAAGTACTGTCAGAATAGTTTCATTTCATAAACAATTATATGACCTTAAAGTTTATGATACCTTGTACTAGAAAATAGTTTAAGATTGCAACGTTCTTTACCCACGACTGCTATAGGCCTATGGCTGAGAAAGATTTGTCATATCAGACACCGTCCCTACAACATGCAAGGTTTTTGCCTCCATTGTGCTTATAAATTCAAGGTTGCAAGATCAGATCATGTATCAAACTCGGTCAACTCATTCTGTGTTGTAACACAAACAACTTCTGTAATCAAATTTCCCATAGTGACTTCAATACTAAATCAAATCTCTTCAGATCAGTAGACCTTCCCTCCAGCCGCCTTTTTAGACACGGTCAAGTTTAGCCATATCCAGCAGCCATCAGAGTAAGTTTCGAAATCAGACAGCTTGTTATCTTACTTCCTTGTGTACATCAAGTGAACAACCTACAAATAGCCTCTGAGTGAGTGATGAACCTCTGTTGTACCTGTTACGAAAGTCTGCTTGTGTCCGTAACTAAGATTAAAATGCCATGATGGTAGGCTAAACACTGACAAGAAACTTGCAGATCCCCGCTGTCAAGCACAATAGACCCTTTTCAAAAGTTATTCATAAATTTCAAAGCGAGGCTAACTCGGCAAATTTTTCATCGAGCAATGGCTGTGAAATGTTTGGGAATTACGAGATGAAAAATATAATAACGATGAAGATGTCCTATTCATTCGACTATTTGTTGTGTCCCCTGATACTTTTTCAACTTACCCAAAAAACTTTATTCACATTAAAACGCTTATATTTGCCAAAAAGTCTTTCTATCGTGTTTTTGAAAAGTCCAATATATTTTGGCTGCCTTGAACTTTCAATGGACTTGTGAGATTTCATTTGGACCTCAGTTTAAGAACCCGTACGAGACAACGATGGGCTTTATTTGTATTGCAAACGAGGTCATGTAAATAAGCTTGTGGAAACGTCAATCAAAGTTCAAGGACAGTACCGTACATCTGCTGCTGCTTGCTACCGTGGGATAGGGCTTTGGACAAGGTTAACATAGCGTCATATTTTCAAGGTCAAAGGTAAATTTCTGTTTTGTTGCCTCTTTAAATTTTGTAGTGTTATCCCTATTCTTGGAAATATATGGAATATTAAAGATATATTTCAACCCCATTGGATCTTCATGATTATGCCCGCCCATGCGGAGGCTCCCTTTTGGAAACAGACAGGCCTATCCTCAGATCATGGAAACGGCCCAGTGTTATCAGGGGGCTACACTGAGAGATGCCTCTCTTTAAATTTTCTATTGGGCTTAGCTATTACTGTGAAGTTGATCATTTTAGCTATTGAATTACCGGATGCCAGTGAAGGTGACATATTTATTATTTAAGCATGAAGTAGCTGCGAAGTCTCGCTAAGTTCTATATTGCACGCAAGCTTTCAAGTATTCAAGTACACCAAGCTTTAACAATTACAACATATCCACGTTGTAAATTGCGTACCCATTAAAAGAAAAGTTACTCGTCATTATAGCAAGCACTTGCTAAATTGATCATAATATGCCTACGTGCACGAGCAGGGACGCTGATTACCGTGGCTAAGCCTATTATGTTGTTAACGGACTTTGAACGAATGCGCATATCGTGTTCCCGCCAAACCAGCTACGGGTGTTTTGTGGACTCTGGAAACGATCGTATGATAGATCAACGATAAGACAATGAGCTAAACAGTGTTGTCCCTTTCGTTATCTAGAGTCGTTGCAAGTACATCAATTTTTTTTTTCTTAGTACGTATGTACAAAGATCGTCACCCTGTAATGTACAATAGTAGTAGTAAATAGACATTGTATAAAAGCTACTATCATTGAACTTTTTTTTAGAATCACACCCTTCCCCACAAAAGGCTTATCATCAGCAAGGTTAAAGTGGAAATCAGCACATTACCACTCGGCCAATAGTTAATTCAACGCTCCATGTGATATTAAAAGTTAATTTAAAATATTAAAAGTATTTTGGCTTGATTTTGTAAGAATGTAGCATGTAACTCCATACTACTGTCCATGGTCATTTGTTTCACAACATATATAACTTTTCTGGATACTGCTAGTCCTCCTCATGGGAAAACAGTCTTTAAGATTGAAAATTCATGATGTTTTACAGTTCTTAGAAACTGTCAAAGGGTAACCCGTAAAAAATCAACCTTGATAAGCCTACTGTGACGACCGGAAAAAAATCAGTCGGCTTCTGTCTAGAATGAGGTGAGGTTTTCAGGTGACCATATTCTGGTTTGGTCTGGTGCTACAATATGAAACAACATTTGGAATAGGTACTTTTTTCTGACTGCAAATTACACTAACGCTGAATGTCAATCGGTAGCAGGTGTGTATATCTTGTGTGTGATATCCGTGTGGCGCACACACTACTCAAATCAAGAAATCTGATGTTCCCTTTAAAGTTTATTTCTATTCGTTAGCGTAATCGGTGCTGGCTAACATTTTAGAGAAAGCAGAAAAGATGAAACAGGAATGAGAAGAAATTGCAAGAATGAGTAATAACAAGTGGGCTGAAAGATGACGGAATGGACATGTATAGAAAGGAAAAGGAAACAAGAAAAAATCAAAACGAAGCTGAAAAGACGAAAAGAGAACGTTAAAGTAACATGGAGGAAAGTAGTGCAACATAGAAAAGAAATGAAATAGATTGTAGAGGCTACTTGCAGTGGCATGAATGGCTCCTGCTGCAGATAAAAACGAGAATAAAAATTTTACTACTGGCAATGATTTGATAATACAATGGTAGCAATATTAATTCATAATCTCGATTCTGAGGTTGTCTCAGGACGACGTTGTCAGTTGAATTATTTTTAGTTAAGATTAAATTTTACACTTGTTGGAACAGGTTCAGATATATTAAATTACCTGATATTTGTTTATTAATGCTTCCATTTGATTTCCTGTGAATGATCCAATAATATACTCAGAGAACATCAATTGAAAAGGGGTAATAGTAAACATTTTCCTGTTTAAATTTTGAAAAAACCTGATCACTGTTAACAGCCATTCCAAGTTGGTATTACGAGGTTTCGAGCAAGCTATTATGGACGTTGCAATAACACTACTAAGCAAGAGGATCCTTACGCTGAGCTTTTCTAAAACAATTATACTTTAAACAATTGTTGAGCCCACTGTTGCTATGAATTCAGTGTTCTTTTTTCATTATTACCAATGGCCAAAGCACATAAGTTCTTTCTTTCAAAGTCAAGTTTACAAATTACTATTGTGGCACCTGAAAATATAGAATACCCTTTTGCTCAATTGCAAGTGGGTTCACATTGCTCATAAGACCTACCCCATCATTTTATTATCAAACCCCAATATTAGGGTTTTAAACGTTTCTGAGAAAAAAAGTCTTTCAGTCACAGAGAGAGTTTTTTCTTAGGACAAAAGTTAAGAACAAATATCAAGTAGAGCAAATTGACTCTCATTGAGAATATCTAAATCGTATAAGTTGAGGCTTGGCAACACACAGTTGGCAGTTTAAGCAGTGAACAGTAAGAAACAACTGGGTATTGTTTAATCCATGTCATACATCTATGCTTGAAATTGTTCTAAAGGTAGCAAGAGCTACCTCATAAACTGTTATGAGCCTTAGAATAATAGGCTATTCTAAATGCTAGAGACACACAAGTATATATGACAAATATCGGAATCAATAGCGAAGATCAGAAGCCTCAACGATGGCAGCTAAAAATCTTTAAACTGAATATGGTTATGTCTGAAGAAATGAATTATTTTTTGACAATTACAGATGGTTATATCTATTTTGAATGCCATTTTACCTTATTTATATGTTTGCGACAGTTATATTTGGTTTTTAGGTACAAATTAGTTAAAATGTGAATCCAAATATAACGTCATCAAAAACGATAATGACCCCTAACTGGTGTTAATTACCACTTAATTAGCATTAATACGTTTGAAGTGTAATTGAAATTTTATTTCATATCCTTTTACAAAAAGTTGTCAAATCCATTCACAATGCCATTTGAAATTTTTCACCATGAATGGTCAACTTTTTTGTCAGGGTCACTTGACGAGACCACAAGTAGTAGAGGTCAATTTTCTAAACAAAAGTTACGTAGATAAAAGTTAAAAATTTAGAAAGTTTCAGCAACTTAGGAGAAACATCCACAAATTATTAAACAATACTCGCAGCTGCGGGCCTACTAGCCCCCCCTCTTCCTGTGCTAGTTAGGGTAAAGGTAGATGGTATTAAACATGACTTTTAAACAATGGAATAATTATTGTCATACCTGTTTGCCCATAGTCTTGCTCTGATTTCTCTAATCTCATTCCCTCGATAACGAAATCGTCAATTTTCATATTCGATGGATAATGAATTGATTTTCCCTCGAACTTCAACCAATCAAGCTGAAGCTTCTTCTGTGTATATCCATCTGCAAAACACGCAGTGAAACACTGTCAACATTTTCCTGAAGGCTTTTGGTAAGTTATGGTAAGTTGTAACAAGCAAATTGCCAGGCGGAAAACGCAATCTGCTTATAAAAATTACGACCATGCTAAGTATCTTTTAAGTAAGAGACATTCTGATATTGATATTGATATTGATATTGCCATGTAGAAATTAGTTCTTTCTATAATTATAATTGTCTTTTTCTCCATCTACAGTTATTCTTTAAGGGAGATGAAGACCCAATGTAATTTGGAAAACTCCTATATGTCGTTATTATTATTATTATTATTATTATT
The DNA here is from genome assembly GCA_010016025.2 of Alatinidae sp. Z8VKAUB7J3. NCBI lineage: Eukaryota > Metazoa > Cnidaria > Cubozoa > Carybdeida > Alatinidae > Alatinidae sp. Z8VKAUB7J3. The sequence continues at coordinate 64,375,403 of JAAAKM020073195.1, forward strand.
ATTGCGCTCTTCTTATTATCTTTTCTGTCGAAAAAAAAACACTGGACAAGCCCAGAAAATCTAAATTATCATTAAATTAGGACCTTGTCATTTTTTTTCTTTTCTTTTTTTAACTTATATTGACTTTGCGTCTTTGGTTATCGTCAACATCGATCTTGTTGCTATTGTTATTATCGTTGTTATTGTTATTTCCATTTCTATTAATCTCACCGTCTCTATTATGCCGGGTGAAAACAGTGAGAATATAAACGTACTGAAACTGTAAATTTGCAGAAGAATAAATGGCAATGAAGTAAAGATCAAAGATCCATCCATCATTTGGTATTTCATCAAATAAAACACAACGAAATCGACGATAACCTGTAGTGATACCCAAGCAAGTACTTAAGCAACTCCAGGCCTGATTTTCGAAAATTGCTAAGCAACTTGAGGCCTGACCCCGAGAATGGATTTACTTATATAAAAAACCCTGTACGCCAGAGCTTAGCATATGATTTGTTCTATTGTCATAAGGCATGCAGTGAAGTAGAACGTTAATCTACGATAAACTTGATGTTATGACTTACGTGTCATTAAATGGGCTAAAATATAACAAGAATGAAGAATAGGTAAAAAGTACCTCGCAGTAGTAGTTCTTGTCGCCTAATTTTCAAGCCGTACCAATTTGGATCCAGTCTTAGACGCAAGACTTTCTTGGGACCGGATCCAACTGGTTCACTTTCATAAGGGGTCCCACATTGGCATGTATGGCGGATCTACCGGTCACGTGTAAAGGCTAGGTCTATCTGTAACGGGAACTGGTACGAATCCGTTTTGCCTGTGTTAATTATCTCTGTGAATTAGATACATATACCCAATGGGATTTAAGATTAAAGTCTATATGGATCAAAATATCGCCAAGTTTAATTAAAGGAAAACAATGAATTTTAATAATTTTAACTTGTCGTTTGACCAATATTAACCCTTCGATTAGAGAAGTTCTTGTTGTCCTCAATTTCCACAAATAGCTGAAGATGAACAGAGAAATTGCTCAACAAATTAAACATTGGCTTTGTCTGTTTATCAGGGCATGGTTCTGATATAAAATGATAAAAATCTTAAGAAGATATTGGACTCATGACGTAATATACTTGTATGTTGTTCACCTGACAATGGTAACAAGGAATTTTGCTGGAAAAATGTTTATCTGAAGCAGTTCAGCTACGGATCCACTTTCAAATGTTCATAAAGGCCAGGAGGGCGTTGTGGTCCTAACAGACATGCTTGACTAAATGGCTTATGCAGGACGTGAACTCTAGTTGTGATACCGATTTCAGAAATGCTGTTGACAAACTACGGCCAGAGAATGACTTTGCTTTTGTCACTCTTTTAGTCCATGTAATTAAATACTGAATGCTTATGTAAATGTAATACAAGTACAATTAATATTTATCAGATATGACGAGTTTCTCTGCACTACTATCCAGTGCTTGGGCCCTTCTCAATTGACATCAGCATACAAAATATTATCTCTCGAGTCTTTTCCTCTGAATAATAGATCACTTTATACTGACCCAGGAAACTTTGAAGCAGGCACGGTGCTATTGGGGGGGCGCAAGGGGGGCATTGCCCCTCCAAAGCTGATTTCTTCCCCCAAATTGCCTCCCCCGTACAATTTCTTGACATCCTCAGAAAATCCTCCGATTTCTTGTCGTAATGAAATTTTCTTCAGAAATATTGATTTTGGCAATGTTGTAATGATTCATCCTTGCTTTATATAAAGAAGCTGTTCGCGACAGCTTAGTTCTAGGTTGTTTATTCTGCTGAGGCAGGATTATATATGATTAAAAACAATGCGATTTAATGGTACGGACCCTGTAGGGTGGCCTAGTGCCATAACCTAGTGCCATTGTATTGATACCCAAAACGGGGAGTTTCTTTCTAGAAACAGTTATCATTGAGCTGCTAACTGGACCAACATTCATGGCCATGGTATCTTCATAACCACTGCACATCACCCCTATCCTCAGACCAAAATCATTTGGGATACCTGATATATGGGAATTTGCCTGTATACCTACTATCTACTCCTCTCCCTTAAGCCAGGTAGTAAATTATGAGTCAGGATCATCAGGATTTTCTGTTTAATCTTGCTGTAATGACCACAATCAAATGATTGTTTTGGGTAATGTTACGCAGTAAAGTATTTCAAATTTATAAGACATTACCAAAAATACTAAGATACAACTCACTGCCATTTAGAAAATGGAAAACCGTGGAAAAACCAATGCAGCAAAGGCACCATGTTGTGTGTAGAGGGGGAAAGTATATCTCCTTTGTTTAGCATCAGCTTTTGTCTTTTTTCTCATCTGCATCTCAGCACCCTCTCTTGATGACAAGATGCCACAGTAATAAGGATATTCACCTCCTCCCACAACTAAATTTGGGACTACTTGACAAGGAAATCTGCTCAGTGTAACTAATTTTGCCCCCCTTTATATAGGCAATGAAAGAAATTTATGACACCATCAAATAATCTACACTCCCTAACCCTCTTACAGCCTTTCGAATGGCTCCCGCCTTACTGACATGATGTTTGTGTTACTGGCAGAGGCATGCTAATAAACAGAAATTGCATGTCACTTGATACAGACTGAAACCATGAGCGAAGAGTCACTTCAATAGTGGGTAGCATTATAATTACAAACATGTTTGCTTACTTTATGAAGGTTCTTGAATGAAGAAAAAACTTTTAATTTTAAAAACTTTTTGTACTTTTGTATACTGTAACTGTAATACTGTAAACGAGCTCCAGCAGCCTACTTTGCTAAACTTGAGTTCAAAACTACGAACATAATCGAATTCGTTGATAACTGTAAAAACTGTTAAGGAACAATCTTGATAGACAATCGTTTCGTTTTGTTTTGGGGAATGTATAAAGCGTTTGTTTCCCTGTGACTTAAGTTATGTGAATTTTATTTGTGGACTCTACTGGGGTTAATACAACATCATTCGCCGTGTTTGATGTAAATCAAACCGATATATTTTGGATAAATAAAATTACGTTCACCTTCTTATAGTGATTATGGCTGCGCACGATAGACAACCTCTCCTTTCAGGTTATGGGCTCAAAGCCAGACTATATTTCAACGTAGGTGCAGACACGTTTCCAATTTGGGAGACGCGATTTATTAACTACATATACACATTGGATAAGGGAGTACATGATGCAATATTACCGACCAACATTGATAAAGTTCCCTGATGTGTGTGTAAAGATGTCAGTTGATGAAGCTATGCTGTTGTAAGGCATCGTTTGATTATTAGTGTGGTAGTTTTATCAAGAACTAGTTTAAGCTTTACACTTAACAAGAAATGCGTTCTCCTCTTTAAGATGCCCTTCATCTTCAACTTGTGTATTCCAGGTAGACTCATCAACGGACTTCATACTACTTGTTTTACATATACTGTAAAAAGCATCATACATCAGGGCTATACAAAGGATGAAGTGATCGGAGGAACGGGTGACTGCAAGTCAAAAAAAATACTTGATGACTAAGCCGCTAGGTTAACAATTCACTACCTTGACCATGCTTTGTGCTCTTATAAACGACTGACCAGGTCTAGGTGGTGTGATAGTAGCCTCTGTTTACTATATTTGGGACGGCCATAAACATGTTATGACGGCTCTACATCTAGGGTCTGGGACAGAATTAATTTCCCTGAGGTAAGTTTCCCGGAAGTAGTCCTATATGGGAACAGTCACCATGTCCAGATGACCGAATGTCGAGCATGACGTCGTTTTTCTTGGGATATGGATCACTCATCTTTTAAAGAATTCTTCCAATTTAAAAGGCTTCTCCTATCTCTTAAAATCAGGCTCGCCTACACACTCTGAAGTCGATGAAATTTCGGTTGTTCTCACTTGCCATTAACTTACAAGAATACAATCCCTGAAAAATTAATCGGACGACGACAGAGATCCGAAAAGGAAATTAATTCCACAAGCAATTTGTAATAACAAACTTTGGTATGAAGGAACATCATAATATTCTTTACTTTAAAAACGTTGTACGAATTGTATACTTTGGTAGTATTTTACTATTAAGACATTAGTCGTGTTACATCTAATCTTCTTGCCTTTTTTCTGATTTGTTGCATCTGTCTCAGACCATTTTCTTCGTGCGGCGATTCCATAACAGTATACATCATCCTGCAAAGACATGGCGTATGTAGTCTTAGACCCTTAGATAACTGTTCAAAAGTTATTACCCCCGGCCTTCCCTCTATTAACTTCACTTAGCACCACGTCCATAAAGTGTTTTCTCATTAGATGAAACCACAGTTTCGTGTTGCAAGAAAGCGCCTTATACTGACATCGCCGCCCTAAATATTTGTTGTAAAGTTATTATAGGTTCCCTGCGCCCCCAACACTTGTATTTCTTTCACTTGGCAACGCTTGGCATAACGTTTTTAGCTTAAGATGAAGCTACATTTAAATGAGGCAAGAAACCACGTCATGCGGGCATTGCAGCTGAATTAGTCAGTTCTGGTAGATATGTGAAGATGTTGAACCCACTGCACTTAAAGCCAACGCAAATTGAGACACAAATTAGACATGTTTGTTACCTAGAAGGTTGTCTATCTCTTGATTCTTGCCATCTTAATTTGTTATGTAGATATGATGGGGGTCTAAATGTTTTTAAGTGTGTTATAAAAGTGAAACCTTGCAAAATAGATCTTCTGCTTGAATGAAGTACAACAAAATTGTTTTCAGCTTCACATTGCTCAATCCCATTTATAAGGTTTTAAAGATATGCTAATACATTTCCTAAATTTTGAAAAAAATATTGATATGGCTCAGAATTCTACTGAAATAACAGAAATTGCATTTTTCAGAACTAAAGGCAGAGAAAAAGCAACTGGTAGCTGAAAATTTAGGTAAAAAAGTGTTTTGGTCAAAATTTCAATAGGTATTGACCCATCATTTAGGCACATTTCAGGGCCCTCTAGAGGGGGAAGGAGTAGATGTGGGTACTTTAAAAACCTTCCTGGGATATACTTTAGCCTGTAGACCCATAGTGTAGATCAATACAGCAGAGGACCCAATAAATTATATTTAAATGTTTTTGAGTAATTAGTATTTACTTTTCCTAGGGGGGACTGCAAACCATGTTATTGGAATGACTATAAATATGTTATAGCCCAGTTCTAAAGATGGTTTTTGGTCACATCCTACTTCCTCTTGTTTTGCCTTTGCTGCTTCTACAGAATTGCATATCATGTATCAGGGTAGGAGTAATAAATATTTTGTCTTTTAAAGACAGGACTCTAATATCTTGCATCCTTTGTATTAATATGAATAGGATAATCATTTCTCAGTCTTCCCTTTTTGTGAGGAAAATGGTTTGTGTTAGTGTTAAAATGTGTGCTGAAGAAGAGACATGCAGTATAACTTATGAAAATGGTTTTCAAAAATGGAAAGAAATGTATGATAGGCTACTATTAGGCCTAAAAGGGAATAGAAATAAACTACTTTATGTTATATATTACAAGTAAAATATTGTTTTACAAATCAGAGGTGTATTACTTATTATTAAAAGATGCATTATAATAAGTCAACCTTAATATCAACATGACTAGTTCTTTTTAATATTGCTTCTCAGATTCTACCTCTCTAGGGTTGAAATTTGTTCCATCACCTAGTTAATAGGCAAATTAAATGTGTAATCTGTTTAATTTAATTTGCTGGCAAGAGGGGGTGAGGAACAGAAAGAAGATTTATTTTTAGCTTTAGCCAATCTATATTAATCCATTGTTTTCTTCTACCTTAACAGTTTTAGCAAGTGAGTTGTGGAATTACTAGTCACTGTCTTGGATTTTTTTTTAAGTTTTTAAATTTCCTTGGCACAAAGTAAAGGTTTGATTATAAGTTGCTTCTGGCTGGCACAGCTATTATAATTTTACCCTTATGTGAAGATTTATAAACAAAATTTATTTCCATCTCTTTCAAAGATGCTGTCCATGCTATTGTTTCTATTTCATTAATTGAGCAATAATTTTGTACATAAAATTTTCTATAATTTTCATTTCTAAGAATTAGCTACAATATTTTTATGAAATATTAGATATGTTTGTGCATCTGATACAGTGTTTTTTCTATGCATGACTAGAAGAGGAATTGCGTACGATTCTACAAGGGACTCGACTCGGTATCCTCTATTTTGTGTCGCAGTTTATGAGAGATGTATTTGTAACAGACAAGGCATACGTAAACAGGGCAAAAAAGTAAAGGTGGGAAGTAATGAAGTCGATCAAAGATACCTTATCGCGGTTTAGTCCTTGCAAAGCATACAAGCGCTTCCTTTTTTAGTACATATATATTCAATATTCTGAGGATCATCTTCTGATCAGCTTCAAGATGCTAATTTTTTACTGAGTGGGATTTTAGGCATGCAGGTGCCTTTCTAAAGGGGATAGTTAACTATTTTGATTTCCACAGATTTACGTTTTTGTTGTTGTTTGTCAAATTGCTTATCTAATCGACCAGAATATGTATTACTAAGATATCTGCGCACTGTCATTGATACTGCAGCGTAGATCACTTAATTGAAGTCATTAGCATTACTAGAAAAGTAAAGTCCTCAATTTTCCCCCTTGTGGTGTTTCGGCATTAGTGCCGTACGAAGAGTAAATTTATTTGTCGAAGGAACTCACAAAGCTAGTATGGGGATTCAGCCACCCTCGATGCAGCATATGACACATTGAGCTACCCACCCTATGAAAGGCCGCCAAAGTTTTGCAGCCTTGCCGTCATTGTCGTAGGATTAGGTGGTTTCCATCTCATTCTATTTTCAGTTGTTATACTATCCTTTTCTTTTCCATGTACACAAAGGCTCGTTCTGTCAATGATAAAAACAGCATACTTTTATTTTGAGTTCTACAACAGGCTGTCGGCACTGTCTTTTGCCTACGCTGGTTTCTCTGCCTTAGATAGAACTGCCTTACCACTACTATTGAGCCGCGAATTATTAATTGTATAGGCTATGCACATCAAATCACTTAACCCTCTACTAGTCCTGCGGCAGTGTAACATTGTCCTATAAGCGATACAATTACTAGACTGCTAAATCAATCCAAATTTAATAGCAGTTTTTTTCAAACAATTACAATGAATTATTCGTTTTAGACTAAAAACATTGGCGTGAAAAAATAATTGAGAGACACGATATCCCCCCTTGGTGCGGCGCTGCCCAGTATAAACTTGTTTTTATGTTACACCAATTTATAAAACGTTGACACAGAATTCAATAGGCCTGAGGAAACATTTAAGGACACGGAGCTTATGAAGTAAGATGTTATGGGAAATCATGTCTCAAGACCAGGAGAAATCAATTGGAAGAGATTGGACGATGCTTTGTAGAGTTGTTGTTGTAGCTCAATTGGTATAAAATCACATGAGTTTAAAATGTTAATTTATTGGTTAGTGCATACTCACATTCATGTCGAACAACTAGCTGTTAATTCAAGGTGTACATTATCAAGTTTAATCGAAGTTTGTGTTACGTACAAATGACAGTTTATCATGAGATCATTAGACATTCGTAATTTTTGAAAAGACACAAGAGAAGCAGAGTATCCACCCATCCTATATTTTTCTCTCTCTCGAGGTCGAGAATATGGATACAGTTTCTAACAGTTTGTTTGTGGTATAAAACAAGAATATTCAACGAAATAGTGAAAATATATTCTTAAAAGCTTTTTTTGTCTGACACTTCAGAGTACAATCGTCAGAATGATCGAAATGAAACGTGTGAAAAGAGTATACCCAATTGTATTTTTGTAAAAGCTAATCAGAAATTGGACTGCCGAAACAGCTTGTGTTTTCGAACCAATCAGTGTCCACTGCAACTAGGTCACACGTTTCATTTCGACTACTGTGACGATTGTACCCTGAATAGTGTCAAAGAAAAAAGAAAAGCTTTTTAAGTACATAATGTTTTTGATATTTCATGCAACATACTTCGAGTGGCGCCTGATTGTTCAGTGTATTTTAAGCTTTTCAGCATTTGTTTCTGTTCCCTTCTCTTCGTTTCGTTTCTTGGCTGTTTTCTCCAACTGTTTGGTGTCTTTTGCTAGTTAAGCTGACTAGCATCGTTTCAACTGTACACTCACGGACTTCCAAGGCATCCTCAAGTAAAGTAGTCGGTTGGTCAAAGTGTTCCGCGGGACACAGATCGTGCAAATTGGCGTTTTCAACTTGGCCGGAATCAATTTTTGAAAATAATTTCTGCTAGTTGCAAAATGAAAGTAAAACAGATATATTTTAGCCTTCGAAATCTTTACATCAGTTAAAAAGCAGTAACAAATAAATCAGTAGCAGATAAACAAACGTTTCTCTTTACACCATCAAAGCTGATTTCCCAAAATTAATGAAAGGGGTTCTTATAAGCTCCGGGGTAGAACAATTCTATAAACTAACAAGAGTGCCCCCTTCTCCGTTTATTAGTGACCAGAGACGACATTAGCAACACTGAGCCGGTCTATACTGTTGCCCTACAATTATTTAGACAGGTTTTAATCTGAGGACTACAGTTCAAACGGAGTGAAGGCTAGGATCATGATCCCGTGACGACGGAAGACGTACCAGATCATATTTACACCCCCAGCACTAGAGTCAGGGGTAGTGCTGCGAGAACCCATTTGGTCCTGTGTCTGATAAATCGACTTGATGTGTTCACGCGACGTGCAGGAGGTGTGGCTTCGAAGCTTTGCAACTGAACTAAAATTTACGTTCATTTGGCTCTTTCATTGCTCCATTTAATGTTATTTAATTTGTTCCCTCGTCCACAAGATTACATACGTTTACCGCTAATGAGACCAGAACGTCACATTTAAGGACGGCGGTATCAAATCCGTCATTGACAATCGACAACCACAACGAAACATGGTCCACTGTGATAGAGCGAGAGTGATAAGAGTCTGTATTCAGGTATGCTAGGCAGAATCCGACCAAGATATATTTAAAGGCCAATTTGATCCAGAAGGCAATGTTTTACAATGGCAACCACAAAGCTCTTTGGATTGGCAACTTTGTGGCTGTAGGTGTTTAATTTCAAAGTGAGATGTTCCACGGGTCGTGTTAAGCAAGTCTAGGCGAAGAGGTCTTGAGACGCACCACAAAGTTTTGAAAATGGGGGGTTCTTGTACCAGATTTGCAGTAAGCAAAGTGCTTTGGTGACGATCTGCTCAATGGTATTGTGGATTTCTTGACATTCAATGTTCGAAGTAAGCCATGTAGAATTTATTTCAAAAATATGAAAATGAAAAAGCTTAGATATTTTAGAATAGAAAAAAAAATTTAATTCGAAAAAGTACCGAAGCTAAAAATATTTATTTATTCCAGAAACAACTGTATTATCTACCCTAGGGTTAATTTACTAAGATTTATGCTTATATAAACGTGAACACAGGATTTGAAATGTCAGTTTTGCAAAAAAAAACAAAAGCACTAGAGAACTAGAAAATATGTAACCACGGGGGATTGAACCCGTGACCCACGCTTTCGCGGCGTGTGCTCTATCAACTTAACTAAGTGGCCTCCGATGTAATCGTACTTTACTCCTCTACCCGTTTATTTATATATATGCAACTCCATTTTCAAGATAAGGTCTTGCTTAGCAATTTTCCAAAATCAGGCCTGGAGTTGTTTTAGTAGTTGCTTAGGTATCACTACAGGTTATCGTCGAATTTCGTTGTGTAAATGATGAAATACCAAATGATGGTTAGATCCTTGATCTCTTTGCTTGACACATTATTAACAATGTGAGATTTGTTATATATCAACAGTTTGTAATCAATTCTTAACGAAAAACGTTTCTTGGTTTGTTTTTTAGTCGTTTTAAAATTGTCCCTCCTGAATTTGAAGCCTCGAGTTGCTTAGCTTGTTGCTTAGATTTTGGACCAAATTGAGGCCTCACACCTAAGCAACTGAGTTACTTATGAAAAAAAACCGTGTAGTCGCCACATTAGCTCATCATTATCCACCGGCGCATATCGGCATCTAGCTCAACGCAATTTGTGACCAACCTCTCCAGGTCAGGTGACTTTACAAAGGAAGGACTACCATCCGGCCTGTCTATCTGTCCAAATCACATTGAAATTTTAATCAACGAAAGAGTTGAAATCTCGGATTTAAAAAGAACAGTAGAGAAATAGAACATATGTCACCACCGGGAATGAAACCAGTGACCTTCACCATCGCGACATGTGCTTTACCAACTTAGTTGGCATACGCCGTGATAAGGTGGTTCAGGGGTTTGATGCCCTTTGGTGTCATATGTTCTACTCTCTAATGTTCATACCAAAACTGATGCTAGTCGTAGGTGCAGTTATGTAAATTCAAAACTCATCTAAGTAAGTGTAAAACTAGACTAGTTTTTTACTCAGTTATAGTGTTATGAAGCACACACCCCTTGTTGTCAAATTAAAACTTGTCCTAAGATATGTGTTTAACCTGGGAGCTTTCTTACAAATTAATTTTGTCAATGAATCCTCCTTTCTTGTAAAAGGAACCTTTCTAAACGTTTAACAAAATAAGATATGACAAAGGAGGCAAAAGTATCATCGAGAAGAAGGCGGAGGAGAAAAAACGATGGTGATGGCGATATTAGTGACAAAGATGATGACAATAATGATTACAGTGATAACGATGATAAGACGTGCTTATTATGATGACAATATTGATGGTAATTATGACGATCATGATGTTCATGATGATGTCTACGATTATCATGATGACGTTAATGGTGGTGGTGTTGGTGTTGGTGGTGATGATGATGATGATAATGACGATGATGATGATGATGATGATTATAATGACGATGATGATTATGACGATGGTGATGATGATAATGATGATGATGATGATGATGATGATGATGATGATGACGACAACGACGACGACCTAGAAGAAGATAAATGCCACAGGTAATGTAACTGTCACCCATTTTTTAACTACTGCCACATCAATGTTAAGGGTGGGAGTGACTCTTATCTCCGATCAAAATGTTAACGATTTGGATCAATCATAATCTGTGGTGCTCATTTTTAACACACTTTAATATGTGGAAGCCCAGGAACAGGCAGCCTACCGATTACCAAGCAATAGCCGCAAGAAAAAGTTCCATATGAAAGTCCTTTCATTTTTAACTCACAAAATACATACCAAGTATGACAAAGAGCATAGAAGTAGTTTTGAATGCTTTGGAGCACCGTTTTATACATTCAAGAAGCATCTACTCTTTGATTTCTAATAAACGAGGGGGTTGTAAACAATTTCAAAAATTAATAAACGTGGGGACCGGGAGTTGGGTTGGAAACATTTTTTTGAAAAATCCTTTCTAATATTTGTAAAATGCAAATACAACAGAAGAGATATTAACATAAGGCACATTTGAGCCTCGGAAATCTTTAAATAAGCTAAAATCATCATCGACTAAATTCGTTAAAATGTTTCTTTTTACATCAACAAAGCTGGTTTCCCAAAATTAATAAGGGGGGTTTTTATAGCTCCAGGGGGTGGGTGGTTGGGTGGAAATATTCCAAAATTTAATAAACGTCCTCCTCTCGTTTATTAAAGACCCAAGAGTAGGCTAAGTCGAATGTTGTTACAAAAAAAGTCAATAAATATGCTTCTCCTTCGATTCAAAATTTTATTGGATCTCCAAACACGTATTAAGCAAAACTGCATTGATAGCTATCCGCTAACTAATCAAACACGGTGCTTCTCCTTGATCATATTCAGTGTAAATAAAAGCAACAAAACTGCTAGTCATACTTTTCAAAACATGTGTACATCCCTAGCATTTTGCTGGTCACGTTGTCAAAATGTTGCAAATGTTTCCTCAGCTGTAGTCATCCATAATGACTGAAGAGCAATAACCTGCGAGTGGGGGCATTTATTTACACCTTTTGTTAAGAATGATAGTTAAAATTCATCTAAATTAAAGTAAAACCACCATTACACTACCGTGCAGCGGAGTCTGTTACAACTATCATTGCACTGATAATGAAACTCCAACATGTATCATACCTGAAAAAGACTGTATTACTGCAGTCTCTTCTCGGTTGAAAACATGAAATAGACTCTTGAAAGTTGAAGTGCTTTGTAAAGATTGGTGTCTAGTCAGTACTGTTTTGGATTGTTACGTCAGTCAAGTCAAGGATAAATCCAGTCTATTTTGTTGCACAGCTTCTTTGAATAATAAGCAATATTGCTGCGTTACAATTCCTTTTTCTGGGAACTGGTGCTTACAATAAAGAAAGCCTCTAAACCTTTAACGCTTTAAGTTTATTAATATTTAAAATCGTAATGGATCCGATTTCGCGTTAAAGAAGTGATTTGGCAAAAACTTAGCAAGAAATTTTATATTTTGTTTAAATTTACACCAATTAGACCGAACCGCAGTAATCTTCTTGAAGTACGAACTACAGAAGTTTACCTATAAACCACGAATTGTTTATTAACCTCCTTCTTTTTTAACTGATCATATTAATTTCCTTTCTGATATAAATGATCTTTCTTATATGACATCACTCTGTCCAAACGTTTTCTCCGTATAAGTCAATTATCATGGACATTGCATCAAGTAATAATTGAAGTTTCCTTTCGATGGTCATATATGTAAATTCATACTGCCCACTTTAATAGAGACTGTCAATGTTGTAAATGTCTGCCCACATCTGGCCAGCCCCAGGTTCTTTTGATAAAGCTAGATAGTGATCTATCAAGACATCTTGGTCAACGTAATCAAAGAGAATATCATTGGCACGGTTTCGTTTCGTTCCTTTCCTTCCCTTGTAAAATGTTGTTCCCTTGTCACGAGTGTCTGCGACGAGCTAGCCGGATAACGCTGATAAAATGGCTGCCTTCACGGGTTATGATCATATTAGGCCTATCAGTAGAGAAAAGGTTCAGATAACTACAGAGCGCCTTGGGGCAGTTGCCCTGACGCTGCACCTTTGAATGGTATGAGCTATAGCCAGTACTTTATTTACGGCCAGAGTAATCGTGCCCTTCCGCATCGATAGTAGTTGTGATGTAGTCTGTATTATTTTGCACTTTTCCGTTTCTAACATGCAAGTTCTCAGTGCTCTATCAAGAATACGAATACGTGGCCTTCTCCTCATCAGAGGAGTTATTCAAGACCCTTTGTCTTAATAAGGGGTAATAAAGTTATTGGGAGGTGGAGGGGAGCAAGTCACATGGTTTGTCCTGTGAAAGTGAGAACAGAGGTTATCAACTGAAATTAAAATATCTGGTGCAGCATGGCATGGTGATAAGCACTGTCCAATAAACTATAACAATGCATGGCTGCTACGTCATTCCTAATATAATACCAGTTGTTTTCAACAAATACAATGCGTTGAGACTGAAAAAAATCGTTTAGAAAAGTATTGAGAAATTACCATCCTTCCGCTTGGTACAACTACCTATCATTACTGAAATTCACCGGAGATCATCTGTAAAAATGCACCTGTGCATCCGAGGTTGCCAACGGTATTACTATGTTGCAAGACAGAGCCTACTCGCAACATATAAAGACCTCGTTCCAAAGCAGGCATCGGTGTCAAGACGGTGAGTGTTCGTCTATTTATCTTTACGATAGTTGTGGATCATTGGCTGCTGCAAACTGCTTAAGAAAGTTTAAAACAGTAAAATATAACCATAGTGATTAGTTGCTACCCGTTCGTTGCACCAGAGAGCTAGAACTTATTGTGTCCATAACTCAGATTAAGTTACCAGGGTAGGCCAGGCCAATGAAACGATACAATTAAAAGATGGATCTGAGAAAAATCATTTAAAATACGTAAATCCATGGAAACGTTATCAATGATAAACCATTCGTGCAGGTGATACAGCAGTTTTGTGGCTGGCAGAAGATTCTATTTTCGCTGAGGATAAGGACTAAGGGTAAAGGTGGCAACAGACCTTACAATTGTCCCCACTCACTATCCTAGCATAAATTATGTAGCCTTTGTTGCAGGGCTAACCTAACCTTTAAGTTGAATTTTTGTAATTTTAACGCATAAGAACACGAGAGAAGAAAGGGAAAATGTAATGCACCAATGGGGTGAAGGAGTTGTAATTAAGACTTGTAGAGTTGTAACATGGGACACTGGCCAGGGGGGATATCCCCGATTTAATTTTTTCCCTCATAATGAAACATGTCATGACAAATAGCGTTAATGATGTCTATATATATCTTAACTCAGGTTTATCTAAATAAATTTATGCCTCAGCAAAGGAGTAATAGTTTATTATGGAGATGTCACAAGTGTATTCCACCATTTACAATGATGAAGGAGAATGTTTCACGTGTAGATACCATTGCCATCACCAAATTCCATACAATAACATTAATGCCTCATTGTGGCACCATGTTCCTGATAGGGACCTACCCAGGGGCCTGTGCACCGCAACAAGAGCTCTTGTGTTGCAGTAAACAATGCAATATTAAAGTCAATATTTTGGTAGGTTAGTCCTAAATCTCACCACCACTGCCAATTTGTGTTTCACTGTAGGTGATTGTATGTTCTCTTGAGATGGTAGTCCCTTCAGGTAATAGGTAATAGGTAATGTAAATAGGTATCATATAATTGCCAGTATATCTAGTGTAACTAAGTATTTATGTACATGAATAACTCATATAAGACTCAATTAATTCACATTTTCTTCAAAGTTTTTTATTTAGACAATATTTCTTGTATTAGGTTTTAGCAAAGATAATAATGCAACTTTGCTAAAAATGTGTATTTTTGGAGCTTTATATTATATTATATAAAACGTTTTGAGAATATTTGCTTTTGAGTATCTAGATCTATATTACTTTCTCTATGTAAATATAGTTATAGAATAAAAATGTAGGAAAGAACTATTTTTATACACAGGGCTGTATCATCACTAGTTCCTAAGCTTTAATACTGTGAACTTTAGCAAGTTAGGCCTACAAAGGTAACAATAAATCAATAATTATTTCTTATAACCATTGTTTCAGCTGCCGATCAATTGTCGTGGCTGCCTGTGTTTATATTTGTCAATGAAATCATAAATCATGGAACAGTCATTGGCTAAAAAGAAGAGAAATTTATAATATCTAGTGGAAAACGTGAAGATATACAAACCGCCACAACCAGATCAGATCCAAGAACTATGTAAGGTAGTTTTGTATTTTGAAGCTTTCAACAAGAAACATCTAAAGGGTTTAAGCTCGTACCAATTTATATCTGTACCTAAGAAGACACAAGTTTGTTGCATTTGAGTACACGAAGGAACAGAATCTTGCAATCGATCTTGAAATATTGACGATTAAAAATGGTCATCCACAAAGGTAGAAGATGTAGAACCAATAAGCTCTCTTAAGGGTCAGCAGGAGGTCTGTTAGCATTTAAAGAGTGACTGCAAACATAAGATAGACTTGACTGTATACATTTTAGTATGTTACTTTAATGACATTTCGAAAAATTTGGTTTACTATAACCAATAGTATAACCCATTCCAGAAATGTTTGGGAAACTTTTTCAACCCCCTTATGAAAGCTACCCCTTATTCTGCGGGGGGAGCAGAGTAATAAAGTTCTTTTCTCTAATGCAAGATCTATCTAACGGTGCGCAAAAAGCAAAAAAGAAGTGGTCAAACTATAAGGCAGCCTGACAGATTGGACCGAGATCAAGCGCGGTTTCCGCCAAGGATGGGGATGAGTAAGGACTTTTGAAACCTGTACGGAAAATGTATGCTCCGATCGCTCGACAATCTTGATGAAGGTGTCGTCATCAACGGTCTCCAAATCAACCATATTATGTTTGCTATTTTCCTCGCAACATCTGAGGAGGGGCTTCAGAGAATCCTGGATGTTGCAGTGGACGCTTTTTCAGATGAAGGACTGGAAATTAATTGCAAGAAGATCTTCTGCATGGTAATCTCAAAAGAAAGTCAGCCTTCTGCTTGGAATCTCACCTGCGATGGTATTACGATCGTACAAGTTGACTCATTCAACTACCTCGGTTCCCTAATCACAGCAGACGGACGGTGCAAGAAAGAGATCCAAAGACGTATCGGAATGGCAAAAAAGCTTCGAGCTATTGTCATCTATCCTCAAAGATCGACAGTTATCAATTACACTAACAATCAGGCTCCTAAAATGCTACTTATAGTCAGTTCTACTATATGGATGCGAATCATGGATACTTAGGTTGGAAACAACGCAAAATCTCAAAGCAGCTGAGATGAGTTTTTACAGGAGGCTGCTTGGCATTTCATGGGTTAACCGACTTACCAATGAACAAGTCCTTCAAAGAGTGCAACAAAAGAGATTGTTCCTTGATACCATCTTCAAAAGACAAGCTTCCTTTGTTGGTAGATTTATCCGTATCTTTCGAACAAATGACGTCAGAACGCCCTCTACGTTTCCGAATTATCGCTAATATCATAATAACGAGGCCTTTTTAGTTATGGATGGAGGGTGCTTTATCGAGGTTTGAATCGCAGACAACAACAATGGCACATTCTACTTTTACGGTTACGTACCTTTTACGAAATCCACTAGGCAATCCAACGCAGTCACTCGCACATTTTCAAATGCTCCATACCTTAAATTAACGCAAAAAAATTCAAAAGACAGAACAGATATGAGAAAAGAAGAGATAAAAAAATTCACGAATGTTATCGTAATTTTCCATTCATTTGTTTAAATAAATAGGACAGAAGTTTGTAGTATTAGAGAGAGATTGTCGGATTTAGAGAAAGTAGGATTGTTGGATTGTTGGAATATTGGGATTGTTTTAACTTTAAAGAGTGTACAAGCAGAATTATTGGAACCTTGTTTATTGATGGAAATTGATTATCACAACCATTGTACCTGGATATTTATTGTATATATGTTCACTAATTGAAAACATACAGTCCTTTTGGATCGAGTTAGCTCCTTGAACATTTTATAATCGGACCAGCGCGGCGCAGTAGATTCTGCAACAGATACTCCTAGTTTTAGCCGATCTATACCCACAACGTAAGGGGCAGGGAGGCATTCCGATAAAACAAGTCGAGATAAGACACAAGAAAAATGATAACTTGGTCGCAACCGGGAATTGCCCCAAACACCTTCACACCCGTGGCATGTGCTCTAGCAGCTGAGCTGAGTGAACCCGGTGATCATTGGTGATACTTCATAACTTTCATTGTTTTGAATAGCATGGCCAGCTGCATGACAATCATTCCTTAGTCAAGTCACACGGCCCAGAGATGTTGGCACGGAATAGGAAATAAGCAGAAGGGAAACTCTTTGATCTTTTAGAGGTCACCAACAGAGGCATTGACATTTGCTTAACCTCTTTTATGTAAAGTGAAAGGGAGGCTAATTACAAGGTGTCAACAAAGATGAACTTGTTCACTGAGAGCGGGGAACAGAGGGTGCTGATGCTAGGACCTGCAGATCACGAGATGTGGATACAGAATCTAGCCTGAATATAATAAAATAATAGCAGCAGCCATAATAAGGGTTACAACTAGCAGCTCTTCGTTTACGTGCTAATCCTCGTTTTCATGTTAGTCCATGCTGGGGATTGCGTGAAAAATGTGACTCGCTGGAAAGGCCCTTCTGCTTACTTCCTATTCTGTGGTATTACTTCAAATGCAAACAGAAGATATTGGAATAAAAATGCACACATTTGGATATCGGTGAGAAACATTGTGAAACTAAGCATAAATTCAATGCTGATTTATTTATTTATCTACTTACTTTTTTTGTGTATGTGTGTGTGTGTGTGGGGGGGGGGGGGGGGCTGTTTACCTCAATAACAAGCGTAACTTTAAAGTAAAATATACGACTTAAACTTTTGGAAATTTATGCCCAAAATATTCTTCCAGGTGGGGGTTGGTCTTTAGAGTTCTAGGTGGGGGTTGCCTTTGTAGGTAGGGGGGTGATTTTTCTAGATGTTGGTTGGTTTTCTTGCAAACTATGATATTCGGAACTTTCCTGCACTAAAACTATTAAACATACCAAGTCCATACAAAACGAATATACCTTAATACACAAAATTAACGTTGAACATCAATTAACGTCTTGCAATTAAGAAATGTTAATTAAATCCACGTTAATTAGATTCTGACGTTAATTTTTACAACATAAATTTCAACGTGGTGCTAATTTTTGAAGCGTTGATTTGCGCCAAATTTTGAAAAATATGGACCCCAGTAAAATTTTACTTGGCGGCAAACATGTTGAACTATCAAAGAGAACCTGGAGGTATTTTGCAGCATCTATAGATTTTGTTCATAAATTTGAGCTTCTTTGTTTTACAAGTATACCAAGATACCAAAGCATTGCGTGACTGGCTATTGACAGGATTGGAGGTATATGAAATTTGGAGGGGAATGACAACTAGGATACAAGACGAATTGCGAGAGTTTAAGCCTGTTACTTCTACACTGGAGGGCAAATATCAGGGAGAAAAGAGAGTGAAGACGGGCACCTGATAAAACCGTGGTGCTTTAGAACAGAAACTAAGATGATGGCTTTATCTTTTGGTGCTCAGCTTTTCAACTTTTCTAAATAAATGTTCGGTAATGCTGTCCTTTAAGCCACTTTTAGGTAAGCATCACATAACTTTTAGGGAAAGAGAAAACACTTCGGCGAAAACTATTCTTTTTGGTACTTGATTTTAGACATTTATTAACACATGCATTAAAAAACGAAGGCACTAATTGTTTGCTTGTTAAAAAACGTTAATTAATGTCTTACTTAAATATTATATTGCTGGTAAAACGTTAATTAATGTCCGTCAAAATGCATTTCTAGTGTTAAAAAACGTTAATTACATCAACGTTAATAAAAGCTGCGTTAATTCGTGTACACGTTAATTTGTTTATCAAGGTAGAACGCTAGCAACATACGAAAGGGGCCCACCGCGTGGTAGTTGGACATAGGAAGACCTAGGGGGAAAGGCATACATTAGTAAGCCTCGGGGCATGTTTGCTGACCGACGACCAGACATGGGTTAACGGACTTAAGTCTACGTAAGGAACAAACAATTAATTTCTTAGGATTTTGAGATAGACCACGACATATATGAGTGTTACCAGCCACATACTTTCAATTTGGCACTATCATCATTATCAACTTTATCATCATCATGATCATCATCACCATCATCAGCAGCAGCAGCTGCACTATCACCCTCACACTAATTATCATCTTTTTATCATCATTACCATCATCATCATCATCAACGTCATCACAATCATAATCATGATTATTATCCCCATTGCCACTGTCATTATCATCTCCCTTTCAAAGGAATGAACCTCATTTCTTTCAATTTGATGTTCATGTCATAAAACATGGAGACCCACTCATTAACATTTTGCTTTCACGGAATTGTGATGAAAGTATCGCGAAGAAATAAGTCAAACTACACCGACTGACAGCATTACACAGAACTGTCGGCGTCGTTACATGGTTATGTGTTTCAATTCCCATTGAGATGACACATCATTTTTGGTAAAATGTAGCCAGCACTGAAGATGCAGTTGCTTTTAAGATACGATTGTAGTTGATCGAGGTGGTGATAATGATGATAATGATAACGATGATGATGACTATGATGATGATAATTATGATGATGATGATGACTATGATGATGACTATGATGATGATGATGATGATGATGATGATTATGATGATGATGATGATGACTATGATGATGACTATGATGATGACTATGATGATGACTATGATGATGATGATGATGATGATGATGATGACTATGATGATGACTATGATGATGACTATGATGATGACTATGATGATGACTATGATGATGACTATGATGACTATGATGATGATGATGATGATAATAATGATGATGATGATGATGATGATGATGATGATGATGATGATGATGATGATGATGATAATGATATTGATGATGATGATGATGATGGTGATGACTATGATGATGACTATGATGATGATGATGATGATCATGATGATCATGATCATGATATTATGATTTGATGATATGAGATGTGAGGAATATTGATGCTGTTTTACATATATTTGTGTAGCAAAATTCCGATTTGGGAATGAAAGGAAATCTCCATGTGAAGAGAAATGACAGTAGTTGGAAGAAGAATCAGTATCTTGAAATACGGACAGGATCATTAGTTGTTTATGCCAAGAAGGTTTGTCGCTCATATATGTTTCATTTATTTGCATACATATTAGCAACTGTGACATATACATACATGACATATTGAATTTAACTTGTAATTAGCAGTATGTTTGACGTATGTGTGACGTATGCACTGTTCTGTGTTTATCAATGTTAAGTTGAACTATGACATATTGAATTGTGGCTTCATTTAACTTTGACATTTTGGATTGACCTTTCAACCGTGGTTAAATGACCTATTGATCTAATTGTGGCTTAACCTCACACGAAAATCTTAATATTCATAAGGGTTCACAGCACACTCAAACCTTGATACGTTCTCTTTTCCCCATAAATTATTTGGTATCCCCTCAGGCTTCAGATCAAGTAATTGTTTAAAACGAATTTCAAATGTTGATTTTTTGAGAATCTAGGACATTAGAAATAGTTGCTCCATGCCGTTCATGATGACTCCCCACCCGTTTGTTCAATACCTATGCCATTAATCACACACCCTCGTGTTGTCAGTAGTTGGTTTAATAAAAGTAATAATGATAATAATAATATGTCAATTAGTTATTTGTGGCTCTGATCTATGTAGTAAGATATACAATATATTTTCATTTCATTAGGAAGCTTCCCCGTTTTATGGGATAACTCTTAATTGTCATTTTATAGTGATACACAATTGTAAAAGTTAGTTAAAATATATACACCAACACCATATATTTGACCACCGAGAGATAAGAATAGACACTAAAAATAACAAAAGTAGAAAATAAGTTGCCATTTCTGCGCCACTGTGTCTCCGTCAGGGATATAATTGCTGCTTCAGCGCCACAATGCATATCTAATGAGATAACCAAATATGAATCATAACAATGCCTCTCTTTTGCTAGAAGTAAAGAGATTTAGAAATTTTAGTTGAGAGTACAGTAACAAATGCTCAAATCCATATAGTTTAATACTTTGGTTAAGGTTGCATTAAGATATACAGTATATTTTCACTTTTCAATTCATTATGAAACTTTGCCGTTTTATAGTACAACTGCTGATTGTCTGCGCCACTAAGTCTAAAGCAAGGAATTTTTCTGTGACATCACAAAAGGATATATAAGAGAGGCTAACACAACACACGTTTCCGGTCTAGCTGACCGTTACCATTCCATAGGTTGAAGTTCTCTGATCACATAGATAGAAAATTGATCGTACTATCAAACTATCAGACTTGTGAGATCTTTCTCCAAGAGTGTTCCAAGTGCTATTATCTCTTTTCTCTTGAACTCAAATGGCTCCAACATCTTGGAAAGTTTTCTTGGAAAGTTGATGCTAACTCTGAAATGTCTTCGGCCGGAGGAACCATACACTTTGATTACTAAATATTTTAACAAGATCTTCATCTGTGCCTAAAGGCATTGCGGAGCCATAAGGGGTTATGAATTGGAGAAGTTAATTGTTGCGACATCTAAGAAACAAAACGTAGGAAATACAAGTAATATCATTTAAAAGTCAAAGAAGATAAAAAACGAAGATTTATAACACAACTTGTAATGAGATTGATTCAGAATTTTGAAAATATTAGCTTCTAGGCAAGAGACCTTTAAAACAACTTGAAAAAGTAAAATTACAGTAGCAAGTATATGTTACATAATTGTGCATTTACTATTTGTAGCTTTTGCAGTAGAAAACCATTATAAGGGTCATTATTTCAACCCCCAAACCTACCCTCACCCCCAAAGTATTTACTTGAATTATTAGATTGGAGATGAAAATTTCATTAACACCCTGCAAAATCAGTTGTCTAATCTTTATCCCATAGAAATACCTTATAAATGTGTAATTTTAAAACATGGGGGACGACCATCGTACCCTCCACGGAATATTGTGTTGTATAACTTTTTATGACTATAAATGAAACGTCAGAGTCCCCCAAATGTCAACAAACTACGGCGCATGCCTTATTGTACCTACAACTTGAACATTAGCGTTACAGCACTTCTATATCATAGAAATATCAAAATATTTCTATTGCCTTTTTGCGCATGCACACAATCCTCACAACAAAAATTCTTATCTTTTGCGAGGCTAAGCCTATACAAATTAGACCAATAATCCAAAACTAGAAATTGTTAATAGTATGATTTCATCACATTTCTGGGATGAACCCTTCAAAATCAATCAAATTTTATCTACAATCATGATTTAATAAAAGAATTGTATTTCCTCTTTTATCTTGTCTGCTTACTATAGTTGCTTTTGTGAAAGGACATTATTTCAAATTTTACCTGACAAATGAGCCGTGCATTTGGGAATGCTGTCAAAAATAAAAACACTGACATCTTCAAATATTCGTATGTTATGGGCACCATAAAAAATCTGTTAATTATAGTAATGTTTTCTCTTTACAGCTAATGATTGCCTCAAGCTGTGGGCTTCTTTAAAGAGAAAGTTTATGGAAGAGAGAAGGAAAAGAAAGTCAAAAAGTGGAGACCCAAGGAAAGATGGAGAAGAAATGTGGCTCCTCATGAAAGATATAGATTTTATGGGCCAATATCTACAGGAGAGAAATGTAGCCCAGAAACGTATGTCAAGTAAAATTGGTTTTCCGTCTTTTGAGGATGATGATAGTGTTCCTTCAAGTTATAATATGGATATATGTGACACTGTGGTCATAGGTGATGATTTAGTAGAAGAGCCACCTTCTTGTTCTTATGTTTGTGACCTGCCTGACCAAGAGACTATTCAAAATGATCCATTTTTTAATATTGATCAAATTATAAAGACAACTACACCGACAAGGAAATTTATATCACAGAACATTATTGAAAACCAGACACCAGAAAGACAATCAAGTAAACAATCTAAAAATGAATTGAGTGGAGACAGTGGCTTCAAAAAGAAAAAGATGTTTGAACCTTCATCACCCTCATCTTCTGCTATTGACAGATTAGCAGCATCCACCGAAAACTTTCTGAATAAGTCTTCCAAAGTTAACACATCAAAAGATAGAGCAAGTCTAGTGGGTGAACTTGTTTCTGCAAAATTAAGAGCGCTTCCATTGAGAAAACAAGTGGAAATTGAAAAAAAAATAAATGATATTTCTTATGAACATGAAATGGAACATTTTCCAAATGTTTAATTTTTATTTCTACTTTGTGAGCTTCTTGTCATATTTAAAATAACCAATAACTGCCTGTATTTTGCAGTTCTCCTTTGCGGAATCACCTACTTTTCGATTTCTTTACAGCGGTTTTGCCGAAGCGCATACGGGATTATAGCATGGTCCGTTTTGCCGAAAGTTGCTGATTTGCTGAACGCGACCTTGGAGAAGAAGAAGACGATCTTTTTTATCTTGGCGAACAAGATATAATTATGAGGCCCAAGAGACTGAAAATGTCGATTTCCCCAGATATTTTTGAAACAGACAGGTAAGAATTAGATATTTTGAGACAGAAGTATGTACAGCAGCATTAATTGTAGTTTGCTTCCACAGTTCTAAAGGAGGTGCTAATGAAGGTTCATGGGCAGTAAAGACTAATTTCCACTGATTGTAAAAATTGGTGACCCCGTTTTCAAGGCGATATAAAAATCAAAATACCTTGGTACTTCCATCTAAAGTACAAAATACATTGCAATGTTTATATCAGGATATAAAAAAGCGAGTGCTGCTTTTTCAGACTCGGTACAAGAGTATGGGCAAGGAAAGATAATGTACGATGAGGTGGTGGATGCATCCCCTATCTAAAAGCATATGCCGACCTTAGACAGCGTTTTTATAGTCTAAATTTTCTAAAGGGACCTTAAAATGCATCGAAAAGAGGTCAGTCATTATTGGTAGCCATTGTAGAGTATTACAGAGGCAGGATACTAACTACCATGGGCGCATGAGCACTGAAGAATCATCTATACTGCTTCTAAGGTAGAAAGTAATAAGACTTCATAGATTCTCGAATTAAAAAAGATTTGTTATCAGCCAAGTCTCCTCGGAAGTTACTATGTCTTTGTATCATTCTGCAGTCTTTCATTGTTTACAGTGGCTGAGACCATTTTAACGATGAGTAATAGTTGGTGAGCATACCTAAACTGAATGCAAAACGAATATCGACAGAGTAAATAATATCATATCATCTATGTAATCAGAAACTGAAATTCTTAACGCTTGATTAATAAAAGAATGTTTATCAAGAAAAATGAAAAAATTGTTTTCTCTTCCATTTTAACACCAGAGAATTTCAACCTTACCCAAACCAAGCACAATGGATTTGCCAATGATTCCACGAAAGTGTAGACAGTTGGATGTCCTTTTCAACAAACGAAACCAGTCAAGCGAGCCTTTAGCTTAGTTGTCGCATGCAAAGCTGATTATGTTATATGAACAAATACCATCCATACCATAGAAGCAACTGTCAGACTTGGTATATTTTTGAACAATTGTCTGATCCGCTTTTCGAGTGACACAGAAGTGGCACGTTGCATTTACCACGTGGCATGCCACTTCGATGTGAAAGATTTGATACCTTTGTATCGGTTCGTCTTCAAGTGACATGCCACATGGTATGTGCGACGTGCCACTCCGGTGTGAAAGCTCCCTAAGTCTTAGAAAAGCTGAAATAAACTTCCAAACGGCATTAGGTAAAGACTAAATTCCACTGATTGTAAAAATTGGTGACCCCGTTTTCAAGGCGATATAAAAATCAAAATATCTTGGTACTTCCATCTAAAGTACAAAATACATTGCAATGTTTATATCAGGATATAAAAAAGCGAGTGCTGCTTTTTGAGACTCAGTACAAGAGTATGGGCAAGGAGAGGTTTGAAACTTCTTAGAAAGCTCAAAGTATATAAAGCAGCAGTCCTAATATCATTACTTTATTCATCTAAATTATGGGAAACATATGCTAGTCAATTACAAAAGCTAAACAGTTTTTTATCTGATATCTCTTAGGAAAATCATGAACATAAGAACATTGGAACGAAAAGCTGCAGATACAGGAAAAACGCTTTCTAGCCCTCCATATTCTAGTATTCGTCTACATGCTGAAAACTGTTCTCATCCGTTCTCTGCCTCTAACTTCACTTTCTCACCTCTGCTTCTTCTGAATTCGAACTTGTTCTGAAAGAAAGCCTTCTTTTGTCCAAACACGCTTATTCACTTAAACATGTAAACAAAAGCTCAGTTCCCCTCTCCCTCTTCTAGTCTCTATACTTATCTCTATGATAAGAATTCGTTTTCCGCCTGGCTTGTCCATCGCAGATACTATAATCCGTGCAAGGTGTATAAACTGTATAAACTATAAAGCGAAATCTATGGGGGAAAACTTCAGAAATATCAAAGCAATGACCAGAATCCATTATCCTTCCAGGCAAGATTGGGTGGTATACAAGATCCTCTGTGAATGCAGATATGTGTACATTGGAGAAACTAAAAGGGTGGTGAAAGAGAGGATCAAGAAACATGATAGAGAAATACACCTGGGCTGTTTCAGAATATTCACAGTACTCTGGTCCCGGTCTGCATTGGAGTGAAGTTATGATTATGGATCAGGAGCAGAACTGATACACCCCCAGAGTTAGGGAGGATATCGATATCAGACTTCACCCTAATAACATCAATAGGGACGAGGGTGTGGAATTTCATGAGGCATGGATGCCAACAATAAAGAAACACAACAAGAAACACAGCAGGAGACCAATGTTGGGGCAGATGTCGACAGAAACAGCTTCCCACCAAAATCCAAGGATTGAAGATGAACCAATCACGGACAATTAACATAGAGTATAAATTGTAACACACGAAACATTGACACGTGGCCTGGGGTTGGAATAGATGGGGGGTCAAAAATGACCAAAAAGGAAGTCAAGAATCAATGTTTAAAACCAACTGCAACTCCCTAAACATAGGGTAATACAACTCAAACAATAGCCAGTTATTCAAAGTCGTGGCATTCTCCTACATGCCTCCCAAGATTTTAAAGATGTTCCCCTTGTCCTCCTGCTCAACGCCAGTATTATTGCTAACATATGTAATGTTCGTCTTCACACTTCTTCAAGCCTCGTAAAAGGCCACAGTCATCTTTTAATGTGTGATTTTCATATTTTAATTTAATTAATTAATTTTAATTTTTATAACTATATTCTAGAATGCATACAAAATACTATAACAAACTCTTATGAAAATAATATCTTCCAATTTCACAATAGATGACGATGTTGGAAATGATGATGATGATGATGATGATGATGATGATGATGATGATAATTATGATAATCATGATAATCATGATGATGATAATAATGATAATGATGATGGTAATGGTGATGATGATAATATTGCTGCTGCTGCTTCTGATGATGATGATGATGAAAATGATGATGATGGTGATGAAGATGATGATGATGATGATGATGATGATGATGATGATGATGATGATGATGATGATGATGATGATGATGATGACAAAAAGTTATTACGGCCAACTTGTCAATATTGGGACCAAACGGAATATGAATGGAGATGACGTCAAATGTACCTTGCAGTTGCAGTTCTTTTTGTCTCCTTTTCGAGCCGTACCAATTGGGTCTGGTCCAACGTATCTACACGAGAACTCAGTGGGATCGGATTCAAATTGGTCTCCTTTCATAAGCGTTTCTAAACTTTCATAAGCGGTTCTAAACTGATACGAGTAGCAGATCCAAACCAGTACCGAAGCACCAGGTCTCGTGTAAAAGTAAAGCCAATCTGTATCAATTCTGGTACAAGTTGCATCCGTACTCGTGTAAACAGGGTCTCAAAGAAGCAGAACTTAAAATTGCATAAAATGAACGGAATTATTCTTGGATTGGGAACGGTTGCGGCGACCAGACACATGAGGGACGTTGGTATGCAGTTATCATGGCTTTATGGGTAAAGCAACACCTTCCAGAGTGTGGATTCCTCGAAGCCTGAATCTTGTTCGAAAAAGTCTTCATTTCTCTACTATATTTGGGTTATTTTAATTACGTAAATGAGGTAAAACATCTTCAATAACTTGAAAGCAATCTTCGACAGCCCAAAGCTAAGTATGGGCACGAAATTAAGTCTCGTAAAGACCTATGTGTGCTCAGTTTTGGTCCATGTGTGTGAGTCGTGGACGATGAGCGGGCAAATGCAAGATAGGTTTGAAGCCTAAGAGTTATGGGTTTTGCGTCGAATTTTAAGGGTTTCGTGGGCACACAACACAACAGCACAGTTGATTGGAAGTATCCTGAGCATGCAGCTTAATTTTCTATGGTATGCTTTAAGAGAACTTAGACGGGAAGACCAGTTAAAATAGAAGAGACACGGTTTAGCTGAAGACAAAGAATATATGGGGAGAACGCCAAAAAGGAAACTACAATTATGACAACGTTTCGTCTTTTCTTTAAGACTTCGTCAGGTCCTTGTACATTGGAGGTTATAACGTGAATGAACTCTGGCACAAACATACAAAAAATATCTATCACTAATCGCGAGGTGCATTGTAGGAAATGACCACGATGGAATGCTACGTCGAGGACATCGAAACGAGGAAAGTACGACGAAGGTCAAAGTAACTGCGAGCACAACTAGTACAAATGATTAAGAAAGAAAATGTTATAAATAATTAAATAAAATAAATAAATAAAATAAATAAAATAAATAAAATAAATAAATAAATAAAATTAAATAAATAAAGAAAGAAAGAAATAAAATAAATAAATAAAATAAATAAATAAAATTAAATAAATAAATAAATAAATAAAATAAAAAAAATAAAAAAAAATAAATAAATAAAATAAGTAAATAAATAAAAAACAAATAAATAAGATAAATAAATAAATAAAATAAACAAAAAAATAAATAAATAAATAAAAAAAAACAAATAAATAAAATAAATAAATAAATAAAATAGATAAAATAAACTTTTAAGTACACAATGTTTTCGCTATTTCGTGCAATATTCTTATTTTGTACCACAAACAAACTATTTGATCACCTTGACTAGTTTAAAAAGTCATTAAACGCAAAGAGAATATCTTTGGGCAGTCCTTAACAGAGTACTCGACTATAATCCACGTCTCAAATTCTAGTGCAGTAACTGTTAGCCTACTAGTTTCGTTACTGACACTGCTTTTTTAGTTTGTTTTTTGCTGTCATAGATAAAAAATTAATACTGCAACTGTGTGGCCTTTTTTTTCATTCTTTTTTTTCTCCTTTTTCTAGTAGTGAATGGTAGTCTAAAAACCATCGTCCACAAAAGTTTATAACTTGATCAATTCCTCTCCCAAAATTTTTGTAAATTTGAATGGGGCTCTTTAATTTTGAGCGCAGTTTTTTATCTCTCCAGTAACCAATGCCTGTTTTTGTATATATTCTTTCGCAAACAATCAATTTTTTTCTAGATCTCCGTTTGCCTTGTATTGCCTTGCCTCGTCTCGGAATTTTACTTTAACACAATAACTTTTTACCCCTTTGGCGGAGTCATTTAATAGTACCCTACATTGCTCACCAAGCAAGTTATGTTATTTTTACAATGCTTGCCACATAGCCATTGCAAGTAATAATGCAACCACCAACGCAGCAGAACGATCCACGACAATGAACTTTTGGCCATATGAGGTAGTCACCTAATTTCTCTCTATTGGTGGAGAGGTACCAGGACATCAATTGCACTGACAGCTCTCATCAGCAATAGGTCTACTAAGTATTCGACTGTAACTTGTGTACCCTATCACAATCCTCCCCCTCTCAAGTAGCCTACAAAAAGTATGTAGTCGATTCTGGCTCCAGATAGTAAGACCCTACAAGGCCATTTACCCGAGTCTTGAACGGAATTCATGTTTTCTTCACATATCGTCTTCATCATGTTAATTTAGATTCCTCTACTTTCTTAACTAATTTTGCACCTTTTCCATCAATTTTATCACAGGTTTTAGTTACAAAAACTAACGCTATCTACATACGGCACCTTCTAAAGGCATCCATTCCCAAACCCAAATACAAGCTCTTCTAGTACAATTATAAGAAGTGGGAGAATAAGAAAGAAGCTCGCGCCCTAGCTTTACTGAAAATTCCTCATTAAAGAATTGCCACTTTCTAACTTTACTCCCCGTATCAATTTACAGTACTTGTATTAAGTACAATAGACACTCCTCGATGCCAATCTTTTTTATTAACGTTTATTTTACCTTGCTTGAAACAGTGTCAAACTATCTTTATTGTCTGAGCTACAGAGAATAGTCGTGTCGATTCTATGCCTGGACTTACTTCCACAAACATTTCCCGTCTCTCATTGATATTTTCTTCTTCTTTACCTTTGGGTGGGTTCACACCTTTTTTACACATGTTATTGTTTGTGGCCGGTTGCAACTTTTTAGTCCAGATTGTTCGCTGAATAGATCACACAGTTATAAGTACCGATAGCAGCATATCTTTAAACAAAACTTCCTGATGTAGGCAAAAGTATGTCTTACATTGTCTACAAGTATAGTGCTGAACTCCATCAACAGACACGCAGTTAGAAACCTACGAGACTCAGGATTATTAAGATCTGACAGTAGCCTTGGAATCATTTGGCGCTTGTTATATTTTACACCACAGAAATGAGGATCCAAATACAAAATCAAAGCAAAGTAGTATCTAGCGGTCGAGTCAGCAATGTTACATGGTCTGCATTCCAATAAAACTCCTGTGCAATTATTAAATGAGCTCCTAGATGATAGCGATGAGTTCGATTCAACACTTATTTTCCAAGATGACATATGAAAGCAAAAGTTATAGAGTATTTGTGACATGGGTCCAAGTTCGTCATCCCCTAAGGCCGCTTTAAGTCATCAGAACATGGTTCCAGATGGCAAAGAATACAATATGATACCTGAAGTCGTTCTGTCTACGCATCATTCTTACTACTTCATTAGTACGAGTTATTTGCCCAGCATGGTATGATCGTCCCTTCTGCAAACAGTACGAGCGCGAAAGTGAAAGTAAGCTCCGTTAACTGGGGTCGATTGCCCAGCTACCGCATGCAGTTTTTCAATTCAAGAATTATGATAACCAAAAGCAACAGCACAAATCATTTCGCCAAGCGCGGCAATGTGCCACGGCATGTATGGTGTGAGTCTGGCCATGATGCCTCATACGAAAAACTATCATCAATGTAGGCTGCTGAAAAAATACAATCGCGTAGTCAAATAGCTTTTCTGTCATGATTATATCAGTAACCCTTTGAAACTCATTTGTTACCTAGGAATCAAGTATTAATTCTGTAAGGCGCGCCTTGGACGTTTAGTGGCACGTTCCGACAGTTATTAACTCTTCGATGCCTTCTGCTTTCTTCTAGAGAAGTCGATGATTTCGCCAATGCAATTAATAGATTACGTCATGATTCTACGGTTCGGCAGAATGTAACGGGCTGACAGTTTATAAGGGGCTCAAACCTTCATTTTAGGCATTGAGGGAATCCAAGACCCATAGATGTGAAGCTGAATATCACTATCCGGCGGAATTCAGCTCGTCAGAAGTAGGGGTACTACGTACTTAAACCACAAACAACGTACAAGCTATTGCAGAATGCTATGCGTTATTATCTGGATTGCTAGTTTGTGGTTGTTGTTGCTGTTCATAATTTTGTATCAAAGGATAAGCCGAGAAAGGTGTAACAAAACAATTTATTGAGTACTTATTTATGCAGTGATCTCTAACCCTGGACCGAGGCAAAGAATACGATTTCTGTATCTTCCCATAAGTCAAAGGAAAGACTAAAAAAAAACCACGTAATACTTTAATATCTCTTCTCTAGCAATACTTAGGAACGACATAATACTCACACGAACACATTAAATGGAAGAATCCACCGGTAAAGCTGAGCTCAATACGAGTAATATAATACAGTTTGCAATCATCTACAATGAGAATAGATAATTGCTATGAGACAAGCAACTCTTGCAATTTACAGTATCGTATCAACTTTGACGAAAGCAGCTATTAGAATTAATATGAAGTGGTACTTGGTGGTGTTTCGGCCAAACTGCTAAGGAGAAGATATGCCTCACCAAGAGCTACGTTTCAACGTTACTCGTCACGACACGGACCATACGATATGGACCATACGACATGGACCATACGAAACCGACCATACGGCATGAAACATACGACATGGGACATATAACATGGAAAATACGACAAGAACGATACGAAATGGACCACATGACACGGACCAGATGACACGGACCAGATGACACGGACCATACGACACGGACCATATGACGCGGACCATACGACATGAACCTTTATACAAAATTCATTTCGACACAAAACATTAGAAATAGACTACTTAACACAGGCAAGTCAACATATATTATTCGAAATTTACTGTACCTGATTGTAGTACAATGCATGAAACCTATGATATCGACCATATAAAATTGACCATACGACATGGACCATACGACATGTACCATACGACATGGACCGTATGGCATGAACCGTAGGACATAGACTATTATACAAAATCCATTCGACACAAACCACTTTAATGAACTACTCTATACAGACCACTCAGCATAGACTATTCAAGTTTACACACCTGACTGTAGTATAATTTATCGAACTTATGATATCAACCATATAAATTTAATCATGCGACATCAAACCCTACCAGCATTACATACAATATCGGTCGTGCGACACAGTTAATTAAATATCGATAGTAAGAGCAGTACAATTATCACACCGTTATTGTTAATTTCATGATCACGGCTTCCCAACTTATGGTTAACATAATGACTTCATACGTTAGGGTAACATCTCAAATGAAGTAGCCTCTTAACCAAAGGCTCTTTTAGCAGTGGGCTTGATACTGAAACCACCTTTGACGCTAATTAATAATGGGGGTTGGCGCGTCTGAGAACGGCGCCTCTTAATGTGGGCTGTCAAGAGGGAAAGCAAGTGGCAAGGCAGGCGTATCCGCATAGAGTCAGTATGACTGCCTTTCATAGATCATGGGGACCATTTGCAATCAATGAGAAAAGATGCTACACTGCATCTTTTCCAAAAGGCCAGAAAGTAGTCTTGGCACTGTCTCTCGACAGGCCTACAAAGTAAACCCTATAACACATCCCTTTAATTTCTTGTTAAACAATGCTCGGCAAAACCCCCCGAAGCAATGCAGTCCTAAATCAGTAAATTTCATCTGTTTCCTTTTTTACTCAAACGGTGAGCAAACGAGTCACTTTCTCTCAAAAAATCTGAAGAGACGAATGGGTGACAGGAGAACGCTATCATCTCATTTTCCCATTTTTGCGAAGTTCTTCTCATAGTGGCTTTAAAAACAACAATACTCATGAGCTTTGGCAAAAAAAAAAAATAAAAAACGATAAAATAATCCTTACCTCCACTTCCTTGAGATGCAACACTTGGGGGACGGTCTTTCTTCAGCTCTTGCTGGCTTGAAGCATGTCTTGACCTTAACAAAATTGGTGATTCTCTTTCTTCACTTCGTCTACCATCTTTAATTGGCATGAAATTACTTTCGGAAGACTCTTCTTTACGGGTAGAAGTGAAAGCGCTCCTGAAAGAATCGTTGCTGATTGAATTCCTGTTGTCGCGTGATCCGTTCATCTCATTTTGAGGTCTATCAACAAAATTATCATGAAGTCGAAATGGCAAGTCACTAGGTGTTTCACTATTTTGATAAAATTCTTGCTGGGGTGAGTCATAGACTTGAGGTGAAGGGACGTAGAAGGCAGGGTCTTTTGATGCATAAAACTGTTGCATCATAAGAGGACGTACAGCCAGTGGTTGACCCCATTGTGCTCGACGGACCGGTGAAGGCTGATTGTAAACTAGGTGTTGTTGATCAGGGCGACTGTAGCCATAACCAACAGGCAAAGGCTGTGGCTGCCCCCAAGTACGCCTTGACATTTGTTGGTTTATATAAAATTGTTCCCCATTGAAGTTTGGCGGAAAATCGGGGGTCTGGGCATAAGACTGCGAACGAACTGAATCTTGAGTCCAATACAAATCTCTTTCTTCCATTTCACCAATAGATCGCACTTTGTCTGTACCATCACTGATAGCACCAGAGCGATATTCAAGATCAGCAGGCAACTCACCTCCGCCTGAATCAGGTGTGCCAAGATCTGGTCTTCCTATTGATACAGCTTGAAGAAAAGCTGCTTTGCCGATATCTTGCCGGTGTTTGTTGGCCAGAGCCGAAGCTCTTTTCTTCTCATCTTCAATTTGTCGCCTCTTTTCTTCCATTTTCAAGCGAGCTGATACTAAATCCATTCGAACAGAATCGTCCAATTCTTCGCGTTCTTCTTCTTGAGATGCCACAAATAAGCTTTTTGGTCGCTTATTTTCGGTAGAAAGTCGTTTATCATGCCTTTGAGGTGAATCAGAATCACTGCACATATAAACAATGCTTAATCCTTGACTCCCAGATTGATCTCGAAGCTTAGAAAGCTCAACGAAATTAGTGGCTTTGGCTATTTTACTAACAGCCTGAACAGGATTTTCACTAACTATCTGTGGATCTGCAACTATTACTATTGGGTGAGTCTTCGGCTCCTCTCGAGGCTCATCTTTAATTCTTGAAGATTCATAAGACTTTTCTTCGTAGAATTCGTCTTTTCTTTCAATATGTATTCCCCGGCTTTCTGGTCTACGAGGTCTATCACCAAAATCATCGAAGCGAGATTGGGAACGCACACGCTCGTCATACTCATCGTAATATCTATGATTTTCAAAATTACGATGTCCATCCTCATGCTTAGATCGATGAAGTCGTAATAAAGTGAAGTGAATGTCGTTGAGTTTTTGGGTCCTCCCCTCTTCTTGTCATCAAGAAAAACACCAGATTCTATTTTTCTCCAGAACATAGGAGCATGCCAACTATGCCAATCGTTTCAACATCATAAATGTATTCCTAATTATCTATAGGGCAGCTACTTTTGTTATTATACTTTTTTTATCAAAATAATAACTTTTTCTAAACATTGCAATTTATAAAATTGAAATTTGAAGTTCTGTCAAACTCCTTGCAAGTGTCATTAAATGGGGCAAACGCCAAATTGGCCAAAGTCAGGACAGATGTTGCAGTCTGTAAAAACAGTCATGTTTTAGCAGATAGTGACGTGTGGTATTTTGTCATTCCGTTGCCTTCTAAAGATCAGCAAAACAATATGTGACCTCAATAAACTTACTTGCACCATTTACTTACCAGAATGCCGCTTACAAGAGATACTTCAAATATAGTGGGAACTATGTTAAATACCAATGCACTTAAGAAGAAGGTGATGCCCCTACACAAAGAGAGAGCCACAACGTTACATATATAGTAAAGTAACCTCTGAAAACCCCGATTAATTTAGACAATGGAAAACCCAAATCCTCATACTGTCGCTACAACTTCATATTAAATATCTGGAAGACTCAGTACAGCGAAATTTATAAGAGATTTTGATAGCACAATCAACCAATCATGGCCGACCACAGCCCCTTGCATCAATTTCCATGAACAATATATTGATAAGTTATCTAACCTGAGCAAGAGTAGGTAACCTACTGTCAAACGGAAATCAAATTATTGAACAAACATTCACTACACGGTGAAAATGTATAATGTTTCAAAATTACTCCAATAACTCAAAATGTTGCCAGAAATAAGAAAAACTATCATCACAACAGGAAACTGAGGCAAACACTTTTATGGTGGGTTGCTCGACTGACTGCCTTATCATAATCGCATGACAACATAGAATTTGCAAATCAGGGCGAAGGTCGTTACGGAACAGTTTCTGCGAGGCATCTGCTTGCTATGGCATAAATATTTGAAAGAAAGAAAAAAGACAAAATGGTAACATCCACCATTCCTTGGTATCTGGCAATTTTTCAGACATGTTTAAAATCTGGATAAACAGAATCCTTATAACTTTTTACCTCATGTGACTTTCAAGGATTCTTTGAATAGTGTTAATTGTAGTGGAATAATCAGTTGGAAACTGTTTACTAGGTACAGAAACAGTACATCATTTGCAGAATTAGGAAAATGACAACTCCTCACCAAATTAGAGTGTTCCCTACATATGCTTTTTAAGGCACTTAGAAACGTACTCTATAATAGGTACCTAAGAATAAGCTTACTGGTGTTTGTTTGATAGTGTCCGTCTCCGTTCTGTCCTTATTAAAATGTTTAGAATGATGGTTCCAAATATCAAGTTTTCATGTACATAGAATCCAGGATGGTGAGCTTTATAGGAAGGACGTGGATTTGAGCAGTATCTTTTATACCAGCTATTAAGAATCTGTGTACCTGCGATACCAATACGCGCAATACCAATGCGCCTCTGCCGATACGCGTAATATCAATACGTCCGATACCGATACAGCATGCAGTCGTTTCCACAGGGACTATTGAGAGTCATATTATCACCAAAACCATATATATCGAACCTTTGAACTATGTTGAACAAAATGGCTATCTCAAAATTTTGATTGGATAGATTTGGGAAGAGGTGGCTAGTTGCCCTCCAATCTTTTTGGTCACTTAAAAAGGACACTAGCAAATTTAATTTCCGTTCAAATGAGCCATTAAACATCTCTCTATGATGCTTTGGTCGTTCGCTAGCCCAAGTGAAAAAAAGAAAAAGAAAAAAAAAGAGTCACATCAGAGCTACCAAACAAAAAATTGATTTTCCTTGCTGTTCTAGGTGAAAGACTGTAACTGTCATACCAAAGGTTTTCGACCATGCTGATTCCAATAACACATTTTTTTTTTATTTCGATCTGACGCTGTTTTCAAGGGGCTTCAGGCTCTTTTTCGAAATCGCCATAAATTTATGTTCGCAATAAACTTTTAATTTTAAGATTAACCAAAGCAATAGCTACCATTCATGATTCTGTGCCAGATGGCATTTTTTCTCACTGGGCAGTTTTTTCAAAAACGTCTTTTTCACTTTTGGTTTCTATAGGCTGTGGTTCGCTCTTTACTAGGTTGCAGTTACTGCTGCAGCCATGATTTACACTTATAGATATATACAATTTAACTGTTATAAATCGGGCGTCTGTGGGGTCGGTACCCTTCATCGTTTGTTCGTTAGTTCTGTGCAGGAATTGATAAATGATAAGAAATTAAATTTAAAACCTCGGGCTTTTCAGCTGAAAGTAAAGACCAACAGTAAAACTTAGAAACAAACAGAAATTATGCTGTAGATGAGGGGACTGTCACCGCCTTAACTGCTCACTATCTTCGCTAAAGT
The DNA here is from genome assembly GCA_010016025.2 of Alatinidae sp. Z8VKAUB7J3. NCBI lineage: Eukaryota > Metazoa > Cnidaria > Cubozoa > Carybdeida > Alatinidae > Alatinidae sp. Z8VKAUB7J3. The sequence continues at coordinate 64,411,850 of JAAAKM020073195.1, forward strand.
TCGACTTTTGACCCGATTCTTTAACAATAACTGCTGAAGCGCAAGGGCCGTCGGATTGGAATAAGAAGCTTTTTAAAGTGCGAAAAACTTTAGCATTTCGAGCGAGAGGTTGAGAATTATTCACGGAACAATTCCTTTAATTTTCAGCTATTGCTACTTACTTCCAAATAAAAAAAGAAAACTATTTTTGTTTAATTATCATCCTGGAGTCTGTCCAAGGAATGCCCATCTCTAAAGTAGTTACCATTTTTAAATTTCAGCTTTGTGTTGGCTTTAAATACTACTGCAGCAGATAATAATTCTTTATAACATCAGTAATAGCACTGCTTATCTGTTTAAAATAATGTAATCAATAGATTAGCCATCTTAGAGTCATGCGAGCACAATGTTAAGTTATATCCCATTTTATAACCGAGCACTGATTTGCTTGTAGTTCGACTGTTAATCCGCAACAATCTGCCCCGCCAAGGCGCCGACATTTACAAGATGAACCTGACAACCCGCCAAGAAATACGCCTGACGTTTGGGGAATGGACGCCGAATACAGGCGCAGGCAACTGGGCTTCAGATCCTTTGGGAAGTCAGGCCAGCAACAATCAGAATTACTTGGGCTACGGCATTTTGAATTTGGGCCCCTGTCCCCTGCCCAACGGCAAAATCATGTTCACCTCAAACCGCAACGGCTTCCTGCCCAACAAAAGCTTTACCCAAACCTGTCTCCAGCTGTTTGTGATGGACGATGACGGTTCGAATGTGGAATGTGTCGGATTTTTAAACCTTGGCACAGCACTCCACCCCACAATATTGACCGATGGCCGGGTAATGTTTTCTTCTTATGAAGCACAAGGCCTGCGTGATCGACGGCTTTGGGGTTTGTGGTCTATTTGGCCGGACGGCCGGAACTGGGGCCCGCTCATGAGTGCGTTCCAAGGTCCCCAAGCCTTTCATTTCCAGACCGAATTGAGCAACGGCAACATTGCAGTCGTCGATTACTACAACCTCAACAACAACGGTTTTGGATCCTTGATCGCTTTTCCCGCCCAACCCCAAGTCGTGCCCGCGTTCGGTGCCGCCGATCCCAACCATGCCAGCAATCCACCCATCGAGGCCGGCATTCACGGCAACGGCAACACCCGTTTTATCCGCTATCCTTTCTCGCCGGCGGGTTTGGAGACCATGACGCCGTTTACGCACGGCTTCGACAATGCAGCACCGCTCTCCGATTTCACCGATCCTCAGAGTATGCGGGTCGGCAAGGTGACCCATCCATCCTCAGCGCCAGACGGTACCCTGATCGTCTGGACGCCCGGACCCGCCAACGATCTCAATCGGCCCACACCGGTTCCCTATTACGATGGCGGCCTTTACCTGATGCCCAACAATCAGCCTGCCCAAGATTACGGCGATTTGGTGCTCATTAAGAACGATCCCAATTACAACGAACATTGGCCCAAACCGGTCGTGCCCTATTCCTCGATTTACGGGATGGAAAAACCGGTGGACTTACCCTGGCTACCCAATGATGGCGGCCTTTTCCCCGAATTACCCGAGGGAACGCCGTTCGGGATTGTCGGCAGTTCGAGTTTTTACAACCGCAACACCACGCCAGGCCGTGGCGAATCTTCCTTCGATGGACTCGACCCCTTCAACACCTCGGAGAACGGGGCCAGCAGCAATTGGTCAACCCAGGGTGCGGATGCGGGTAAATACCAGAATCAGGATATTCACGCGGTCCGAATTTTGGCCATGGAACCCACCAGCCACCGCAGTTACGGGCCCAATGGCGGCTGTTGTGGCAACCAAACCAATTTCTTCAACCATGCCAATGAACGGCTTCGAATTTTGGGGGAAATTCCGCTGCGCAAAGAAGACGGCTCGGGCATGCCGCTTCTGGATGGCGACGGCAACCCCAGTCAAGTTTTCTTTGACCTCTTCTCCCAGCATAGCTGGTAATCATTTCACCGACCCAGTAAGGATGGAAAACTGAGTAAACCTTGGCACCACTGTCTCGAATCGAACGCCGGTCTCTCGATTTCTAATGCAAGTCCAGCACCACTGGACCACCGTGCCGTCAATACACAGTTACGATCTAATATCTCCGAAATCCGACGATTTAGGATGCCATGACGCACAGCCGATATGCAGTGGCCGTATTCTATGGCACCTTGGGCAATCATTAATGCCACAACACGCTTTGCGCAGAACTTCGCGTGCATGGAGTACATAAGAACGTTGCCACAAAGTAAAAAGGTAGTCTTTGAGATAAACAACATATTAAAAGTGGTATATTGTCCTGGCACAGTGCCGTAGCCAGACTCTGTAGGGTATCCTTATCACTTATGAGCATATTTTAGAGCATGCTTCATATATTTAAGGTGGACGGACCTGTCTGTTCACTAATTAACGGGGCAGGGGTGGCTGAGCGAAAAATTGGGGGGCCTTAACCCATATTTTTGCCACTAAACATTGAAAAATTGGCATCATTTTAACAAAAATTCCAACATTTCCAAAATATTGCTGAGTGCTGAAGCACCCTAGCTCCATGCTCCACTGCGGGGTGATCATGAGAAGCTCTATAGCCTTCTCAGTTTTTTATCAAAACCATTCTCAAAAATTTTAATACAAGATTTTACTGCTTTTAGCTTTAATCGATTAAAATATGGACTTCGAATATGTACATTTCTACTTCTACAATTGAGAACTCTTGACCTAAAGGAACATTCACAAACTAAAAAGCAATAAAACCGCATACTAAGTAATAACAAAACCGTTCAAGACTTAACGTAATAAATGATCAATGCAGAAGAAGGTATAAATAGATTGTTTCAATGCAGATTTGATATCTTGGAAAAGATATATGGAGCTGGGTATTCAACAAGTCTGAGAAATGCCCCGACACATTTCAAAACTCTAGGACAGACGACCATGAACTGAGGGATGCTATTTTACCTTGAAGTGCACTTCTAGAGGATGCTACGCATGCCAAGCATCCCTCTGGCTAATGTACTGTCCTGCCAAGAAACCTGACGTGTATTCCACTAAAATGTTTGGATGGATATAAAGGACCTGAGTAAGGATTTAAGACTGGATCGGATAAACAAAAGAAAGTGTGGATGAAAGACAATTCTATAGCATGCACAGTCGCATTATGAAACTACGAGATTTTATTATGCATAGCCACACACAAGGACGTGACACAATGTTGCTGTGAATACGTTCACATAATACGTTTGACATCCCTTGAGTATTTATTCAAGGCAATAAGACAATTAGAGTAATCGTTCACTTTTGCCCAAGAGGGTTGGTCAAAAGAAGGCATTGCGGGCTTCGTGAAAATGTAACCCTCTATGCCCTTTTATTTTCAACCCCTTTGCACAAAACTGAAAATGATAATGATTGGGTTATGGAGTTTGACTTGGATAAGTTCATCAATGCCTACCAGATTTTAGTTAAAAAACAAAGGTTTGGCGATATGTATTTTATAGTGAAGAAAGACCAGCCAAGGTAAAACAAACCAAACAACTTGAAAGTGATACCGATGATTAACAAAACCACGTCGAAAGGACTATCAAAATGACAGAAAAAACAGCCAAGGAAGCTGCTCAAAGACTAAATTCAAAAAGAAACTTTATCATAAATCCTACAGTGGCAGCAGAAACAGCCGAGGAAGCGACTCAAAGATTTAGAGCCAAAAGAGAAACTTTGTTTTTTTTTCCTTTTTTAGTTTTTTTCTTCTTTTATTTTTTTTTTGTTTTTTAGTTTTTGTTTTGTTTTTTTAGTTTTTTACCTTTTTCTAGTTTTTTTCTTCTTTTTTAGTTTTCTTTTTTTTCTTTATTTGTTAGGTTTTTCTCCCTTTTTTATTTTTTTCTTCTTTAGTTTTTTCTTTTTTTTCTTTTTAGTTTTTTCCATTTTAGTTTTTCTTCTTTCTTTAGTTTTTTTCTTGTTTTTAGTTTTTCACTTTTGTAGTTTCTTCTTTTTTTTGTTTTTAGTTTTTTAGAATTTTATGTTTATGCATTTTTTTATTTTTTTAGTTTTTTCTTTTCTTTAGTTTTTTCTTTCTTTTTCTTTAGTTTTTTCTTTATTTTTTATTCTTTTTTAGTTCTTTTGGTTTTTAGTTTTCTTCTTTTTAGTTTTTTTTTGGTTTTTCTTTTTTAGTTTTTTTAAATGATTGCCATTGTGCTTAGTTTTTTCTTTTTTCCTTTTTATTTTTCTTTTTTTCAGCCTTTTCTTTTTTTAGTTTTTATTTTTTTAGTTTTTTCTTTTTTGTTCTTTCAGTATTTCTGTTATTTTAGTTTTTCTTTTTTAAGTTTCTTCTTTTTTGTTTGTGTTTTTTTCAAATATCTGGTAAAACTGGGACTATTGTAGCAAAAGCAGAAGTTATTACCGTAAAAAACTAAAATAAAAAAAGGAAAAAACTAAAAAAAGAAAAACCAAGAAAGGAGAAAAAACAAAAAATAAAGAAGAAAAAGAAAACTAAAAAAGAGAATAAAAAAAACATTAAAAGGTAAAAAAACTAGAAAAAAACTAAAAAGAAAAAGGATAAAAACTGAAATAAAAAAGAAGAAAATAAGAAAAACTAAAATAAAAAACGAGAAAAACTGAAAAAAGGAAAAAATAAAAAACACAACTCAAGGGCAATCATTTGAAAAACACTAAAAAAACAGGTTTAAGCTCTTTCCATTTTTCTACCACTATATATTCATCAAGTATTAAATAATACCATCTGTATTAACAGTGCATGCAGCACATTGGCTTTAATGATATGACAAAGTGCGGCAGAGAGCGGGAGCGGTGCGTTGTCTTCTAAAAACAATTCGAAAAAGACAACTCGGATTTCTAAAGGTCGAAGCCTTTTTGAAGAAGCTTCTCTCCGATGAAATCAAATTGGCGCCCGAAAAAATTCATGCCCAGGAACCTTTGGAGAATTATGGCCTGGATTCCATCATGGTTCTCAACCTCAGCGATGCCATGGAAAATGAGTTTGGCGAACTTTCAAAAACTCTCTTATTCGAATACCAAACCATTGGCGAACTGGCCGATTATTTTCTTGAAGATCACGCGGAACAAATGGCCGAGCGCTTTGGCGGTGATAGCCCTACAGAAACCCAAACCACGGCAGCGCCAACGACACCGGAAGTAGCGGCACCAGCGCCCACCGGCCGTTTCGCCGTGCAACCATCCCTCCCCCGCCCTGCTGATCCGACAAGCCCGTCCATGGTTCGCGAGGATATCGCCATCATTGGTGTGGCAGGTCGTTATCCGGAAGCGCCGGACCTGGAAACCTTTTGGAAGAACTTAGCCGGTGGCAAGGATTCCATTCGAGAAATTCCCATTGAGCGCTGGGATCACAGCCAGTATTTCGATGCAGATAAAGAAAAATTTGGCAAAGCCTACGCGAAATGGGGCGGATTCCTCGACGATTATGATCGTTTCGATCCACTGTTCTTCAACATCGCACCTCGTGAAGCGGAGCTGATGGATCCTCAGGAACGCATCTTTTTGGAAACAGCCTGGCACACCTTGGAAAATGCCGGGTACACGCGGGACAGTCTCGGCACCAAGGAAGTGGGTGTCTTTGTCGGCGTGATGTGGGGTCATTACCAGTTGTTTAATGGCAATCAACCCGCGATTGAGGACAGTTTCCGAGCCAATGCGTCCTTCGCCTCCATCGCCAATCGAGTTTCTTATTTCCTGAACTTACACGGACCGAGCATGGCCGTGGACACCATGTGTTCTTCTTCTCTCACATCCATTCACCTGGCCTGCGACAGTATTTTTAAAGGCGAAAGCCAACTGGCCTTGGCCGGCGGTGTCAATCTTTCCCTGCATCCAGATAAGTTCACCCTCTTGAGTCAAGGCCGATTCCTGGCCACGGACGGACGTTGCCGCAGTTTCGGCGATGGTGGTGACGGCTACGTTCCGGGCGAGGGCGTCGGTGCGGTTCTGCTCAAACCCCTGAGCCATGCATTGGCGGCGGGCGACCATATTCACGCGGTGATCAAAGCAACCACGGTCAATCACGGCGGAAAAACCAACGGTTACTCCGTGCCCAATCCGCGTGCACAAGGCGAACTCATTCGCAAAAATATCGAGAAATCGGGAATTGAACCACAATCTCTGACCTATCTCGAAACCCATGGGACGGGCACGGCACTGGGCGATCCCATCGAAATCACGGGTTTGACCCGAGCTTTTAAATCGGCGAAGTTACCCAAACAAAGCGTTATAGAAGAAGAAAGCACGTATGGAATGCGTACATTCCATGGTGCACAATGTGTTCAAAATAACCTAACAAGGCGTTTTTTCCTGCGAGATCGCATCCCCGCGCTTGGGATCGCCGGTCTGATTGTCGGCTTTGCCGGGGTCGCGTTGATCATGGGCATGCGGATCGCGGGCGACGTCGATGTCTATGGCGTCAGCCTTTGTGTGATCGGCGCACTCGCGCTTGCCATTGCGACGCTTGCGATGCGGGGCGTCGCGGGGGGCGGCAATCTGATGATGGTTGTTGGGTTGCAGATGCTTGTCGGCGGCGCGGTTCTGGTCGTCTTCGCGGCGATTTTCGAGGATATGGTGATCGACTGGAACCTAGAGTTAGGCCTCGCTTTCGCCTACACGCTGATCATGCCGGGCATCATCGCCACGATCATCTGGTTTGTGCTGGTCAGTCGGATCGGCGCGGTGAAAGCCGCAACATTCCACTTCCTCAACCCGTTTTTCGGCGTCGTGATCGCGGCACTTCTGTTGGGCGAAAGCCTTGGCGTTTGGGATGTGATCGGCGTGGCGATCATCACCGCGGGCATCCTTGCGGTGCAGTTGTCGAAACAGCAATCCTAGCCGATTTTACCGCGATTTTCGCCGATCTGACCGCGATGCAGCAGCAGGTGGTCGAGGATGACACAGGCCACCATCGCCTCACCCACGGGCACGGCGCGAATGCCGACGCAAGGGTCATGGCGGCCCTTGGTGACAATCTCTGTCGCTTCGCCAGATTTCGTGATGGTCTTGCGCGGCGTCAGGATGGAGCTGGTGGGCTTCACCGCAAAACGCACGACAACATCTTGCCCGGTGGAGATCCCGCCCAGAATACCACCTGCGTGATTTGAGCTGAATTCAGGGCCGTTTTTGCCCATGCTGATCTCGTCGGCATTGGCCTCACCGGTCAGCATCGCGGCCTCCATGCCAGCGCCGATCTCGACGCCTTTGACGGCGTTGATCGACATGCAGGCCGCGGCCAAATCAGTGTCTAACTTGGCGTAAATCGGTGCTCCGAGGCCCGCTGGCACACCAGAAGCCACAACCTCGATCATCGCGCCAACCGAACTGCCGGACTTGCGCAGACCGTCGAGATAGGTGGCCCATGTCTCGGCGGCCTCAGCATCGGGGACCCAGAACGGGTTCTGGTCGATTTGCCCAAGATCGCGCTTGTCGGTTTTGTGCTCGCCCATTTGCACCATGTAGCCGGTGATTTTCAGCCCGGGCACCAAAGCATCAATCGCAGCGCGGGCAATGCCGCCTGCAGCGACACGCGCCGCAGTTTCGCGAGCGGACGAACGACCCCCACCGCGATAATCGCGGATGCCGTATTTCTGCCAATAGGTGATATCGGCATGGCCGGGGCGGAATTTTTCGGCGATATCGCCGTAATCCTTGGAGCGCTGATCGGTGTTCTCGATCATCAGCTGGATCGGCGTGCCGGTGGTTTCGCCCTCGAAGACGCCGGACAAAATCTTCACCTCATCGGCCTCACGGCGCTGGGTGGTGTATTTGATGTCTGCTCATAGAAGCCATAAAATCTCAACAGACAAAAGTGATTAATTAATTTGCTAGAAAAAAAGGAACAGAAGAACCAATATTGTCATTCAGATTATGTAATATTGTTGTACTATTTTCAAAAAAATTTAATTATTTGTTGTATTAAACTACTTGAGTTTATTTGTGTTGTTCATTTATTTATTTTCATAGTCAACCAATTTACAAGCAAAAATGTTTCTGTACTTGAAATTAAAAGGTAATAAGCTTTTAACTTTTAAATTATTATGCTCAAAGGTTCAGACATGATATGTTAATGCAAGAAAAACATTCTGATGTCTCAAAAATCCTGTTATCTTTTAATCAAAATTCTCAAGTCAAATCATAGTTTTTTGGTCTATAAACTCTTAAAAGTTTAAAAGTTCTAAACAGCCTAAAAATAAATCATTTAACACTTGAATTTTGAAAATTTTCCAGGGGAGGACGATATCCACCAGGCCTTACCCCATTATGCTTTAACCCCACCACCCATCCCAAAAAGAAATTCTTCAGGACAGCCTTGCATATCTCTTATATTCAAAATTTTGTCAAAGGTTTTTGTCCAGTGTAAGAATTGAACGTAAGACCAGATATTTACTTTTGTCAACTAAACTGGTGAGTAGTTATTACTGTTACATTGTTGAAAATAGGTTTCATATAATACACTTCCTTATCTTAATGACGATTTCCTTCTATTCCCTTTCTCCGCGAGGTATGGATCGCGTGTTTTTTATTCCTGGGGAAAGAATTCCCATGGAAAGGAGAAATCGATTACTGGAAATTGATTTAAGGAATATAGTTGTTTTAAATTTGAAGCACAGGTGGGTGTTTCATCAGAGCTATGTAAATTTAAATGAGAGCGATGGTTAGATGTAGATACTATTGGTTATTTTGTGTATTGCCCACACGTGCTTTGGAAATTCAATTTAACCAACGAAACGTAGTATGATTATTCATGAGACCTGTTGGCTATTATTTTTAAAGTGATAGTGTAAGATGACTATTTAATTCGTGATTTTGTTTTATTACGAACCTAAGCCCCAATTCGAATTTCCCACGGGAATACCCCCTTGAAAGAAACGATGAAACCAGTGGATGAGATAACAATAAATGAGTTATCATCTATGAACCATGCCCGTGCTTCGAAGCACGTAACACGTAGTGTCCCTTGCCTTCTTTTTCGAGAAAGAACCCTTTTTTGTCAAACAAATCCATATTTTTAAGCAAATGCAATTTGTTTTGAGTATGCACTTGATTATTTTCATCGCGTTTTGAGCAAACCATAGTTTGAAAAATTTATTTGCATATTTTTTTTTTATTTTCGAGGATAAATATATTTCACACCATCGTTGTATTATGTGGCTGCCCAGTGACACTCTCTGACACCTATCATCAATACTTAAGCGTTTTCAGACACTTGAATAACCTGACAGATGTTTTTATCATGGAAAATAAATTATATAATCATTTTATTTTTTGAGAAAGGGCGAGCCCTTTTTTAAGGTGCCTGACATAGGGCGATAAGTGAAGATTAGTTGAGGTTTGAGCATAGAAGGACCCAAGAAAACAAGAAAAAAAATAACAACTAATTTAAATTAGCATTAGCTTGTACATACTTTAGCCGCTATTACTTAATTGCAATTTTACGGCTTATTTATTATCCTTGCGCAACTTACTCGAAAGTGCATCTGTTAAAAAAATAAAAATGGAAAATATTGAACACAATCTAAATAAAGATACAAGCTGTTACTGAATTCTAGTTAATTTTACTTGAATGATTTGAAAAAAAACTAACTGATGTCCTTAGCTAAGCTTACCACCTTGATTTTTTTTTTCGATTTGGCACATTATTGCTAATAAGTGGTTGTTCCAATGTCCTTGAAAACATGGTAAGCGCAAGATTTTAAACGATTTTATGGGGGATTTAATCCCCCCCCCCAACTTTGGTCCCGATCGTAAGTCCTAACAAAAATGCATATAAACAAATTTTTGATCCTTGCATTTCCAAGAATAGAATTTTCTTTTTGCCTAGCTTCTATTTGCCAATAAAAAAGTAAATGCATCCATTTAACATAGTAAAATTCTTATGATTTCTACCCCTTTTTATAAAAATTTCGGAACAAGGAATTGAGTCCAATGTCCTAGCAAAAGTAATAAGCATGCAATTTTATTAATAATGGCGTTTCCGTGACCTAACAAAAAATTCAGGGCACATATATGTTTGGGGGTTATTTCACCATTTGTTGGGGATTAATATAAAACTATTCATGGTTTCTCTTCTTTAAAAACAGTGTTGTCTCACTGGATTTCTCAGGCAAACCACCCATGATACTTACACTCACAGTTAATTAATAGCAATTATTGAGACGAATGGCATATTATCAAGTAATTAATGCATTTGTGATTCTTCCCTTAAAGTACCAAGGACAGTGAAAATATAATCTGATTGTTTGAATTGGTTGAACGGAACCATACACAAGCATGTACATCTTAAAAGATTACGAAAAATCAGCAATTCAATCTTTTATGGAAAAAAAGCTTTCGTATGCAGTTATTGGTTTTAACTGGTGTTAAATTAAAAAAAAAAGAAACGTGGGTGAAAAACCATCATAAATTAAGCTAAAAACACATGTTAACAAACAGTTTAAGAGTATGTGGCTTTCTTTCGAAGCTGTATTTATCTTTGGCAATCAATAGATTGTTAATATTTGAAATTTTATGGGCGAAAAGTATAGTCAAACTTAGCTGCTTTGTTTTGGTGATTTATTTTCAACGTGGTGACACCAACGAAATATGGTACTGCCATACAAAGTTTATAATTTTGAAACAACCAAAACAAAAATCTAAGGAAATAAATCTAAGACCTAAGATGGTTTTAGGTGAAATAAATGTTTTCATTTTGATATCCAGCACGGGCAATCCCAATGGCCCGGTTGGTCTGCGCCATTCTGCGTTCCATTCCGGCGATGTCTGGCCGGCGCTCCAGCAAAGTAGACGGAAGAGTTTCGGGAATCGTAAAATCCTCGACTCGAAGATCGTCGACAGGCTTGATGTTGAAACTAGCCGGTGCCCTATTGACCAGGATGGCGATCGCCTGTTCAGCCACTTGGCGTTGTCCTTGTATCTGGGCCAATTTTGTCTCCGTGCTGAAGAGAAGAGATTCGACACGGGCGACGTCCAACGCAGACGCGATCGCACCGGCGAATTGAGCTTTAACGAGCGCGAGTGACTGTCTGTAGAGCGCGATCGATTGACTATAGATGGCAGTCTGCGCGTCATAGCCGCGGAGCGTGAAATAGTTTGCCCCAATTTCCGCCTGCAGACTGAGCCGCGCGAGCCCATAGTCGGCGGCACGTTCTTCGGCTCGATAGAGCTCGATACGGGTGGCATTCCGAAGCGCCGACCAGAAATCCGGCTCCCAGGACGCCAACCCGCCGTGGAAAATTTGGGAGTCCCGATCGGGCTCACCGGGAGCGCGAAACAGACTATGTTTGGATTGTCTATTGTTCGAAGCCCCAAACCCTAGCCCCAGGCTCGGAAGATACCGCGATCGGGCTTGAATCATCATATCTCGGGCCTGGACAAACCGTTCGGCAGCAGCCTGAAGATAAGGATTGGCCGCCATGGCTTGTTTCTCAAGACGGTCCAATATCGGGTCGTTAAACAGTTTCCACCAATCGGGCCGCAATTCTGCATCAGACGGTTTCGCTTCGACGAAAGGACTGGCCCCATGCCATGAGGCTGGAACGATATAGCTTGGGGGTTCATAGTCAGGAGCTAAATCGACTGCCGGGAACCAACTGCAGGCTGAACTAGCGAAAACCGGAAGCACCAGGCAACACCGCCAAGCACGGTCGGAAAAAATTCGTAGCGTTTTGAAATATAGGTGAAATTGTTTGCGCATTATTCGTCGGACATCATCTCCGTATCATGTGACGATTGTTCCTTTTGTTCATCACCTACCATCGGTGATTCCATCGTCTTTCGGGGTTCGGATGCTTGCATCGGTAACTCTGCGGTCTCATCGGGTTCGGCAGCTTTTATCCGCATTGACGAGGTTTCTTGGGGCGCAGACATATCTGCATTGACGAGGTCATAACCCGGCGCCGGCGTCACGACACGCACCTTGTCCCCTTCAAGCAAAGCCGCGCTCGGGTTGTTGACAATGCGATCGCTGATCGAAATCCCGTCTGCTACTTCAACCGCGTTGTCGAAAAAATTACTCACGGTGATGGGTTTTAAGTGCACACGATCATCCTCCGTCACGACGGCCACTTCTGTGCCGTTCTCCTGGAACACCAACGTGGTTGACGGAATCGTCAGCACATCTCTGTCAACCGGAGCGGTGAGTCTTACCTGAGCATAGGACCCCGCGTCGGGAACGCGTCGGCGCCCTCCGAGTCGTCCTGGCCCCACATGCCGACGCCCGTGACGGTGATGTTGGTCTGCTCCGGACCGAAGCCGGCCAGGATGATGGGCGTCTCGGCGCCGTCGATCACCACGGGGATCGTGTCGGGTGCCGGGCTGCCGCCGCTCAGCGTGGAGATGCGCAGCGCGCTCCACTTGCCGAGACGCTCGGTCAGCGACGCGCCGCCCTTCATGACGTCCACCGTGATCGGCATCGAGTAGCCGTTGATGTAGACCGGCGTGTTGGCCGGGTACTCGATCGGCGTCGTGCCGCGCTGGCCGCGGAAGCAATCGCGGAACGAGTTGTCGCTCAGCTGGTCGTACTCGATGATCTCGGTGCCGATGCGGATCGAACCGCGCACCGGGAAGCCGTCGGTGCTCTCGACCGGGATCTCCTCGGCGTCGGCCGTGACCGAACCGGAGAGGCGCGTCATGCCGCGGCGCTTGCCGATGTCGACGCCGTCGACGAGCAGCTGCATCGTGGCCGGGTCCTCGCCCATGCACGACACGTGGATGTGGTACCAGGTGCCCGGCTCGTAGTCGAGCTGCTCGAGCGGCACGTACACCTCGGCGCTCTGCTGCCAGAGCGTGGCACCGGAGCAGCGGAAGGTGAGCTCGTTGCCCTCCTCGCCCTCCTGCACGAAGAGCGCGAAGCGGTTCGTGTGGACCTGCACGCCGGCGTCGAACATCGTCCAGTCCTGGTCGCTGTACGGGCGCCACCAGAAGGACATGGAGAACGGACGGACCATCTTGTCGTTGCGGCCCATGAAGGTGTCCTTCACGGGGCGGATGTAGGCCTGGTCGTAGCCGGTGTAGTGGCCGTCGGCGTAGTGGTTCGTGTCGAAGTGCTCCTCGACCTGGGCGCCGGGCAGCAGCATCCGCACGGGCTCGAGGCGCACGTCACCGACGTCGTTGCCGCGCGTGGCGCTCGGGTAGATGCCGTTGACGATGCTCTTCGGACCACGCAGCGCGGGCTGGATGTGGTGGTGCGACTTGCTCTTCCAGGCGACGCCGAAGGGGTACGTCGTGACCCACTTGGCACCGCTGCCCATCGCGAGGCGCGACTCGAAGTCGTCCTGCGAGTCGAGCGTCCAGCTGGCCGTCGCCTCGGAGCCGATCTCGACGACCTCGCGCACGCTCGCCTCGGCGATCTGCTCGCCGGCGCGGTTGTTAAGCGCGACGCGCGCCTCCATGTGATAGACGTCCAGCGTGCGGAAGCACCAGGGCGCCGTCCCGAAGCGCAGCTCGGAGCTGTTCGGGTTGATGGCGTTCATGTACAGCGCGGCCTGCTGGGCGCGCGTGATGTCGCTCGCCGCGACCTTGTCCTCGAGCCAGCGGCCGAAGTCCTCGGCGCTGCGGAACGGACCGCCGCGGCGCTTGCCCGTCTCCGTGTCGGAGCGGATCGGACCCTTGCGACCGTCGACGATCCTAAAAGTGCTAAACTAGCAAAACTGGGACAGACAGACAGACCAACCAACAGAATTTGCAATCACTATATGTCACTTCGTTAAAACCAAGTGCCATAAAAACCACAAAGCTCCTGGCATCTGTGGAATCTCCACAGAGCTGCTTAAAAACAGCGGTGACACTATCCAGTTATGGCTCCAGATGCTATTCAGTGCTATATGGGGCTCAAAGATCATCCCAAAAAACTAGTATACAGGAGAGATCCTAGCATTGTGGAAGAAAAAAGGTTCCAGGAGGGAATACAAGAACTACAGAGGGATATGCTTCTCTTGATACCACGCAAGCTCTTTTCTATGGTTTTGTTGCAGCAATGTTTTGCAAACCTCCAACAAAAGTGCAGAGTAGAGCAGGCTGGTTTTATTACTGGTTGATCAACGACAGAGCAGGTATTCTCCATAAGACAAATTATCGAGAAGGCAAACAAGTTCCACATTAGCTGGAAGAAGACAAAATTCATGGTAGTGCAGCCAAATTCAGACGCCAACAATTCTAGTTAAATGGTCGCCGGGAACCAAACCGAGGTGGTTGACCACTTTAATTATCTTAGTTCTATTATATCATTGGATGACTGCATTGACCACTAAGTTACTGCCTTGGCGGCCAAGGCCTCTTGGTAGACTGAGCCATGTTTGGAAGAAGCTAATGGTCAAACGAACCACCAAAATGAAGATCCTTGGAAAGGGTCAGTCTATTCAATCTTGCTATATGGAGCTGAAACTTGGCCTACAACTGCAGCTGTCCGGCCCTGTCTCAACATTCTTTAATCTAAGTGTCTTCAATCAATCGATGGAATCCGATGGACTGACTTTGTAAGCAACGAGTGCCTATGCAGTATGACTTCCCAGTCATCTTTGTCCCAACTGGTTGCTGAGCAGACACTTTGTTGGTTTGGGCATCTTTTTCGATTGCCTACCAAAACTCTGGCTCAGATTCTCTATGACTTTGAACCAACTAGTAGTGGCTGGAAGCATCCAAGAGGAAGAACCAAGTTACAGTGGAGTAATAGTCTTGGAAATATTCTGGGCCAAGCTGGAATTTTGCTGTCTGATGCAGAGGCCCTTGCTGCAGCAGCCCCAAGTGGAGAAGTCTGACAACACTTTCAATGCCACCTCACCATAGGGATTGAGCAAGTAAGTAAGTAAGTAAACTGTAAAGCTTGAATGCAGATTTCATACATTTTCTGTGTTTTCATACATATATCATATAAATACATCACTATATATTATAGTAGACAATTTGTAATAATATAGCAGAAAGTTTTTAGGGATGACATCCTTTTCCTTACATTGGGTAATTTCTCTGTGTTTTAATTTTGAATTTCAGCATCTGCTTCATTAAAAAAAAGTTTTTTTGTTATTAACTCTTTAACTTTTAAAATGTCTAATTATAAAGCGTGTGAGCTAGCTTTTGTTGTTGAAAGAAATGGGTGGATCTGCACCTATGATTTCTTTAGTGGTAATATTTCCAAATACTTTCTTATCTAGTTCAAGCATTAATGGATTGTAAAATTAGTGGTATAAATTCAATTTCATTTTAGAGAAAATTGGAAAAGTGAGTGCAGTGCAATCATAGGTTTTATCTTTAGATAATTTTACTTTTTTTTATGACATATTGTATTGGTGAATGCAAGAAATACAAGGCGCTAAAACCTACAGAGATCGGTAGATATGCTGCAGGACAAAAAAGATGCAATTATTGTGAAATATTTGTAGAGTATGAAGGAATAATTTGTCCATGCTGTAACAGACAGTTAAGATGTCTGCCAAGAAGTAGAAAAGGCAAAGAAAAGTACATGGCTCAAATTGTAAGATAAAAAATCATGCCTAAGAATTAAAGTCCTACTTATATCAAATCAATACAAGTATAGTTATGGCAATTCCTGCAGATGTGGAAGAATTTGTTGAAAAACATATCAAACTAATGATTTCACAAACAGAGACATATTTGCCATTTATCAAAGTAGCATTTCCATATTCTAATAATGTCGCAGATGGAGTATACAATCTGATTATTGGAAGTGCATTATCGGTATTTGTAAACCAATTTGCAATGAAAATGAAATATCCTACTGCAGACGACTTTACTGAATTTGGAAAAATTGCTCTAAAGTATAGAGATCAAGTTGATCAGTTTTTCAAATAGTTAAGCTAATTCGCCTAGAAAATGAACTGTATCATTTGCAACTACTACGGTTCTATCTTTTGGAACATGGTATAGCTTCTTTGAACCGTTTGATGACTGTACAATTAATTTTGAGTATGGATCCTTTAGAGACTTGTAAAGAATTCCTTTATCCCCTACTGATTGTGACCAATGATTACCTTGTACTAGAGAGATTGTTTGAAATTTAACTACCTGATATGTATAGACCATTTTCTATTAGTTATTTACAATTGCACTCATTAATGACTTTCCACCAATTAATGCTCCAATTGACAAACCTACATTTGTCAAAACATTGATAATCATTGTTCCATAATGATTGTTCTCTAAAAGATTACTTGAATCAAGTGCAAATGATGACATAGTAGTAAGTGAACCACAAAATCCTACAGCTGCAAACAAAGAATATCTTCCATCAAGATGCCAATATTGAGATAAAACAATGAAGGAACCCAGAATGAATGCCCCAAGAACGTTTACAATCAATACGTTAAGTGGCAATGTGTTGAATAGTAGAGGTGATTCTGTCAGTTTGTATCTAAGAAACGCTCCAAAGACAGAACCTGCAGCAAGAAAAACAAACTCTAATCCTTTCATTTACACAAAATAGACAATTTGAGAGTATTAGTGCTATTTGGAATGAATTTAGGCTCAATTTGTGCCTAATTTAGTTAAGTTACAGAAAGATGTCTATATGGTTTTTATAGGTTCAATATTTTTTGCAGAGTGATCATACCGAACCAAGGGTCCTGGAAGGTTGGGAGAGGGCACATTCGAACGGAAATCCAAAGCTACAGTGCCCTTTCTTAGTCACCAAAAAGATAGGAGGGTAATTAGCCCCCCGCCTGTCCTTTGTTTCTCCTGATATCTGAACGACATTTTGATGTAACCGTTTGATTTTGGTTAGCCTCAAAAACGATGTTCAAGCGTAACTAAGCATAACATAAAGCTGATCCTAACTAAATCCAAACTAAGCAAGCTTAACTGATTTTTTGGACATTGGAACTTTTGACTTGAAACCTGGCAATCATTTTTGGGGGGCAGTCATCTTGTAGCTTCAGTATTCTTCGTTATCCCCATTCTGAAAAAGTAGACTCGTTCATTGTAGTTTTCTTCTCATCAGTTTACTTCTTCGCTTGCTTTTTTTCGGTTTGGTTTTTAATGTTTCTTTTATTTGCCTATTTAATGTTTCTATATATATTTTTTATGTTTCGTTCTAAAATTAAAAAACTACCTAAAATAAAAACTATCTAAAAACAAACTCTACAAACAAAACCTTACTGGCTCCTATGAAGCTGCTAGTTACTCCCTGATTTGTTTGCTGCCTCTAAGGCTACCTAGAGTTTTGAAAATGACTTTTTTTTTTACCTTTCTTCATTGGCAAAAGAGACGTGTGGATGTTAACAACATTTTTTTCTTTTGGCTCGACAGATTCGTAGGTTGTAATATTGAATTTTTTTTTAGTTCGTTTTGATTCCTGGAAAGGTTCAAACATACTGGCAAGTTTAAATAGGTTTCGAAATCGTTGATTCTAACATAAACCTACCCGGAACACAACCTGTTTTTTATTAGTAGATTAGAAGGTGGGCCTGCTTCTCTCAGGCCTGTATGTTTGGTACATATCTTTGGCCTTGTTATGATTTAGCAGATTCAATGTCTTTTCGTTTTTTTTGTTTTTTTTTGTTTAACCTCATTATTCGAACAAATAGGATTGTACTTATAAAAAGAGGGATAAATGTCTGCCAAAATATTCTTCTCATATCGCTCATAGCTTGTTATATTCCTGAAAAATTTTATTCTGTCTGTATTTTAACATAACGTTTTAATATATTTCTGTTCTGAATATATGATGAGCTCATTACTTTGATTCTTTGTTTCAGTATGGAAGATTTGATAGAACTGAAGCCACGATGCATCATTTTAACAAGTGGTACCTTATCTCCGCTGGATTCATTTGCTGCGGAGCTGCATGTCCCCTTCCCCGTTACTTTAGAAAACCCGCATATTATTCAAGAGGATCAAGTTCTTGTAGCTGTTCTCCAGCTGGGACCTAATAAGGTTGCTCTAAATTCGTCTTATAATAACAGGTAATCTTTTCAGTTTTATTTGCTTTTAAAAAGCGTTTTTTTTCTGCTTCGTGTCTGTTTTCTTGGGAGCTAAACAAGATTTAATTTATTTGTCAACCAAAGGTGTCCAGCATGTCATCCAGGGCGCCGGCTTCTTCACCAATAGCCACCATCTGCACAACCATATTTGGAAAGACACCGGTGCTGCGCATGGAGAAGTTAAGCTGCTGACCGGTGGACACGTCATCGCGCACCTGTTGTACAGCGTAGACAAATACAGAGTTGCCGGTGGCACCGGACACTGAATTCAACGCATCAACCAGGGGTACACCGGCGGCGAACGTCGTCGACAGGGTGCGGGCAAAGCGGGCGACGGCAGATTTTTCGATAATCTCTCCCGCCACCGGTAGTTTCAGTGCCAGTTGGTCCAGCTTTTCACGGAACCCTTTCGAGCGTTTGCGAACTTCCGAGAAGGCAAACCCGATGGCCACAATGGCCGCAATAATCATCAGCCAATAGGCCTGGGCAAATTCCGAAAAGCCGATCACCATCATGGTGAAAGCCGGCAATTCGGCGCCAAAACCGGCAAAGACCTGTTCGAACTGGGGCACCACTTTCACCAGCAGGATACCAGCGACAATAAAAGCCACCACCAGTACCGCAATGGGGTAGGTCATGGCTTTGCGCACCTTGGCCTTCAAGGATTCAGTTTTTTCTTTGTACGTAGCGATACGGTCCAGCATGCTTTCCAGCGCACCGGATTGCTCACCGGCATCCACCAGGTTACAGAACAATTCGTCGAACTGATCTGGGTGTTTGCTGATCGCTGAAGAAAAGGAATTACCGCCGGCCACGTCGGTGCGTATGTCACGGATCAGATCCGCCAGCTTCGGTTTATCGACGCCATCGGCGACGATGTCAAAAGATTGAACGAGCGGCACACCGGCGCGCATCATGGTCGCCATCTGCCGGGTGAACATCGCGATGTCGGCGGGCTTTACTTTGCCACCGCCGCCCAGGGACAGCCCTGCTGATTTTTTCTTAACGCGGGTGGCAACAATTCCCTGACGCCGCAGCTCTGCCTTTGCAATAGCAGGTGTGGAGGAAGAAATTTCTCCTTTGCTTTTGCGGCCTTGTTTGTCTTTGCCTTCCCAAACGAATATTGCGCTTTCGGCCATGTTACTATTTACCCTCTACAAACCCGAATCGGTTAGTGTCCCGTGGTGACGCGATTAGCTTCCGCCAGACTGGTGACGCCTTGCATAACCTTTAACAAGCCAGAGCGACGCAGGTCGTTGAACCCATGCTCTTTGGCCTGTTTCGCCAATTGTAGGCTGTTGCCATCTTCCATAATAATACGAGACATCTCGGGAGTAATTTTAACTACTTCATATATTCCAACGCGACCTTTATATCCTGCGTTGCATTTATCACAACCGTCAGCATTCGCCTCGTAGATCTTAAAGCCGGTGCTGATGTCTTCGTCGGTGAAACCCTCTTCGTGCAGGGCTTCATTGGGAACATCCAGATCCTTTTTGCATTCGTTACACAACCGCCGGGCGAGGCGCTGGGCGATAATCAGATTAACTAAAAACAAGGCCAAAAAACGGGGAGGGGCATTCCATTAAATCTAATAGCCACAGACACAACAATGAAAAAATTATGTGATTCTTACAAAAAAAAAAAAACAACAAAAAAAACTACTCTGTGACTCCATAAAAAGATACACAAGTTTGAAAAATCAAACAGTTCGTGGTAACAAACTGTAAGTAAGGAGCGACCCGGCTCAATAGAAACCGAAACTCTAAAAAACGGAATTTTAATACCAATAGATACATCAAAGGAATTGAATTTTCATGTTGATTTCAAATATACAAGTTTCATTAATTTTGTCTTATCCATCAAAAGTTACAAGCCTGAGAAAATTTGCCTGATTTTCGAAAAAAGGAGGAAACATCCCCTAAAAGTCATAAAGTCTTAATGAAAATCACACCATCAGACTCAGCGTGTCAGAGAAATCTACTGTAGAGGTTTCAGGTTCCTATCTGCAAAAACAGTGGAATTTTGGATTTTTTGCCAGAAGAAAGATGCAAGTTAATTTTTTTTTCAGGGGTGATCGTATCCACCCAGCGGTCCTAGAACATATATATTTATTTATAGCTCACTTACATAAAAATATAAATAGTGGAGTAAACACAAACGAAAATCAACAATAACATTACGCCAAAAAAAAGAAGCAAAAAACAAAAACAAACAACGATAAATCACCAAAAGCAACTAAACAACAATAATATTAGATAAATAATTTTAGTGAAAAAAAAACGAGTTAAGCCATGATGAGGCGACAATCACTGATACGCTGTTTCCGAAATCTTTTTGTGTAAACCAGTCAGCTTTTCAGTAATATTCGGGAGGTGAAACTTATCTATTAATTTTCTATTTCTATACCTTTGTAATAGGCACTACGGAAAAAGGGTGACTTCTCAAAGATCATCTTAAGAGCGCTACAAAATCAAGTTTTTCCTCTTTTAAAAAGAAGAAGATAGTGTTGGAATGATTTCAGTTTGATTTTGTCTTGTTCCATCTGATTGGGACTGAATTCTGAAGACAGTTCAGAGTTAGATTAAATCTTCATTTTTATAAGAGGCATTCTGAACATAGTTGTACCTGGGGAGAGAGAATAAGGAGGAATTCTCCCACTGGGAAAAATGGTCGAAAAGGCCTTTCTTTTCAAATAGCCTTAGCTCCCGACTGGTGACGCTTTCGGAACGTTTTTTTTTCATATAATGGGAAAATTAAATACCGGGGGGGGGGGGGGTTGACCTACCAAATAACCCTATAGATTTAGTTACTGAACTGTCCAGCTATGCTGAGCAAAATGGCATTCTCAAAAATAAGATTGGAAGTAAAAGCAAAACAATAGAATAAAGAGGAGAGCCGAATGCCCTCCAGTCACGTTTGACTCTTAAAAATGACACTAGAACTTTTAGTTTCCAATCGAATTGGCTCATTTACAATCTCAATTACATTACTAGATATGGTAGAAAAGTGCAGGGGAAGGCGTCTCCGGGTTTCAATTGCCCGGAAACAATCGCCTTCTTCGCGGCATAGAGCACTTGCTCATAAACCGGAGTCCCTCGCTTTAGCGTGATTTCGAAAGGCAGCATGGTGAGTCTTGTTTCTTGTGTCTTAGGTGTATTAGTTCGAATAATACACCAATGCAAGTGGAGATTTCATTTTTCTTTCTTTTATGCCCTTATACCCCACCGTTTTGCCGCCCACCGTCTCCTCAGGTGAGTGTCGTTGAGGGCTCCCTATACTTTTCATCTCAATGGATGTCGGTTTGTTGCTTATGAGAAGTAGGTTCGCTATGTGCCTCGCGGATTCGTGCGCCTAGAGTCGTGTTCGCTCGGTCTGCGTTGGAGGAAAAAATGACCATTTTTGGCGTTTGATGGTCGACCCCGGGTGATCTGATAATCCTTTCTACTAGCTTGGTCTATTCTTGAAGTGTGTTCCTTTTTTGCCGTGTTCGAAGATCCGCTCTTGTGGGCTTCCGGTTTGGGCTACGGGGCACGGTTGTTGGGAGGGTGGTTTAGAGGAAGTCTGGATTCTGATATGAAGGTGAAGTGGGATCGTTTTGTGGGGGCTGCTAGCGTCGTCTGTGGCTTGTTGATGGGGAGTGGGGCGTGTGGGGCTCAGGAGGCTTCCGGCAGTTTGCCGGTTTTTCCCGAGAGTCATCTTGTCCGGAAGATCGGGCTAGGGACTCTGGATGGATTGGTGGTTTCGCCTGACGGGAGCTTAATGGGGACCGTTGGCGGTGGCGGCGTTCATTTGTGGGATGCCGCCAGCGGCAAGCGCGTGCAGGAGTTGTATCTGCCCCGATACGGAGCGACGTGTGGGGCGATATCTCCGGATGGCGTGTGGTTTGCTGCGGGGAGCTCAGAGGGGTTTGTGGCGGTTTGGAGAATCGATTCCGCGGAGTTGATCCGGTTGGAGAAGCGGCATACGAATTCGATTCAAAGTATTCATTTTCTCAATGACGGGAGGGAACTGGTGACGGCGAGCTGGGATCGCCGTTGGCTGCGATGGGAGTGGGATTCCGGGCGGCTCTTGTCGAGTGGTTCGCACTCGAGCAACGGGATCCGTGCGCTGCTCCCATTGTCGGATTCCGGTAAACTACTAACGGTTGATGATCGTGGATCTTTTGTCCGGTGCTGGGATCTGGAAACGGGAACCATGCTGACGGAAGTGGGCGAGGGGAGCGAACGTGTTGGATCGGTTGCTGTTTCTCCGGATGGGCGGCGTGTGATCACGGGAGAGGCCCGATTTCCCGGCATGATTCGGGTTTGGGATCTGGAATCTGCGACGCTTACGCTGAAATGGCAGGCGGATCGAGAGGGGGTGCGGTCACTCGCAGTTTTGGAGGACGGTGATATCTTGTCGGGTAGTCGAGGAGCGGTTTTTCGGTGGGACAGTGGCGACGGAGGGCTTAAGGACACGATTGATCTGAGTCTAGAATAACTGTTGATTCTGTAAGTTATTAGTTTGCTTGTCATCGTTGCTCGCAAGACAAAAATACTACATTAGGGCAACAAATTATTTTTGCATGGAAATTTTGATAGTTAGCTAGTAATAACACTAGTAAATATCTATTATGTAATTATAGTAATAGTATTATAATAATTACAGATTATGCAAGAAACTTTATATGGGATTATGGGTGCAAGGGATGAAGAGGCTGACATCAACTTTTTTAAAACCTTTAATTTACTTATTAGCTTTTTATAGAATACGACTCGATATTTTATTTCTTACACCCCATTGATTTTTTCCCTTACCTAAAAGGTAGACCCTCCTTGCTTTTCCCTAGAATATCCCGTGAGCGATCAATGTTAGCAATCCAACATTTCTTATGGATTGGGGAGGGGGACTATATACTTTATGACGTATTATGTATTGGTATGTAGTAAAGATCATTCCCGATGCAAATGAAAGTTAAATTTGGATTCAGGATGCAGTTCTGACTATAGAGGTTGGTTTGTTTTCTTTATATCTAAATACTCCTGTAATATAAACTGTACCCAATTCATTTTGGATTTTAAAAAAATGCAGTGCTTTGACAGCGATTTTTAGAGGGATAATACTCATTCAGTATAGTCTCTTTGGGTCTGCTACTCAAGGCACTAACATACTTGTCTTCACAATTTTAAATGCAATCGTCAAATTTAGGTTGTGATGGCTACCTGTAAATAAAGGGCTGTTGCCAATTAATAGCAACTTATTTTGGATATTTCTTCCCACGGAAAACTGAAATCAGTGGAGCAATAATCAAACGAACGATTGCCAGTGTAGTTTCTGAACTTACTTACACAGTGGAACCTTTTTTGTTTGCCTACTTTTATCAATAGTTTAGCAGAGGGATTCGTGTAAAACCTAACTTAAGAACTCTTACTTTCACGATTTAAATTATTTAGTTTTATAATCTGAAATTACAGACAGTACACCCTAATATCCATAAGACTGGAATTTTGTAGTAAGTCTATCCTGATACATACTGGTAATCACAATAAAAGTTAAAAAGAAATGCGAAACAATAGCGTTGCTGCACAGTATAACTAAATTAACGGCATTAATACTAGTTCAACTAACGTTGAAAATAGATTCCGCTCCCCTTAAATTATTGTTTTATCTTGTTTGCGTTGAAACAAAACACTCTAAAATTGCGATTGGTTGAAATAAAGGGAAGGAAGGTTGAATATTAGTTTCACGAACATCTTGTAGGTAATTGACTGCGTGGAAAGGGAATTGTAGGCAAACTTGTATCGTGGTACCATATGTTAACTAGGATAAACAATGGCACTAATATGAAATTTTGTTGTATTCTAGCTGAAGTAGTAAGAAATTAGTAGCGTTGTGGAGCCGCACTATTGCTTTCGTAGCTTATTTGAATGATCAATGATAAAGTCAGGGGAATCAACATCGAATTTGACATGGTTCGCTGTAATCCTGGCCTGTACTACACCAAAAAACAACCTTGAAAGCTTTGATTTATAAAGGGTTTCGAGGTTTTCCTTTTTCATTCTATTAAATTGTCTTTTCTCTAAACTTTATTACTGGCACGCAGCTTGCTTTAATTTTTCGTAACTAAAGTGTTGATAGTTTTTTGACACAGTTGGAGAAGATTATGGCGATAAGCTTAGACAGATTAACTGGATTACATCATAAGGCGGTAAACGTCCGTAATGATCGTATGGAAATCATTGCCGGAAACCTAGCCAACCAAAATACTCCTGGCTATAAGGCTCGTGATATCGACTTTAAAGAAGCGATGAGCTCAGCTAATTATCAACAAAAACTGAGTCTTCGACAAACCTCAAGTGGTCACATTGAAGGTGAGATGATGGCTAATTCACTGCTTGCTTACCGTATGCCCACCCAACCAGATACTGGCGACGGTAATACAGTTGAAGCACAAATAGAAAGAAATTTATTTTTAGATAATGGCATGCGTTATCAGATTAGCTTGCAGTTATTAGACGGCAAACTGAAAGGCATGAAGAAGGCTATTAGTGGAGGTCAAGGGTAATGAGTTTATTTAACGTCATGGACATAGCTGCCACTGGTATGCATGCAGAGGGTATTCGATTAAATACAACCGCCAGTAACGTGGCTAACGCAAATAGTGTTAGTAGTAGTTATGGTGAAACGTATAAAGCCAGGCATGCAGTCTTTGCTGCAGAGATGAGACAAGCCACTGATGCTCAGTCAATTGGTTCACGTGTCAATTTGTTGGGTGTGGTTGAAAGTCAAAAACCGCTTCAGGTTGAATACGCACCATCACACCCAATGGCAAACGAACAAGGTTACATCTACAAACCCAACGTCAATATTGTAGAAGAAATGGCTGATATGATTTCGGCATCAAAAGGGTATGAAACTAACGTCCAGATAGCAGATACAACAAAGCGTATTTTTCGTCGTGTGATGATGCTTGGTCAGGGACGATAGGGGATTGAAATGAGTAATGTAAACAACCTGAGCAATGACAACTTGTATTGGCAACCAGAAACTGTGCCAGTTGCAGATAATTCAAATCAGCAGCTCACGCAAGAAGATTTCTTTGCGTTGCTCACTGAACAGCTAGCCATGCAGGACCCGACAAAACCCGTTGATAACGATCAGATGGTTGCTCAAATGACCAGCTTTACCATGGCGGATAGCTTGTCATCCTTAAATTCAAAATTTGACGAGTTTGCAACTTCCATGAACTCTAATCAGGCACTTCAAGCTACGAGTCTGATAGGGCAAAAAGTCTTGGTCAATACCACTCTCTGTGTTTGTCTGGTAGGCGCCAGATCTAAACTTACCTTCTGGGCAACCTTCATGATGCGTTTCTTGGCATCCGCGCGGAATTTCTCTTGGAGCTGTCTTCTAATTTTCAATTCACCTACAGTTTCCAAATTGGCGCGCCGCTGCGTCAAGGCTTGGAAGACCTGCTGCGCGACCATAATGCAACCCACTTCATGGGCCTAACCACCCTGTTGTATATGTTGCTTTACCGCTACACCAACCAAGAAGACCTCATTGTCGGTGTTCCCGGATCAGGCCGAGATCGCGAATCCTTGACCTACCAAGTGGGCTACTACCTCAACATGCTGGCTTTGCGTACCCAAATTCGAGGGAATGACGCCGCTGTCGCGATCCTCGAAAAAACAAAAACCACCATTCTAGATGCCTTCAAACACCAACATTATCCCTATCCCAGATTGGTGGGCGAGATTGCCAGCCAGCGTTCAGGTAGCGTCTCCAAGCTGACCAACATTGGTATTTCGATGAATTATCTCGATGTGTTGGGCCAAACACCGAATCCCGATCTCGATTTGCAATTCCAACCTATTGGCAAAGCACAAACCACCGCGAAGGATGATCTCTGCTTCCTTTTCGCAGATCGTGGTACGGCCTTCGGCGTCACCATTATTTTTAATACCGATTTGTTCAAAAAGACGACCATTCTTGCCCTGGCCGAACATTTTGAGATGCTGCTTAAGGCCGTCATCGAAAACCCCCAAGTAGCCCTGGAAGACATTGCTCTGAATACAGCGATCAAAGAACAACGATCGAAAGATTTGGAATTCGATTTTGAATTTTAGGAGGCCCTCTTCATGACCCAGACCTATTACCTTCGAGGTGATGTGAAAGCCGAACCCTTGGTGAACGGTTGGTATGCCTGGCCACAATTAATTTCGCCGGCATCTTTTGCCATGCAAACGGCAAATACACACATGAAGATCATGAAGTCCTTTGTGCTTTCGCCCATGGTCCATATTGCAGCGTTAAAAGATCCCAACATGCGCGGTGGACCTTTTTTAGATGCGCCGATGGAAAAAGTGCCGGTGATCAAAGCTTTTTTAGAGCAAAACCAAAATGAACTCAACCACTTAGTAGATTTTTCAAAAGCAGTAAAAGCGCTCGACGCCATGCTGGAAAAGGAAGCAGACGGCGGTAGCCTGGAACCTCTTTACCCCAAGGTACCCGAACCGCTCAAAGGCTTCGTTGAATTGGTTTACGACGTGAATCACGTCGCTCAATTCCGTTTTTTGGAAGGGTTACTGTACGCAAGCAATTACTACATGACCGATTTGCAATCGGTGAGCCTGGGCCGCGTATCCGGCGATCAGCGTGCCTTCATGCTCTCCACGCCCCGCACCGAGTCCATAGATGACGAGCTATTTTTGAATAAACCCTTCTCAGACCCGGGTTTCGATGTCCTGTTTCGCATGCAACGAGAACCACAACCACTGACCACCATCACAGAAGCCTTGAAATTAGATGAGGCCCAAACCGAAATGCTGTTGCCGCTGTTAACCACCGAGGCTCCCGCCTTACCCGACGATCGCCACTACCACGGGGCTATGCGTCGCCTGACCTTCGCTCAGAACGCTGCCTACAGCTTCGAAACCGATGAAGAGGGGAACCGAATTCTGGTTCGGTACCAAGTCGAATTGGTTCCCCAAGCGAAACTTTAACCCAGCTTCTTGGCGATGGCCTTTTTCGTCAGGAAGCCCATGACGATATTGAAACCAACCAGCAACCCAAGGCAACCACCAACACTCCATTCTCCAAAAGGAGCTTGGAAAATAGGGGTGGACCACTGCCAATCCGCCTGAAAAAATACGGCGCGAAGGGGTTCGACGGCCAAGGTAATCGGGTTTATCGAAACCGGATATGTGAGCCAATTGGGCATATAGGCCAAAGGTGCAAATGCCGAAGAGAGGAAGGCCATTGGCAGGGAAATGATCATCACAATGGAGATGAGTTCAAAGTGGTAGCGCAGCACAAAGGCCAGGGTAAGGCTTAACATGGTGAACAAGAGGCTAATCAAGGCCAGCACCGCAAAGACCACCAGGCCGCCCGTGAGCCCACCGGCGAACTTAACGCCAAAGATGGTGGTCAGTACAATAATGACAATGCATTGCAACAAGGTCATGACAAAAATATGAAGACCGGTTGCCCAAATGATGGAGAAGCGAGAGCGTAACGGTGCTACGAGTAAGCGGTCTAAAAATCCCAGCTCCCGATCAAAGAGAATCGGGACACCGCCATTCAAGGCCCCGGTAAATGCCGTGAAAATAAGCGCACCCGGTGTGATAAACGCCAAATAGCTACCGGCTCCTACCAACTCCCGCATAGGGCTGTTCTTGAACACGGTCGAAAACAGGAAAAGCCAAATCAGAGGCTGGAACAACCCCGCCGCCATCACCATGGGTCTGCGTTTGGATTGCACGAATAACCGCCAGGCCAAAGCCTTGGTCTCAATAATGTGATCTCTCAACGGTCGCCTCCCAAAGCCAAGCGGTAAACATCTTCCACGTCTGGTCTCTGAATATAAAGGGTGTGGGGTTGAAGGTTTTTCGCTTCCATCGCCTCGCAAATTCGGACCTGGAGATTGGCCATGGTTTCCTCGCCTTGATAAGCAAGGGTTGCATATTCCTCGTGGTCGTACCAGGTGAGATCCTGCCATTCTCGAAAAAGATCACGCAGGGCGGAGAAAGCAGGTTCATCCATGAAATCCTTGGTTTTCAACCGAATGATAAGTGAGCCAAGCGCGTCTTTCAGTTCCTGGGGCGTCCCCTGATGGGAAACCTCGCCCTCCTGAAGAATGAGTACTTGATCGCAAAGCACATCGACTTCGCGGAAATCATGACTGGCCAAAATTAAAGCACCACCCCGCTTCAAAAAATCGCGAATCATGTCCCAGATCATTTCGCGAGCTTCCAAATCCAGACCATTGGTTGGTTCATCAAGCACCAAGACCTTGGGATCCCAAATTAGAATGAATGTTTCGGCCCTATGTCCAAGGGGCGTCCTCAACCAGCTTTTTCAAATATATGCTTATTTTTATCTCAATACTTTGAGAATATAGGCAATTTGCTCAGTAAGTTTTTTTGCTGTACAAAAAATAAGGATTTGTGAGTTTTAAATCTTGGATATAACAACCTTTTATCAGTAGCCGTAAGGTGGACGTTGATATTACTTATGAAAATTTGACCCCCCATTGAAAAAAATAAGGTTTTTGTAAGGATTTGAAATTCAAGGGATTTAAAGTAATTTTAGGAATTAGACTCGAGTAGCTATTTCGAAAACAAATGAGGCAAAGTTTTTGAACCCATTACCTCTATGAAATCCCAAGGTTTCGCAAATTCTCCCATAACGTATGCTTACTATTGGTTCCCACGTAATTCAACGACATTCAGCTGTTGTATACCATTCAATTAAGCCTCATTTAATCCAAACTTGTGCAATTCAACTCCCAGTAATTCAGCCAATTGAACTGAAACCTTATGCAATAAAACCTATTCAATGCAAGCCCATGCAACTCAACCTCCTTTTTACTAAACCTTCATTCAAATTAACCCCGATTAATATATTACTTATAGATTTTGTGAGGAGAGGATATTTTGTAGAGGAGGCATAAAACAAAGCCCCGAGCGTCAAATACACGACTGTGATTTTGCTGACGATATAGTTCTCGTGGCTCACTGCCAAGAAGACATTCAACATAATCAGAATGAACTAGCAGCGAAAGCTGCCTCTATGGGCCTGAAGATTAATGTTGAACAAACGAAAAGTATGTCCAACGCAGTTGTGACGACCATTGCAGCTGGGATTCGATACGAAGGCACTGATATAGAAGAGGTCAGAGAATTTAAGTACCTCGGTAGTACAATTACCCAAGATGGGAATTGCGACAGAGAAGTCTTGCTACGCATAGTGTATGCAGGTGGAGCATTTTCTCAGCTGTAATATATTTGGAGATGTAGATACTACTCTCAGAAGTTGAAATTGCGATTGTTTAGGGGTTAATGTACTCTCTGTACTTATGTAGAAATTTAGGTCATAGAGCCTTGCAAAGGACTCGGAGAAACGATTACTCTGTCTCGAAAGCAATTGCTTAAAGTCCTTGCGATCCATTGGACCGAATAAGTGATGAGTGTCTGGATTAATGCAGATATTGAAGAGCCGCCTGTGACCAGCGAGATCAAAATGAGGAGATGGAGGTGCTGGGGGCATGACATCTGCACGAATGAAGGACGCTTCCCACATGACGTATGTTGTTGGAACTCAACCCTGGTCTTGAAGGAGGGAAAGAATTCCCAACACACTTGGTTGAACCCATTAGACAAAGCCAACAGTTCAACGAATTACACTGAATTAGCTGTGATTTTTGATACAAGATTGGCTGAATTGGAGGTTTACCGTTGCTGTCTTATTTGCTTCTAGGTGGGTAAAGACCTATGTCTAAGTCCAACAAAGCTTATGTTCAAATCCACTAGAAGGGGAGGGGTGGATATGGCCCAAACACAGTCAATGTTAAGGTCCTCAAATTATGCCCTTTGCGCATTTCACACGGTTACATTTTAGCAGAAAAGGTGACCTTGTGGGCTACTGTATCATTTAAAAAGCGAGCAGAATTAGTTTAAAGCTGGTTCTTAAAAAGCATTTTTCTTATAAGAAAAAAAGAGTGAAATTATTATTGGCCGGGGAAGGGGGCACATAAGGTCTCAAAAGTACTTTGTTAGGCCCGGATTTTCAAACTGTCCATGAATAGTGTTCCAGGGAAATTTCAGGAGAGGGATATTAGATTTGATCCTTGCTTCATCTGTATGAATAAAATTTTACGAAGCATAAACGGCTATTCATCAATAATCAACATTTTTTCCTTTCTGGTTTTGCAGCCTTTTTTCGTACTTGTTATTATATCATCTATTTAATCTAGTAATAGATTTGGTAAAATTGCTGCTTTTTGTTTATTTACTGTTGTTGCTTTAGTTTTTGTTGTTTCTTTACGGCTTTTTTCCCAAGAGTTTCACGATCATATCTGCTGACTATCCAAGTAGTCCCTCAACCCCCTTAAAGGAAGACTGATTGCTCAAATATTGGGAATTTGTAATTTAATTATTTGTCATAAACAGTTTGAAAAAGCTCCCCTTTTTACGCTTTCTAACTTTAGAAAGCGGGCGATTTTTCAAAAATTTTGCATAAGTTTTCCATCCGATCACCAGTGAATCGTATGTACTGTGAACGAAAGGAGAAAAAAGCCAGTTTGTCTCCGGGCAATACTCAATCTTTTCCCAGGAATAACGATAGAATAATCAAATTTGAAACTTATCAGTTCATCGCTTTTTATGCGGATGACCGTCTCACTGATATGGAATAGATTTGAGGTGAAAACGATATGCAAGAAAATAGGGTGCCTGAAATGTGTACAAGTTTGTTTTTTTACTGGCAAACCGGTTTTTTAACTACAATTTGTTAGAATTAAGATTTAGAGATTTGCTACTTCAAATTACAGATTTGTGCAAATTTGTTTTGTTATGATTTTAACACATCTTTATACTTTTAAGATAGGATAAGGCATATTTTCGACAAGAAAAAAATCAAGCAAATAAAATGCACTCATCCCACAAAGGCCAGGCCATAGAGCCTTTCTTTGCTGCACAGGTTCGCATAAATATAGCGACAGACGAATGAAAGACCAAAAAAGGGTTTTCTCAATGAACATAACTCCCCCCCTCTCAAAAAATATAGGGGGGCTACAGGCCCCTCATACCACACTCCCGATTGACGCCGCTAGCTGCGCCCTTTCTAATTTATTCCTTTTCTAGAATCCACCAAACTTTTAACTACTATTACTACTACTACTACTAACAACTCACCGCGGCACCAAGCCGCCTAAGGCCAACACAGCTACGCACGCTCCTCCTCCATCCCAATCTATTCAAAGCATCCTTTTTTAAACTTTTGCGCAAACGTTATACGCTTATTGTTTTTATAAGTGGCATCATGCATTTAATTTGGTTTGCGCAGTCGTAAAACCCCAATCTGTACGATATATCAAGTGACAACATTCAAAATGCAAGTGCAGTACTGAGTAATCATCATATTTTTTCGAATAAGCATTAACGTCGACCAAAATTGCTTTGTTCTGAGGCAATAACTAATGCTAAAATGAAGTATGATCGCTGTCATTTGGTAACTCTGCGTAAGGATCTGAGGGAATGAAACTCGTTATCCCAGTTAAGCAAAAAGTCTACCTAGCCCTGTCAAAATGCCCCATACGTTATAAACAAGTAAGAGACGAAAATTGGGTCTATTTTTGGGCATCGCAGATAAATGTATCCAAAATTAGTGTTAAATTTGCTTTTTACTAGTCTTAGCGGTCTACCTAATCAACAAACTTATGGATGCCACTTTTCAGCTTTTTCCTGGGACTTAATAGTAATGATTTTTCCTGGGTCTCCCATAATTCCTGTAAACTATGTAGGGTACTTACGTGTTATACCAAACAAACTCGAGGAGTGGAGTTGATTTTTCTCTTTGTGAAACTTGCACATTGATTTTTCTCTTCGTTAAACTGATTTTGTTCGTGGAGCTTGTTGCGTGTTGATTTTTTGTTCGTGAAACTTTTTGCGTGTTGACTTTTTCTTCGTGAAACTTGTACATTGATTTTTCTCCTCCTGAAACTTATTTTGTTCACTGAACTTGTTGCGAACCGATTTTTATTCATGAAACTTGATGCAGGCTCATTTTTGTTCGTCAAAACTTATTGCATGTTGATTTATATTCGTGAAATGTGTTCCATTTTGATTTTTCTCCCCGTGAAACTGATTATGCTAATGGACCTTCTTGAATGATGATTCTTTGTTTATGGAGCTTGTTCAGTGTTGATTTTTCTCTTTGTTAGACTTGAACACTGATTTTTTCTCATCACTAAGCTAATTTTATTCATGGGACTGGTCGCTTTGTGACTTTTGTTCGTGGAACTTATTGTGCGCTTATTATTATTGCTTATTATTATTATATTATTGCGCTTATTGTGTTAGTGAAACTTGTCGCATATTGATTTCTCTCTTCGTGAAATTTGTACACTCATTTTTCTGCTCGTGAAACTGATTTTGTTAATGGAACTTGTTGCGTGCTGATTTTTCTTCTCCGAAACTTGTTGCATATTGATTTTTCTCTTCGTTAAGCTTGTGCATTGATTTTTCTCCTCGTGAAACATAGTTTGTTCGTCAAAACTATTGCACGATCTTCTCTTCGTCAAACTTGTATATTGATTATTCTCCTTGTGAAACTAATTTTGTTCATGGAACCTGTTGCCTGCTGTTTTTGTTCGTGGAACTTGTTGCTTTTTTGTCCATGAAACTTGAATATTGATTTTTCTCCTCGTGAAACTGATTTGGTTCATGAAACTTGTTGTGTGCTAAAACCCAAGATTAAGGTCCCAAAAAATTTGTAAAAAATTCTAGAAAATAAAAATTCTAGATTGTTTGCATACGATTTTTAAGGAATTTATTAAGTCAATTGAGTCGTATTGGGAAGTTTGGAACCTAAAACCCAAGTTTTAGGTAAAAAAAAAATCTAGAAAATACAAATTCTAGATTGTTTGCACACAATTTATCAAAGGCTAGTATTAGGATGACCAACCATTATCAGATATGATGATGGTTTTTATAACTTGGCCAAGTGACACAATTTAAAATGAGTTTTTATATGTATATTTAGACATCCATTACGATCTCTTCTTGCCGACGGTTACTAGTATTGCTATCTACGTAGTTCCATTAAAAAAGAGGGTCGTCAGCCCTCCCAAATGGCTGTTGTATCGCTTGACCTGCACCAAGACATTCTTCCCTTGTATTGGGGCCTTTACTTCGATTTGATGACGTCTTGATTTTCAACCCTTGTTTGGACTTTAGCCCTCTGGTGACGAAATCTTGGAAGATCAATTTCGCCTCTCTCTGCTCCCAAGATATTGTCCATTCAAGATACCCAAGTTTCTATCCAAGAATAATATAAGTAACATAAAAAGAAGACAATAAAAGCAAAACAAAGGGTTAGACTTGGTAGTAGTTATAGGCTCCTTTGGCAAAGTTTAATGTTAAACAATTACTAAATTAAATAATGTAGATTGTAAATTTTCTAAAATAATCTAATTAAGACTAAATAATATTGATATAATCCAAAATTAAAAAATTAGTCTAATCTTACGTTAATTATCACTTAAATTGAACAATCTAGAGAAAATAATAAAACAAGTATTAAAAAATCTAATGTGAAACAATTACTAAAGATTCAAGGATGAATTCCACCCTCCTATGGTTTTCAACTTCAGTGCTAACAATAGTTTGCTTCTTTGATGAAAGCTCATGGTGCGAAATTTGATTGTATGCTGCTATGGAAAGGGGGTGCTTTTTTTCAAAGCTCTAATTAATAAAGGGGTTATAATCATTTGCCTATTTATATTCCGCTCCTCAGAAATGCAACCTACGTCAATATCTTCTCCTTGGGGGTGAAAATTGGGTATTGCTCCGCGTTTAACGGCGTCTTTTTGTAGGTTTGCCAATTAATTAAAGATTTTTCATTGACTATGCATATATCAGTAGATTACGAAAACAATAACTTTTTGGCTACGTACATAGCCTTGGCCATTTAGCTCGTTCTAAAGGCCTATTAGAAAATTGAGAAAAAAGGAAATCCTTGTGCTTTCTTTAAGTTAAGGTTTTCATGCATACCTCAAGAATGACCTACTAGAGCATATCTATGTACTGGTATAGCAAATGAAAGCTATATTTTTCTCTCCATTTATTGGTTCATGGCCGATCATTAAAAGCTCTATTTGACAAATAAAAAAAAAAGACTTGAACTGAACATAAGCCAGAAAACCTTGTTACTGCCAAATTCTCGCAAGCTAAGATGGCAATTTGGGTATGCTCAAATATCACCTTCCTTTACACTAGCGCTGATTGCAAACAGCGAGAAAAGTCATGGCACGGGGAATTAACAAAGTCATCCTGATTGGTAATCTGGGCAGAGACCCGGAAACACGCTACGCCCAGAGCGGCAGCGCGGTGACAAACTTCAGCGTCGCTACCTCAGAGTCCTGGCGGGACAAGGGCAGTGGTGAACAGCAGGAACGCACGGAGTGGCACAACGTTGTGTGTTTTGCGCGGCTCGCGGAAATTGCCGGAGAATACCTGCGCAAAGGCTCCAAGGTGTACATTGAAGGTAGCCTGCGTACCAGTAGCTGGGAGCAGGATGGCCAGAAAAAGTATCGCACGGAGATCATGGCCCGCGAACTGCAAATGTTAGACAGCCGCGGTGGTATGGGCGGAGCGCCAAGTGGGTTTGATGATGGTGGCTCTTTCAGTGGTCAGAATCAGGGCGGCGGCCAGCGAGGTGGTCAGGGTGGCCAGAGAAGCAATCAGGGTGGTCCCGGCTTTGCCGACAACGGCCCGACCCTGTCGGACGATACTGACTTCGAAGACGACATTCCGTTCTAGTTTTCCGCACCCAGGTCAGTAATCACCTGCTCGAACAGAGGGTTTAATAGATTCGCCCCGGTCAAAGTCAGGTGCCCCTCATCAAAATATAGGGGCTTACCGTCAACAGACGAGTAAAGACATTGCGGCTGGCACAGCTGCTGCGCCACGTCGTAGATTCGTGTAAGCCGGTGCGCGTTGTGCGTCAGCCAGGTCTGTAATTCAATATTCGCATTTCGATAGTCCGCCAGTGTCTGCGACGGTAAAGTTGCTACACCGTGGGCGTGGTTTATCAACAGTTGTGGAAGGTGGCTTTGCCAAATGGGTACAGGCTGAATCAGTGACACACGAATGCCTGCGGTAGCAGCAAGAGTCAGAAAATTATCCAGGATACCCAGGTTGTCCGTACCGGGTGAAAAGTGAAGTATCGCAGAATCGATCTGTAGCTGGCGCATTCGTTCTATCAGCACTGCCGGGGTGGTACCGCCAGGCATCAAAGGATTGTTCTCAACGTTCAGGTACAAAGCCACTGTTTGCTGTTCGGCTACCTGCGCCAGTGCAGTTTTGATGGCGTCAGCATGGCTGTTGCCCACCAGCAGTGCGCGCTGCGCCGTCGGCTCTGAATTGTGAGTAACCTCGCACACAGAAGAAAAAGGATGCTGCAGACGGAAAAGTTTTCCACAGCGGTAGGCAGCACGGTCTTCCCAGGCAGCATAGATCAATTGCTGTTCGGTGCTCACCTTGCCTGTATTGACGAATTGCATAGGCGCTAAGGCCACTGCAATCAACAGCATGGCGGCGGCAAAGTGTCTGAATTTAAGCGCGCGTTTGCGCAACGGTTCCGCTACATATGTATGCAGTAAAAACGAGAAGTAATTTCTGTTCGTTTTAAGTTTTAATGTCGCTCCTTACTTTCAGTTAAAAAAACTTGTTTTTTTTTTATTTATATATTAAAAGAGTGAAAGAAAGAAAATTTATTTTAAACGTTAAAAGCAAGCATATTAAGAACAAAATTCATAACAAAATGATCATCAAATTGATAACACGATTGATTGTCAAATGATAAGATTTAAATTTTTAGCAATAATTGCAACAATTTGAGCATTGAATACTAAGGACATAGGACATAATTATGAGGACATACTTTAAACAAGACATTACCCGCATAATGTCTACTTAGAGAGCAATAAAACGTTTTCTTATTTAGTGTTTTCTTTATTTTCAAAGACAACTGGCCCATATGTAGAATATCAGGATTTTCCCCAATGATCAAATCGACTATTCATCTCAATTTTAAATCAATTAGCTACCTCATAATTTTCAAATTTTGGGTCACAAAATAGCAGAAAATTTCCTAGGGTACAATCTCTTTAGAAACTTAAAAAGAACACAAGAACTTTTGATTTACATTCGAATGAGCCCTCCTCTAATTTTTGAGACCATTGGTTCGATAAAATCACCTCTAGAGAAAATCAGCGACATTTCTTCTGGAAAAAGATACAAAATTCTACATATTTGTACATAAGAACTTGAAACCTCTACAATGAATGAATGAATGTTCTTTATTACCTATCTATAAATAAAAAAAAGAAAAAAATAGAGTACAATAAAAGAAAGGAAAACAAAACAAACATGTCATAAAGATATACACAAATTACTAATAATACCAAATCTAAAATAGTGCGCCCTTCCACGGGTGAGAAGAGGACTAGTTACTCAGTTTCTGAAACTGTTCATCCCCGGCCTGAACCGGTTCCACCACACCAAAACGGTTAACGATGTACCTATTCTTGAACCACCGAGGGGCCTGAAGCAAAAACTTCGCGTACTTAAAATAACACTTTCGCAACACTCGCCTATCAGATTCAGTAAAAATACTCCAAAATGGGCCTATTATAAAATATGTGCGTGAGTCACAGTATTATATATTCGAGAAAGGGCTTTCCGTTCCAGATTCAGCAGCGATGTAGCCAAACTAGCATAAGCAATTCTAAGTTTGCTTTCAGCATTCCGAAGCAAAAGCTTTTGTGTATTCTTAATCGAAGACCCGATCAGGAGACCTAAGTATGCTAGTACAATGGTGGTTGCCACCTCACTATCACCTAGGCAGATACTATCGGGCACATAACTACCGTGTAAATTAAAGAAGAGGACTTGGGACTTTGCAGCCTTCGTACTTAGTCCTATTTGTAAATATCTATCAGATAGATAATCAAAACTCTGTTGACGACCAGCTATTGACCGGCAGGGATTTAACAAATCATTCTCATAACAAAGCACTGATGTATCCATCCCTTTTGAAATGCAACTAACAGGTAGGCCAATCTGTACAGTACAGGCCAAAGAGCCTTTGGGGAAATAGTAAAATGTAATATTGTATGTGTGTTTCGTGATGAATAAATCTTATCTTTTTATCTTTTATCTTTTACGGCCTAATCATCACCAGGGTGGCTCAGGGTCGGCACTTTTGACCACAAGGATAGGCATTCAGATGGAAAATTGGTGGGATATTTATAATTGTCTTTTTCAAGAATGGTATTGAATGAGTTACCTTTGCTTTGGCATATTTGACAACTTCTTGTCACTTGAATTAATTCCTGGATAATTGAAAAAGTCAAAACCTGCAGATCGTGGGCCAATCTCCTATCTATATATCGGACCAAAAATCATTGAGTAGAGAACCTTAAATCTCGGAATCAGGAACGATATTTGGAAATATCTGTTTATTTTCAGCCTTTTCAACCATCTACCAGTGAACATCCAACAGAAAAATTTCAACATACGCAAATTTCTCGTTAATATGTAGTGTAAACATGAAGTTAAATGAGAGGAAGCAGCTGCCCCCTTTCCCCATGTCTTGGGGCGCTTCATTGTGTACAGGGAGGGCCTCGAAAAATGATTATGATATTTGACTGTCTGTGATCTATTTGATGAAAAGGTGGCAACCCACTTCACCAGGGATGTATTAATATTGAATTCAGTGACAAGTTTCTCAAATATAACGGGAGGTAGAAGAGATTTTGAAGTTCCCGAATTGGCTCGGGTCATAGAGATAGGATTTTTTCGTTTAGCCAATCTTCAAGGAATCCTTCATATAGTTTTGAGAATATAGGAGTGAGAGAAATAGGACTAACACCTTCAAAACCTGGCTTTCCGCCTTTCTATTTGACAGGGTTATAAAACCCTGTTTCTATATTTGTAGAATCAGACTCAGAAATCTAAATTGAAAAGCCTTTTTTTCTTAGTTTCTCAATTCTTCTCTCGATCTTAGATGGAGAGATAGAGGGAAAAGAAGGTGAGGGATCATCGGGTTGGTAATTGATCAGACAATACCGGAAGGCTCTGGACAATGAAAGCGAGGAACCTGTTATTAGCAACAACTTAAGGAAATTGAGGTAGGTTGAAATTAAGCTGAACCAGACTACTGTTGCACAACTTTTTAACCACGGAACACCATTTTTTTTTTTTTATTAGTAAACAAGCAGTTGACCTTGTTTTTGTACTAGGATCGAATAGACTTACGTATTTTCCTTTTAATTGCTATTGCTTTTCTCAGTCTATTAGCTTCATCCAGTTCACCATTTCTGAAAAGATTCAAACTTTTCTAATTAGCAATTTTATGAGTTGATTGATGAAGTTTGTTACTAGAACACTTTTTAAAGCCTTTTCTCTGTGAAAGAATATTTATCAAGATATATGGTATATTTATCCGATATTCGTATTTGGGGTGTTTTCACGAATATCGTATTTGGCCTAATTTTTGTTGTGGCCTAGACAGAATATCCTTAACATTTAGCTACGGTTGGAGCACATAGTCCTTCGCCATGCCGCCCGCTACCAAAACGGATTTCGGTCGAGAAAAAAAGGAAAACCGCCTCGGAAGAGGCGGTGCCAGGCAATCCAACGGTTCAACTCGGTAATCAAGGAAAGGCCCCTCAACGGGCGGCCTGATGGCCTCCGGCGAAACAGTGGATTGTGCCTTCGTCCGTACTGACAAACAAGCGGCCACCGCCCGCGGTCAGTCCAAACACGCGCCCGTTCACCGGTGATTCCCAGAGTAACCGACCGTCATCCTTATGAAAGGCACCGACTCGTCCTTCGCCCCCGGCGATGAGCAAATTACCGCCCTGGATGAGATCCAAGGGGAATTCGCAAGACACCTTCCAGAGCTCGCACTGCCGCATCTGATCCGATAAGGCATCGATCTCTCTTCCCAAAACCAACACCTGCCGCCGCAGTTGTTTGGCGTCGTCGGAGTTACCCTGCTTGGCGTCTCGCAGCTTCTTCAACCGGTCCGAAAGCGCGCTCTGCCGGGTCATCGCCGCTTTTCGCTCCCGAGCCAAACCCATGTATCGATCCCGATCCAAGGCACTCAATTCGAAGTCTGAATGCAAATAGGATCGTCCCTGGGAAACAATCATGTGATTGCCGGAAAACTGGGCCAACTGATCACTCACCTCGCCTTCCACGACGCCCAATTGGCCCACCTTGCCGGGACCAAAAATCAACGCATTCCCCGACAAGAGCGCATACGTACCGCCTTGTCCCTGAACCACTCGCAAGCGCTTCCCATTGGCAATATCCAGAATCACCGGATTGTTTCGACCCGTCGGCACGTAGAGCCGTGTCTGGGACGCCAAGAGGTAGCCTTGCGCCGGCAAATCGGTCTGCACCGTTCGCCACTTCACCTCACCCGTAGCGAGACCAAACGCGCAGATGTGTACCCCTTCCGACGGGAACATGCCGGCGGCGGCGTAGCCCACGCCGTCCTGAATCACCACCCCGGCCCGACATGGCCAAGCCGAGATCACCCGCCCGTTGCCGGCGATCCGATAATCCTGCGGCCCGAGCAGTTGCTTCCAAATCACATCCCCACTGGCGGCATCCAAGCAATAGACCCGGCCATCGTCCGATCCTACATACGCGCGGCCCTCATGAATCGTCGGTGCGAACCGTACGGGTCCGTCGGTAAACAGGTGCCACTGCTCGCGTCCGGTAGCCGCATCTAGACAGTAGACCTTGTCATCAGCGGAAGAACCGAAGTAGGCCCGACCTTCGGCCAAAACCACTTGGAAGGCGTAGTCGAAAGTTTGACGCGACTTCAGATCGTAGACTTTGTTCCAGCCATCCCACTTGGCCTCGCCTTTCCACGCTGGCTGAGGTGGCTGTTTCGACTGAAAGGTCCAGCCGGAGCTGAGCGGAAGGGAAAGGGCGGAAGCACTGACGCCGGACCGAGCGTTATCCCCCCGGTAAGTGGCCCAGATCGTCTTTCCGTATTCCAATTCTAGACAGATCTCATCGCAAAGTATCTAAGAGGAATGCCTATATAATCCACATCCATATAAAAAAAATACTCATATTGAAGAGGTGCAATCCCAAGAAATTGTGGGAATAACAAGCTTCTTTAACCTCTCCTAAGGTCCAAACAGAAACGATTGAAATTAGGATTTGACGATGGGAATGTTCATATTTAATTTTATTATAAAGAGCTGAAATCATTGGTTTATTGTCTAGTAAAAAAAAATGGCTACACCTTTCATTACCACCTCTTTACGCTCGCTCTGGCTTGTTCTTGGGCCTTTGGTCTTGCACATGTAACTCCAGAAAAATTTCTGGAAATTTCCATGGGTTTCCTCGGTCTATAAACACTCTTCCGGTTCCAAATCTATTTGCAGATAATGTGAGTTTCGATATTGCAAGATTTAATAGTTTAGCCGCAAATTCTGCAGAGATTAACCAACAAACGCTTGAGTTTAAATGAATTTTAAAAAAAAACGAATTTAACAAAATTTTTCGGGAAATTTTTCATCCATTTTTTGTGGGTTTCCTTAGTCTAGAAACATGCTTCCGGTTCCAAATCTACTTGCAGAAAACGTTCATTTCCATATTGTAAGATTTAATAGTTTAGCTGCAAATTCTAATGAGAGAATTTAAATGAATTTAACAGAAAACGATTTTTAACAGACACGATTTTAGGTAGATCATGTTTAGCGTGTCGCTAACCTCCTGCAGTTAGATTGGATTTGACTACTATCAAGTTTTGTCAAAAAAGATGTGCAGTTCTAAATCACGGGTTTTTTTTCCAGCACTTCGTGTGTGCAAAATGTGAAAAACCCTTTCTTGGAAATCGTCATTATGAAAAAAAGGGACAAGCCTACTGCGAAACTCATTATCATCAACTATTTGGAAATTTGTGCTTTTCCTGCAACCAAGTCATTTCAGGTGATGGTAAGTAATCCAGCTCTATCAATAGTTAGTAAGCTATTAAAAGCAACAAGCTCTGCATTTATTTTACCTTTGCAAGATATGTTACGCACCAAGTAAAGTTATGTTACTTACCCAATCATATCAGGTGACGGTAAGTAAATCAGATCTATCAATAGTTAGCAGTCCATCAATAGCAGCAAGTTCTGAACTTGTCGTTACTTTGCGAGTTACGTTACTTCCGAAGTAACGTTACATTGCTTACCAAACGTCAGGTTACTTACCAAATTATAGTGGGTGACGATAAGCAAACCGGATTCATGAATAGTTAGTAACGTATGAATAGCAACAAGTAGTGTGCTTCCCGTTACTTTGCGAGCTGTGTTACTTGTGTTGCTTATAAGTAATGTTACATTACTTAACATGCGTTATGATGCTTACCAAATCAGACCAGGTGACGGTAAAAAAAAAGAACTATGAACAGTTGACAATATGTCGAAAGCAGCAAGTTCTGCACTTACAAACCTGCAAATGAAACGTCGACAGCCATCGGCGCTGATTTGAGATGAATGACCTAACCCTCGTCTCAAGTTGGTAAGTAAGTATATGAATGTAGCATAGAGGAGCTAAATGCAAAAAGAGGAATATAAATATAATGTTTTGGTAGCGCAGTGGATCGAAATTTGTTTTGAAATACAGGGCTAATGGGTTCAAGCGCAGCTGCTGCAAGGTTGAGCAACAGGCTCGCTTCACATCCTTGTAAAAGAAGACCCTGCAAATGAAACATCAAAAACTATCGGTGCTGATTTAGGCTGAAAAGTATGTCGCTCGTCGCAAGTAGGTAAGTAAGTACATAAATCTAGCATAGAGGTGGTAGATAAACAAAAAGGGCCAGTTGACGTTTTATCTAAGCAGCAGACGCTGGGCCTCAATTTCGTCGTCTATGGTACTTGGAATGTTTAAAGAATCCTTACAGATAGGCTTTATGAAACAAAATTATTGAGTCCAATCAATCACTTTCGAATTGGCACTCAATGAATCTACTGTCTAA
This sequence comes from Alatinidae sp. Z8VKAUB7J3, assembly GCA_010016025.2. Classification (NCBI taxonomy): domain Eukaryota; kingdom Metazoa; phylum Cnidaria; class Cubozoa; order Carybdeida; family Alatinidae; species Alatinidae sp. Z8VKAUB7J3. Next base: position 64,453,819 of record JAAAKM020073195.1, read on the forward strand.
CGAATATCCAAGATAATCTGTCTCAATTGTTCTCGCAGAAGGTCAAAAAGCCAAGGGTTGACCATGATAAGTGGTATCTTGAAGCTTAGAACGGTCCCTTCGTTTTGGTACATGCATATTTTATCCAAGAAGCATCCATCGAAACTTCTTTTTTCGAAATGGTGGTACTCCGACCAAAAGATAAATAGCAATGTCTACTTATACTCGCGTAAGGGGCAATAGCCACATTATTGAAGTAGATCATACAGTTGCAGACAGTACAAACATCCAAACCATGTCACTCAAACATAAATGATGGCGCTAAATGCGCATTTTCTTATGAAGAAAGAAAAAAGCGAAAGAAATAAGGAGTAAGAAACGACAGAAATGAGAGTTCACTGAACAGGCTAAAGTTAAATATAAAAGACAAAGATTTTGCAAAGCCAAGTTTTTTAGATAGTATTCTACTCATACTGTTTTCATAACGCATAAAAAGTGCATTTAAATCACCTAAGTTAATGTTCTGTTTCAGCCAACCTTCCTAGAAACAGGAAAATATAAGGCTGCAGCCAAAGTTACTTTTTTTTATGTTTCACTGAAAATTTGATTACCGCTGATAGGCAAAAGTTTGCAAAACATTATATTGATACTACTTGATATTGATACTATATACGTTATATTGATACGTTATGTTGATATCGATATTGATACGCTATATTGATACTATGATACTACAATTGATACTTCAATTGTAAATTTGCTGCAGCTATAGCCTGACAAAAGGCAACATACAGTTCTTGCTTACCTGCTTCCTCCCTATTGTAGGTTTCTTAGTATAAACATTTGGGATTCCCTCCTTTACATTCTAAGAACATGTTGAAGCCATTTTAAGTCAATCTTTCATGGCACACAGCCTGTGTGGGATCAGGTTTTATTTGTGAAAACAGGCGTTCGCGTAAAGTACAAGTCATTATATCTGTTGTAGATGAGGGTTAGGGATGTATAAAGCTCCTGGAAGTTTATCTTTAGGTCCAGATCTTCTAACTTTTAGTGGGAGATCAGTCAGATGAATATGGAGACAAGGAAGACTTCTGCCTAACTCCTTGATTCCAAGAAATATAATGAACCAAGCTTGCAATATAGGCACAGCTCATCTGGTATTGTAAGACAAGAAGCTCCCCCTCCACCCAATTAAGAGAGTCCTGGGTCAGACAGTTTGTGGTAACCATCTAAGAAGAGAGTGACCATTATGAATAGACAACAAAATACTAAAAACGCAATTTTGGGTAAAATATATAAATCAAACAAGTCCACTTTTATGCTAATCCTAAACATACGAAATACATTAATTTTAGATTTTCCCACTAAAAGCTATTAGAATAAGAGCAATTTTATATTATCTGTTTAAAAATGTGAGTGATGTGGATGAATACTTGAGTGATTTGGACCAATTGAACTTCAACATGTTGGAGAATCTTGTTTTGATCAATTTTTACTTGTTTTGTTTTTCTTTCCAGGGATGATTGTATCAAACCAATGGTTGTAGATTATTAGGAGAGGGCCTATTTGAATGGAAGTTTGAAGTTTAGTGCTCTTTATAGGAGCAAAAGAGATGACACAACAGTGAAGTACTAGTTTCTGTCATTTTGTTCTGTATATTGAAAATTTTGGCTCAAATAGAGCCATATCTTTTAGATCCACATTTTGTACTTCATATGAGATATACCTCTGGCAAATACAGCAGGAGAATTTTAACCCATAACTTTTTTATTTCGAGGAACTTATCTGTAGTAAATATGTAAACAGTAAACATTAGTTTTGTATAACAAAGCACCATGATAAAAACCTGAATTTCAGTGTAAAGAGCGATGTGAAGCCTTTGATGAGACATCAAGCCTCAAAAAGTGCATTTTTAGGCCCACATATTTGTAATTACCAAAAAAAAATATTCAGATAAATATGGAGAGGCGATTTAACTCATGATCTTGCTTTTTTCGAAGGGATTGGTTTGAATTAAGCATGCAATATGGGCACTGAAGGGGTGAGACCTCTCCATGCTATTGTGGAAACGGTAGTTTTTGATGGAGAAATAGATATCAAAGCATTATGTTAAAAAGTTGAAATTCAATGCAAAGAATGGGGTTTAATGGGAGGTGGGTAGTGATTTCCCTCTTATTTAGGAAAATTCTATGCCATTTTGAAGATTGAATACACCTTGATTGATCAAACACAAAAGATAAAATACTGTTAAGGGCCTTGAGAAAAGTATAGTGGAGCTAATGAAAATTGGATTATTAAAAGATTGAATTACCTTAAATCGCATGTCCAGTGAGACAAGGTGAAATCCCAAAGACGCGCAAACTACATAATCAATATGGCACTGGCAAGGAAATGATTGAATTACATTTCTGTACTATTTGCTGTGGAGGCCAGCCTCAAGCGTGTGCCATCGCGGTTTCGCGGATCCGCCCGATCATCGCGCGCAGCCCGTTCGAGCGCTGCGCCGAGAGATGCTCGTTCAGCCCCAGCCGGCCGAGTTCCGCCCTGGCATCCACCGCCACCACTTCCGGCAGGGAGAGCCCGTTGTAGAGCTTGCGCAGCACCGCGATCAGCCCGCGCACGATCAGCGCGTCGCTGTCGCCGTCGAAGTGGAACTTGCCGCCTTCGATGGTGGCGTGCAGCCAGACCTGGCTGGCGCAGCCGTCGACCTTGGTCGCGGGCACCTTCAGCGCGTCGTCCAGCGGCTCCATCGCCTTACCCGCTTCGATGACATGGCGGTAGCGGTCTTCCCAGTCCTCCAGGTCGTGCCCGTAGTTATAGCCCAACTCTTCGCCTTTCTTGATTTTGCGGGTGGCGTAGATCCAGACGCGATCTTTTTTGACATCCGCCTCACAATTGGGGTCGCAGCTATGTTTGATGTACCGGGCGGGATTCCATTTCACACTTCCGTCGAGATCGAAGTCGTCGTTTACCGTGAAGACGTAGCAATTTAGATCTTCAAGGGCTTTTTCGGCGGCTTTCTTCGTTAGTTTTTTGCCGACGTATTCGATGATTCGCTTGCCCTTGCGAATGTCTGTCTTGGCGAAGCCGCCCCAGCCGTGGATTTTGGATTTCTTGAAGTGAACGAGCGGGTGATCGTTTTTGAACTTTTTCTTTTTTGCTTTCGGCATGGTGTAGGCAAGGGCTAGTGCAGGGGCGTGGGTTGCTTGTGAAAGACGCCGTCTTTCATGATCGCCAGGAGATTGTTGGTGTCCGTCAGGTCGCGCGGGTTTTCCAGTGGGTTGGTTCGAACTAGAAGTAAGTCTGCCAGGAAGTTCGGGAGAATCTGCCCGAGCTCATCCGGGAGGTCCATGGCGGCACCGCCATCTTTGGTCATGGATTGGAGTGCTTCCATGGGGGTGAATCCGGCGTGTTGGATGAAGTGATCGATATCATTGGCGTTTTGGCCGTGAGGCGTGAGGGCAAAGCCGTAGTCACCGCCGCCGAGTACGCGAACGCCTCGTCGCTTCAATTCTTGCAAGCCTTTGACCGCGCCGGCGAGTTCCTCTTTGAGTCCCATTGCTTCGACTTGTTCCGGCGTGAACATGGCCTCGCCATCGTAGATCGCGGTGACTGTGAAACCGATGTTTGGACTGATGAAAACCCAATCTTTGTTGGCTTCGAGCATGTCCATAGCTTCTTCATCGGCAAAGTTGGCGTGATAAATCACTTTGACGCCATTGCGTACGCAGCGCTTGACGGATTCCGCACTGCGGGCGTGGGCACTCATGCGTTTGCCGAGTTCGTGCACCACTTCGGCTGCGGCGGCGACCTCGGCCTCGCTCATGATCGTGGTTTCGGACCCGGCGTGGGGGACAAAGCTGTCGCCGGAGACGACCAGTTTCAGTGATTTTTTTTGTGAATTTTGTGTTTTTATTGTTCGTAATTGTTTAAAAGAGTCTATACAATTGGATTGACAAGTCTAGATTTTGACTTCAAAGTTCATTTTATAGTTGATATTTTAGACCTGGATTTTTCAACCAGGGCTCCATAGAATCCCAGGGTTTCACAGAAGTTTCGTAGATGCTCAACGAGACAGATTGAAATAAGATGCAATCACACGAACCACGAAGAAAAACATAACAAAGAAAAATATCGCTTCTGGAGAGGTTTTATGATACATTTTATTAGTTTTAAAGCTTCTTCAAGACAAAAAAGGTTGAAAAAGACTGGTCTAGACAATTGCTAGGGTTAGATTCTCCACTTTACGTTTCTTTATTTCCATTCTCCATTTTATTTTCAAATTCTGACTTGATATAGAGGAAGTGATCCTGTTTTCTGTTCTTCTTTGTTCTTTTTTTTGCTTCAGATTTTCTATACTTTAAATTAGAGTTTGCATGAAGAAGCCTTAGTTTTGAGGATGGTTATTAAAAATGATTAAGAGTAGTTTTGAAACAAGTGTTAATTAATATTTCTTGGAGAATAAAATGAAGAAAGATTTTTTTTTTCTTCAGCTTCATAAATAAACAAATAAATTTTTTTTTTCAAATCATAAATTTCGGTTTCTTGGCAAAATGTCGGCATAATATTTTTTTTTAAACAGGTCAATATAGCAACTGAACTGAAGGTTTAGGGTTACCGCCTTACGCACGTCTAAGCATCGGAAGACCCAAGTCTAAATGTGAGTATGGTCAATTTATCAATGATTTGCCCAAGAAGCTAAGTTTATTTTTCAACTTTTATAGCCTACGTATAGCGTTCCTTTCTGAAAGAACATTAATAATAGCAATTCCCGTTTGTTTTTCGATATCTGCGAGGCCACATCGTAGCAAAACCAAGTCATAATACATTATCAAGAAACAAATGGACAAAATTGGAGACTAAATGGACACTTTCTGTAATAAAATGATCTAATACAAACATCCGTTTCAGTTTGTCCTTTATTGGGGGAAAATTTTATTAAAGACCAGAAGAATAATTCAAACGGAATAGGATACTTTTCCAAAATTTTCAGCCTTGGTAATTCAAATGGTGTACTTTTTATTTCTATCCGATTTAATTTCAAAACAACTGATTATGGATTACTAATGGCCGGGGTTCTTCCTTTACTAGGTAGCAGCTACCGTTGCTACCACGATTTGAGTATAAATGACGTTACATCCGGCAGAATACAAACTCTCACAAATTACAAGCTATAAGCTAGGGAAGCGCAATCATTGAGGCGCTTCAGATTTGCACCCAATGGATATCGTGAGGTTTGTTATAATTCCGTATATATTTCTAGCAATCTCTTGTTTGTCCGATCTACTAGCATAAAATAATTTCTATATAAAGTTAAAGATTAAAGCAAAAGAATTTGAGTTCGATACTGTCCATTTTATTCTTTTATTGTATACTAACCAGCTAAAATTGTCTGTCGTTACTGGGGAATCCTTATAATATTATCACATTTCTAATTTGTCAGTGCTTTGTGTTGCCACCCTACTACCAAATATCCTTCAGCAAACTCTCCATCAACTGCTTTTGACTTTTCCAGTCATTATTCACCATTGGCCACCGTTAAAGCAGAATTTTTGCCCTAATATACCAAATTGACATTGGAGAAATCACACAATGACTTATTTTAAGTTTATCTTTCTTTCATTAAAGAACCTTGAGATAGCTGTGGATAATAATATCACCTGCCAATTCATGTATAATGTAAGTAACTGGAAATGAATCTTTCAGTTGGTACCTTTCTTTCAACAGCATCCCCTCCCTCTTTTTCCGCTGGTACCTTCCCCACCCCCTTCATGACGTTCTCCTCCTAGAGAATTTTACACGTGCTATAATCGCATTAAATGAAGTTTTATAAATTACCACCCTCTCCCCACCTTCTTTTTGATTTTTTCTTGCCAGGAATAGTCACACATATCAAGTTTCAGCCTAATCGATTTATTAATTTAGGATATTATTGCGAAAAAACTAACAAACCAACAAAATAACCGTTTTATTAATATTACAAATAAAGTTATAAATGGCTATGAGTTAAACTGCACACCACCTTAGAAAAGTTATGCATTGGTTAACGTTTTTTATTTTCTTTTTGGAATGGCGTTTCGGGCAGCTCTTGATGGGTGTTTCCACTTCCTGTGTAAATCTATTATTTGCAACTCTATTGCTGAGGAACGGGCAAGAAAAGACTTGCTTTTGCTCAATAGACTATGTTTTTTTCCAGAATAGAGGATTGCCGTACACTTTTATTCTAACAAATCATTCTTAGCGTTCCCAAATTAGGCCACAAATGAGCGCTTTTCCCGCTAGGGCTCAGATATTTTTATTTATATTTCTTTGTTTTCAGTCGAACCTTGATACACCGCAATCAACAGGAGTTGGGGAAGATGTCCATGCTCGTCTAGAGCTCTATGCAAGTAGGCTGGCTGAAGCTGAGTCACACGTTGATGGTGGGACTCCTAGTCGCACTTCTTTGACCCGTGACCTTTCTCCAGATTCGTAAGTTGATTTTCAGGGTTGACATATTTCTGGTTATTATTATATTACACCTAAGAACAGAAATAAGACAAATCAAAATGAAAAATGTAACAAGCAAGGAACTCAAGGCAGACGAACAAATCCTGATTTAAAATGTACATTTGTATTTCCACCTAATTACCTTTTTTCACGAGGGTGGGTGGGGGGGGGGCTTACGACAAGCACTCTCTAGTAATAGCTTACCTGGTCTTATAGAAGTTGAACTGATGAGCTGCCAAATGAAGTCAGTGATGTAATGCGAAAGAAAATAATCTCATTTTAATCGCAATTACAGGAAAATTTTTGTTTCTTCCTGGTATACTTTTTTATTTAATAAGTATAAAAGACCTATACTTATTTAGTCTTAGACATCATACTGGCGTGCCAGTATCATGGCGCGCCATACGGAATCCTATATGCCATATGTTATGCCATATACAATACATGCAAGTCCGCACAAAAAAATACCATTATTATAGACCGGTTATTTAAAACAACACAAATCTACCTATCCAGTACAAATGCTATCCATAAAAGTGAAGCTATTCTCACCACCCTAAGTCTCAAAACTCGAAAAATTCCATAATTTCATTAACATTTTTATCTGAGACGCCCGAATTATCTGCAAAATCCAAATCAAACTTCCATATAGATAGAGCAAAGACCAGGAGGACATGCACAGCAATGAATAGGAAGGCGTTACACCCCCAATATTGTCTTCAAGGAACCCTCTCCCAAGAAAATAGAATATTATGTCTAAAAATGTCTTGAGTTTTAAGCTACTATCCCATAAGTGTCCTCTGATACTCCCAAGATTCTGTCAAAGGAACCCTCTCTATGTTCTAAAAGAGATGAAAAAAATGACTAGGGGTTCAAAACCTCTAGCACCATCCCTATGGCCTTGAACCAATCCAAAACAGAAAACTACCTTACCCCTCGCCAAACCTGAGCATCTGACCATTGAGTGATTTTACATGGCCAAGAGTATACGTAACTAGACAAACAGACACAATTTTAAGTATATCCATAAAACCTGGCTTTCGTCATGGCCATAAAAGACAAAAAGCCAGATGCTAAAAGCGTTTTTGAAGGAGAATTTGCACAATTTAACAGAAATTTTCTGAGTTGAAAAAAACGGGAAAAAACACAGAGCTCAGTTTTCTTATCTAAAGAAAAAAGCAAGAATTTTTTTATTTAAAAGAAAGCAAAACAAAACATGGCCTTACAAAAAATGCTCTGACCAGAAGAAAAAGACGAAGAGTACTTGTACAATAAACGCCCTACCTAATACGATATACGTCCTACCTAATTTTCTTCTATATGCTTCTCTGGCGCTCAGTTCTAATGAAATATACCACAGAAAAATAAAATATAATACTTTAGAAACAAATTTGAGCTATATATTTGCACATTAGGGAGGACAGGGGTGGTAAAATAAAGCGGGTCAACATGCCTAATGTGTTAGGTGCATTTATTTTGCATATTATGTAATAAAAATTGCTTTCGAACTTGACACTGTCCAAATACTTTACCCCCACCCCACCCCTAATGTGCAAATATATAGCCCAAATTATATATTTTCCATCTATTTTGTCACTTCTAGTTGTCTTGTCTCACGCTAAGCTGAAAGAAACTAATGAACAAAAATAAGTTCTATAATACGTCTATGAATGAGCAACTTGAGGGGTAGAGCGTTTATGATATCAGACTTGGCCAAGTGTCATGACGAAGCGCCGTAGGTGCTTGTAAAGGAGCTTGTAAAGTAGATGATATCATATTATGTAATGTAAAACTACGCGAACTTCGAGGTAGCATTGTGATGACTATGAAGTGTGCAAGGCGTTTCATTTTAATTCATTTATTTAAAAGATCTGATGCCATCTAAACGGAGAAGTGAAGAAAAGTAATAGTAGAACATTTATCCCGCACAAAAAGCACTAAAACCCATAGCTTCTTCTCTGCATTAGGATACACTGACAACAAATCTATGAACAAAGTTCCGTTCAATTACTTGTAATGGTGGTATTATTATATCCAATGCATTAGTTTAGTTGACAAAATGTAACAGTAAAACTACGTGAACTTCGATGTAGCATTGTTATGACTATGAAGTGTGCAATGTGTGTCTTTCTGATTTCTTTTATTCAAAACATCTGATGCCATCTAAACGGAGAAGGGAAGAAAAGTATTAGTATAACATTTATCCCACACAAAAAACAAAAAAACCTATAGCTTCTTCTTTTCATTTGGATACACAGACAACAAATCTATCGACAAAGTTCCATTCTATTGCTTATAATGATGGTATTATTATATCCAATACATTGTTTAGGTTGACAAAGTGTAGCAGTAAAACTACGTGAACTTCGATGCAGCATTGTGATGACTATGAAGTGTGCAAGGTGTTTCTTTTTATTTCATTCATTTAATAGGATCTGATGCGATCTAGACGGAAAATAAAAGAAAAGTATTAGTATAACGTTTATGCCATACATAAAACAATAATGCCTATAGCTTCTCCCGTAGATAAGTACACAACGACAACAATTCTTTGATCAAAGTTCCTTTCCATTCTGTCTAATGATGGCAATATAATATCCAATGCATTTTTTTAGTTGACAAAATGTAATAGTAAAACGAAATGAACTTCGATGTACCATTGTAATGACTATGAAGTGTGCAAGGTGTTTCCTTTTGATTCATTCCTTCAAAAGATCTGATGCCATCTAAACGGAGAAGTGAAGAAGAGTATTAGTATAACATTTATCCCACACTAAAAACAAAAAAACCTATAGCTTCTTCTTTTCATTTGGATACACAGACAACAAATCTATCGACAAAGTTCCATTCTATTGCTTATAATGATGGTATTATTATATCCAATACATTGTTTAGGTTGACAAAGTGTAGCAGTAAATCTACGTAAACTTCGATGCAGCATTGTGATGACTATGATGTGTCCAAGATGTTTCTTTTTTTTTCATTCATTTAAAAGATCTGATGCAATCTAGACGGAGAACAGAAGGAAAGTAATAGTAGAACATTTATCCCACACAAAAAGCACATAAACATATAGATTCTTCTCTGAATTAGGATACACAGGCAACAAATCAATGAACATAGTTCCGTTCCATTCTGTCTAATGATGGCAATATCATATCCAATGCATTTCTTTAGTTGACAAAATGTAATAGTAAAACGAAATGAACTTCGATGTACCATTGTAATGACTATGAAGTGTGCAAGGTGAATCTAAATTTCAAATTCCGGCAAATATACCGGCAAAAGATTCCTCAATAGGAGCAGACTGTAGTACTTTGATTCATTGAAAGATATGCCTTTCTGAATAAGATGCCGTATGACTGTTTCTTTACAAGTAAACACTCGCCTACACGCATACAACCTTACTCTTGGGCGAACTGTATCATAAGAAACTGTATCATAAGAAGGGCGGTCAATCTAAATTTCAAATTCCGGCAAATATACCGGCAAAAGATTCCTCAATAGGAGCAGACTGTAGTACTTTGATTCATTGAAAGATATGCCTTCCTGAATAAGATGCCGTATGACTGTTTCTTTACAAGTAAACACTCGCCTACACGCATACAACCTTACTCTTGGGCGAACTGTATCATAAGAAACTGTATCATAAGAAGGGCGGTCAATCTAAATTTCAAATTCCGGCAAATATACCGGCAAAAGATTCCTCAATAGGAGCAGACTGTAGTACTTTGATTCATTGAAAGATATGCCTTCCTGAATAAGATGCCGTATGACTGTTTCTCTACAAGTAAACACTCCTCTACACGCATACAACTTTACTCCTGGGTGGAAAAAATTTCAGAAACTTAATAAGCGGGGGGTGGGGGGTGGGTTAGAAATGCCAAATTTTCGTACATTGCATGTTCGCCATATCGATATACCACACACATATTATAGCTGGAATCATATTGATTTTTTTGCAAATTTATTCTCAGAATCACACCTAATAATACAACTCAATATTCTCAAGATCACTCTGTTAAGCATTTTTTCAATTCGCCTCTTTCAAGTTTTCTTTCCGACATGGTGACTATATCTGCAAATTTATGGTGAGACGCGTCCACAAATATTCACTGATAATGGAACACTTTAAAGTACATATTCGAATACATATGAAACAATGTCGTAATTTCAATCCTAAACGCTGAGTGCTTGATGTATCTGTTAACTACTGTTCCATGAGCAGATAGCGCGCGTTCAAACAAACGGAATCAGTGAAAATACATCGAATAGATAGGATATGCTGACATAAATTTCATTTGCTTAAAACTAAATTCACCAAAATTAATAAGCGGGGAGGGTCTAAATAAGGTCTTGGGGGATAGGGGAAATTTTCGAAAATTAATAAGCGTCCGGGGACAATTATTAGGCACTCAAGAGTACTGGGCTAGCGAAGCTAGTGCTATTGGACAGGAAGGAGCTGCGACACTTCTTTAAGTCAAGGATAGAATTGTTTGTAAAATTGTAGCAAAAAAAACTTAACAGAAAACAACTCGCTAGCTTCCAACAGGCGCAGAGGACTTTAAAAGAACAAGGTTCTAATTTGGGCAACGTGACAACTGAGTATTCTGAGAGGGTGACATTTCTGGCTGAAGCCTTTGTAAAATCCCCTGCAGTCTCTAGTCCAACGCAAATGGATGCGGGTACCTAATATCCTACGTCAATCTTTTAGAGCGCACGCCGCAAAAGCGTGGGTCACGGGTTCGATCCCCGGTGGTGACATACTTTTCTATTTCTCTAGTGTTCTTTTAAAAACTAACATTTCAAATCCTCTCTTCTCGATGAAACATATCATCCTACAACGTATTCGTACTGTTTTCATTCGACATTTTTTGGAAGGACGAACCTAATATTATTACTAAAACAGATAACCAAGTAAAAGCGCATAATAACGGTGGGGAAAAATATAAAACAGCAACAAAAAAGATAAATCTAAGATATATGTGCTATAGGAAAAGTTGAAAAAATTAAAACCATAAAGGAAAAACACATATATAAAAATACAGCAAAAACAAAATTGAAAAAAAAAAGAAAAAATACACAAAAGCACGAAGTCACTGAAATACAACTTTAAAAATGACAATGATAATGAAGAAACATGCTATTCCATTGTGTTAAAATGTTGACGCTGCCTTTAGCTAACTAACTACATGTTTTTTTTCAGCAGTTAAATTGTATTAAAATATAGCCATTACCGTTTTAACCCTTTTGATGGCTCTAATCTAAATTGAACAAGTACGTTTTTAAATAATACGTAGCTTTACTTTGAGTGGTTACGTTTCTAAGCAATATAACTCACGTGACCTCATTACGACGTCATTGTTCATATGGACACGTCTAAAGATGTTAAATTTTTGCTTTGATTATCCATGTTTAATAAATCATTAGCAAGAAAATTAACGGGCAAATCTTAAATTCTAGACTAAAGCACTTTGTAAAGAAGAGCTACAATTTAGCTAAAATAAGCATTTACCTTTTGTTTTATACCATATATTAGGTAATTTTTCTATGGGATGGCTTTTATTTCTACTTTTAAGACCTAGACCAGGATTTTGCAACCACTGAACGTATCTTATCTCATCGTACTACCAAAAATTTCAGAGTGCGATTCCTGGTCCGGAAGAATTTAACATCGTTTCCTGTCATCGATTTTTAACAAGAACACCGTACAGTAACTGTCAAAAATGATTCCTAACTTGATAACTGGGTGTAAACCAAAGAAACGAGCATTTTTGGAGAATTCACATTTATTTATGTTTTTCTTTGGCTTCGGATTTTGATGCAATTTAAAACAGCGACACACAGTAATAGCTTTGCGAAATCAACTCTTCAACTCAACTCAAGTTTTCCTACCAGAAAGTATTTCACTGGAACGTCTCAGGTACCTCTTGGTATACCGTTCATTCCCCTGGTACACCTTGCCTCACTTCTACTCCTATTTAAACACGATATACCTCCAATGGGGTCCTAATAAGTTCCTGCTGAGTAAGAATGAGCTAGACGAATCGCACTTTTAAGGCAATTGGAAAACGTTTCAACAGAAGTCACAAATCGGTAGTAAGATACCGTTTTTTATGAATATTTTCAATTTGCAATGGTATATAAATTGATTCCATTTAGTTGAATGGTCGATGTCTGTTTTGCTTCCCAATACTACTGCTATACATAATTTGCAGTACAAACATTCGCACCTTTGGATGTATGGTTGTCTACTGTTGAAATTGTATTGCAGGGTCATGGTGCGAACCTTTTCATAACACCCATTGTTCGTGACGTCGAAATATACAATTTATTCAAACACACTACATAGAACGGGATATTTACGCAGTTGAATGTTTTGTTCATCCTAAAGATACAGCGGTATCCAAGTACAGTTATTGCCCTCAACATCGGCTATATATTTATTTGTTTGTTTATTTGTTTATTTATTTATATAATTAATCATTTAATTTCCATTGAAAGTAGGCTATATACGAAGCGCTTGCTTGCTCTATGAAAATGCCCTTTTTCATTCTTTAATACCAGCAGGTGATGAGGCCTAATTTCCTTAGGCACAGCCTTTAATTTCTATATATTTAGGAAAGGAGTACGTACTGGTTTAGCTATTTGCGCATCCTATTTTAGCATTTGTTTCTCTATTTGGCATATACCCATTTAGTAACTCTTCTTGAATAGATCTTACTGAACAATGCACGGCCTTTGGGTGAGTTAATAAAATGAGCTGCTATTTGTCAATAGGTTCGGATTGGATGGTAAATGACTCCGCATTCTATTTCTAACAAATTGTAGTTCATGGCTTTTTAAAGACATTGTGCTCTTATTCTGCGTTGTTCTTTAAAGTCTTGGAACTTTGGTGGAACATTCAGCACATTCCATCATTTGTGCCATCGTCAAGCATTGCAATTCCTCCTGGCCATTAATGATTGACTTTCTAGATGAGGATACTTTAGTGTATTGATGGGAAAAAACCAAAAGCACCTACCAAAGACTTCAGGATCTGTCTCCCAGAGTTCCAGTTCCTGAGGATATAAAGTATAAAATGAATTAAGCTAACGATACAAGAAGGATGAACTAACCTCCTTAAAACATTTAATGCAGTGTAATTTAATCTCCTAGTAAGTGACGAGGCTATCATACTCATAGAATCTCGTTTAAACGACGATCAAATGAACCAACGTCTGTATTCTATACAGTTGAATCCAATGAAAGCTACGACTAAATGAACTAACGGCCGTCTCCTATCCACTCGAATCTAATAAAAGCTACGACTATATGAACTAACGGCCGCCTTCTATCCAGTGGAAACTAATGACCGCTACGACGAAATGAACCAACATCCGTCTTCTATCCAGTGGAATCTAATCAAATTTACGACTTAATGAACTAACGTCCGTCTCCTATCCAGTGGAATCTAATGACCGCTACAACTACATGAACTAACGTCCGTCTTCTATCCAGTGGAATCTAATGAAAGCTACGACGAAATGAACTAACGTCTGTCTTCTATCCAGTGGAATCTAATGAAATCTACGACTAAATAAACTAACGTCCGTCTCCTATCCAGTGGAATCTAATGACCGCTACGACTACATGAACAAGTAAAAATTTTGATTTTCCCAGTAATTTTCTTTATCTCGAACTTTCTCTATCTCGAACAAATTGTTTGGTCCCTTACGAGTTCGAGATAGAGAGAGTCCACTGTATTGAATTGAGTAACACAGTTTTATGAATTATTAAGTATTTTTCACCACCACAAATTAAACAGTTAACAAAAATTTCTTGCATCCTGGCAAAATGTCAATGCAAACAACTGTTAAAAAGCAAAAAATAATAATACATTGATCTACTCTTACTTTTTTGAGGCCTAAAAATACTACGATTTTTACGCCAGTATATAAATTATATAATTGCGTGACATCCCATATGATGACTTAGGTAATGATTACAGGTATTAATGCTAATTCCTACCTGACAATTGCTGGTAATTAAATGAAGTCGTGAATAGCATTGAAATTAATATTTCCAATGACAGGTATCCAAACATTACAGGTAGTAGAGTTATCTCCTTTATTCTGAGTTAATAAATGATGCCACAGAACAACAGTATGGTAGAACAACAATCATACAAACTGGATACCGGATACACCAAAGACGATGCCATATCTTATTTTCAACACAGTGATTTTCCTAGGAATTCTGGTGCGTATTAAGAACTTGTTATTACATTTGACCTATCTGACGGTTTGAGCTTCTGTGTTTCAGTGGTTTTCCAAGCTGCGACAATTACTAAGTGTCGTTCTTGTAGATTTTTTAAAGATGCTTTTTATGTAATTGGATATTACTTGTAAATTTTGTCCATACGTGCATATGCGCATCGATTACCGTAGCCTTTGTTTTATTTGTAACTGAAACTTTGCATTAAGAAATAAATGTTCATTAATATATTTTGGTACGAAGCTGGCTGCAGAAATGTTTGAAAACTAATGATAAAACGCTTGCAACATATTTAAAAAGATAACATATAGACGATTGACACTTTTTGTGTCACGTCTGCCATTGAAACGCCATTTTTATTACAAATAATTCAAAATACAAGGAACTATCATTTGGCTGATCGTGGAATCTTCTATGCCGCCAAAATTAAAGGGGGAGCGTAATTTTGTTAATACTATTAAAAGAATGCTTTCAATATTTGTTTGCCCATGGAGGCTTCTAGTACCAATTGCAAAACCTATCTTGTGATCTAATGACTTGGAATTTTTGTATGGCAGGTATTTTGTACCATAACTATCAACTTACTGCCACCCATCTTGCTAATTACAGATCTTCCTCCTTGGTATTCCCTTTCTAAGATTTCTTTTTTTCTTCTTATTTATGTTTTTGTTTATTTGGCTTACTTGTAGTTGCTCATACGGCCGACATACCTCTCCCCTCTCTATTTACGTGCAACTCTGTCCTTGCGGCCAGCTTTCTTTTAAGGGAAGCTTTGAAATGCGGGCGCAAAATCAAAGTCCCAGCAAAAATTTGTAGTAAACTCTGCATTTAAACTCTGCATTTAATAATTGCAATAGGAATTCAGAGTCTATCTGCAGATCCCATACGCTCCCATCCAGGTCCGTTTGGATCAGATTTGGACTCTTTAGCAGTCTTAGTCGAAGAATTGTATACATATATAGGTTCCGTAACTTTCAATAAAAGCATTTTCAGTTCGCTGCCTTACTTTTAAATGCTAATTCTCGACAAGATCAGTGATCAGTGTTAGAATGTCTTGGATTGATAGCACGACAACAACTGTTAGCACTAGTTTGCACTTAATGGAACCAATTAGCAGTGTGAAAGACAACAACTGCTTAGACGACGGTATGATTCATCCTTAACTAAATGCACGCGGTAAGACGGTCTACGTCACTATTAACAGCAGGCAACTGCAGGGGAGTATAAATATGCGGCAGGATTCAGAGCTCCCTCCTTAGAGGTACACGGGCGTAGGCAACGTCATCTTTCTATCCCTATCTACCCAATGGTCCGCCTACCAGTTAACCGGGCGTAGACTTGAGGGGTTACACTTGTATAACAAATGATACAGGCAACGTCATCTTTCTATCCCTATCTGCCCAGTGGTCCGCCTACCAGTTAACCGGGCGTAGACTTCAGGGGTTACACTTCCATAACGAATGATACAGGCAACGTCATCTGTCTATCCCTATCTACCCAGCGGTCTGCGTACCAGTTAACCGGGCGTAGACTTAAGGTGGTTACACTTGCCTTACAAATGATACAGGTACTGCACTCTGTCTATCTCTATCTACCCAGTGGTCTGCGTACCAGTTAACTGATGCATAAGATCATTTAGCTATGTGTTCTTTTCCTGTTGGCGCCTCATCACAGGGCCTTGTTACCCATTCTGTTACTTTAAAGACTCACAGCTTTTTCTTATGTAATGACGTCCACAATAATACAAGACACGGTCTGCCATTAGAACCTAGTGCTTCGAACCTAGTGCTCCGAAAAATGTTACTTTTAGGGTGACTTTTACAAAACCACGCTTTGTTGCAATGAAAAATGTCAACGTACAAAGCATTACTGTTGTAAACGGTTATTAATCCTGAGTGGCAATATCATACCCTTCCGGGTTGATCAGAATAAAAGAATGCTGTAGATGATTTTATTACTTTGTGGCTCAGCTCGTTTTCTGTCTTGGCTCAACGAAAGTACGTATATTTTTCATATAGCGCGACGGTTTTAAGGTCCATTTATTTGTTTATCATTACAAAAATTACATACAGCCGTGTTTGTAGATGGCAATTTCGTAGTATGACCAGTATGTTTAGGGCTGCTTCACCAGCCTCTGACTAGCAATAGTTATTGGAGCTGAACCTTCTTATATGTACGGCTTTATACACCACATCATCTTTGGTATTCGATTCTGAGTGAAACAATTTTATTTCTTTCCAATCATGAACTTAACCAATTTCCGTCTCTGTAGTCTCCTAAGAGAAAGAACCATGTGGAAAATCTCGCCACAAGTTTTAAATTGTATGCCTCTATTCGTTTCCATAACTCCGACTCCAGCTTAGAATATAAATGATCTTACATTATTTCTGTTACTCGACTTCCTACTCAATTCAGAAAATTTTTACTAGAACTCAGACTCCATGACTCAGACTTCAAAGCCCTGCTTTAGCCCATCCATTTTCTGAAGCATGTTATCCATTAAGTGTACATGGTTTGGCGATACTCGCACGCATGTAATATTTAAGGAGTACAAAGAAAGTGCATGGCTAATCAATTTGCAGATTAGAACTACTCTCAGCGTCTTTACTCTTGGGCTCTTTTCGGTAAACATATCTGTGTATGACGTTCAGGAAGCAATCCAACCTTGGTTTATACTATAGTCCGGTTTTGGAATTTATTTCAATTACTGGTGTATCCAATGTTGCATCAAGCACGTATGAAACTAAAACTTAACTTGTGACTACAATGCATGTAGATAGAATCCATTTGGTTTTTAATATGTTGTATCAAAATTGCTAGATTGACGTCCGTGGAAACTAAAATTTTGAATCCTTAGCTATCTTCAATATATGGGCGTCAAAATGGATTTCATTGGATCTGCTGTTCGTATTGCAATCCTGTAATATTTTCTTATTTAATAGACAAACAAACCTTCATACTCTTTCAGTTCCTTCTAGCGAGGTGGCTCTTTTATAAATATCTTCAAACCATTTTCTAGTCTAGGTGCTAAAACTTAGGAGTCCATACGTCAAGCATCCAAGTCCCCTCTTTGAAGAGCTCATAGTAGAATCGTAAAAAGATGCAAGGATACAGACAACCTTATGTAAACATATCCGTGTATGACGTTCAGGAAGTAATCCAATATTGGTTTACACAATAGTTCGCTTTTGGAATTTATTTCAATTGCTGTCGCGCCCAATGTCGCATCAAGCACATATGAAACAAACTCTTAAATGGTCACTACAATGCATGTCGATAGAGTCCATTCGATTTTTAATATCTTGTGTCAAAATTACTAGATTGACGTCCTTGGAAATTAGAATTTGGTGTGTAATTGATTTGCTATTTTCAATATATAGGCGTCACGATGTATTTCATAGGCGCTGGTTTACTCATCGCAATCCTGTAATATATTCCTATATATAAGATAAAGATAGATGGGCGCCGTCAAATTTAATAAACGAAACTGTTACAATTAATGGTGAATCCGGAATTCATTCACCTGCAGACCGGCTAGTAAACTAGAAAAAGGAAAGTTTCCTTTTACTTTGAAATTTTCGTAGGTATAAATAACAATGATCGATTCAATGAAAACCGGCGATGTTATCGAAAACAAATATATGTCACTCAACAAATCTTTACCGTTATATGTATGCAATCACAGTATCATTTATTATCAAACAGAGTAGTATCTTTGATGTTTTTGTCTTATTGGTGAGATATTTTTAAAACGAAAACCGCTCCCCTGATACTGTCTGTAAAAAAAGGCATGCCTGGTCTGAAAGGTTGACTCGTTTACTCGGGACAGCAGGCTTTCAATTTTTCCATAGAGACGGAATTTTTATGGCAAGAAGAACAATTTAATCTTTGAAGTACTGGCTACTGTCTGTAAAGAAAGGCATGTGTGGTCTAAAAGGTTGACTCGTTTACTCGGGACAGTAAGCTTTTAATTTTTCCAAAGAAACGGAATGGCTACATCGACAAATATTCTGAATAAACAACTAAACAAGTTTATAAAAACACTATTAGTATAATATAGTATGACATTAGTATGACTTATATTCCAAAAGTGTTATTTGTTTTATAAGTTTTATTTCTTGTACATATCCATTGAGTGGAATTCAATTTGATGCGATCAGACGACAAAAGTTGGTAGTAATAACCACTACAAGTAGTACACTCTACAGTGCCAACGGACCCAAAGAATGCATAAACAGAAGGTATGTAGCAGTTGTATTGGATCTTTGCTATTTGCTGCCAACAGTCTTCGTCATAGATCTCTCCTGATCTTGCGCAGTTTACTCATGATTTTTTTTAGTGTTACGCTTGACGCTAAAAAACTGTATTAACTATATTGAAACCTTCAAGATTTAACTTTTGCGACATCCTTCTATTTTAAAAAGATTTGGCTATTTTGACTGTTTACGATTTCGGGTGCTTAGAGAGTATCATGGGTCCTCTAACATTTCCAGGTGCAGTTGACATCCCAGTATGAAAAGCAGCCGTAACCTACAACCATTTCACTACGAAAGCTGGGCTTTAGATTCAATTTCCTGAATTGCATGCGTTGTCATCACTTTCAATTGTGATTGCGAAAGAGGTTTGACTTAAATACAATGAAATCATCAAATGCGGCATGATGCATTTACCATCCATCTGCATTCAAATACGAGTTATTTCAAGAAATCCACCCCCTCCCCCTATCATACGAGAACTTTTGTTGTTACGACGTCAAACACCGGATTTGTAACAAAGGAATAAAAGTAATTAAAAACTCTATTACAATATCGTCATTGTCTTCTCTAAGGAATGAATATTGAACATTTGGCTAATTAAGCAAATCTTTTCAAGGCTATTTGTAGACGCCCTCACAAAGAAAAAGAAAGATACAGTGATAAAGTGAAGGCAATATGAGAACCAAAGAGGATTATTCTGATTTAATGACTTACTTTCGAGTAAATTTTCGGAGCCTCTGCGTCAAGTTTGATATCTTTTCCTTCAAGAGAATTAAGCAAGGACCTACAAAGAGAAAGACTTGTGAAAAACAAGAAACCTACTTACCCCTTCCTTAAAAGCCCCAAAATACAAAATGAGGGAACGGCAAAGTAGACTCGTAGTGTTTTATTCAACATGTGATTAACCCATATTATCCCAAGCATGTATAAAATGGATCAAAATTTATAAATCTCTCAGAATATACTTAGTATGGTGTACATAGGTCTATCCTTCGGGTTTTTGATACCGGTGTAAGGGGAAAACATTGGTGACATTCCTTGTTAGGAGCTCGACAAATGTCCCTGCCAGGTTGTCTAGAAAGTTGACTTGGGACATTTCTGATGCCGGTGCATATTCTCCCACACTTCACTAGTATCTTTGGCATGCTTTACAAGAAATAGCTGTGAGTCCTCTACCAATAAGCTTATTAATGGAGAATGCCTTGTCGGCGTTCAGCGTGGTGGCTTCATATCAAGCACTAGACTTTTTTGGAACAGCATCAGTTCCCTGAACAATAATCTACTTGCTAAGAACTTTTAAACCCATGTATATGTCTGGCACTAATGAAGGGCCAAAGCTGGATCACAATAAATATTAATTAATGAATTTTGCCGTATCCTCTGCCTGGAAGAGAATTCGCAAAAGATTGACACTAAAAATCTACTTCCCCGAAGTGTGTGCTTCATTCGAAACTTACAATTTCCATAGTTAAAGTTATTCAACCTTTTAACTGTGAATATCCGAAACATTGAATCCACTGTCATCTTGCTGAACTTGCTTACAACTACAACACATAAACCAAATGCTCTCGAAATGATCAAGGTACTTTTGCATCCCTTAATCCATTCTATGTTCTACTACATTCTAACAGGTTCGTTCTGGGCCCATAACCTCTTAAATGCAGGGAGGGCATAAGCTTCACATGAGAAGAAGTATAGTTATTGGGCTCTCTCTATCTATAAGACGACGTGATCAACATACAGACAGAACTTAAAACTTACAAAGTTAAGTTGTTTACTTATACCGTAGGCCTACAGAATACAGTAAATACTGTATCAAGATAGCCATTAGAGTAATTGCTTTATGTACCTATTGTTATGCAGCTTATTGTTGATGTAATTAGTATCATTAGCCGCGGTCCCACTGCCACTTTTGACCACAGCGAAACAGCAGTTTTGATTAGGTAAACAATTTTTGTAAGACCGCAAAGCCCCACTTCAGATCTGGTGATATGGAGTCTCCATAGTAACGTCAATAAAACACAAAAGGGTTTCGGATAACATTCACCCTGTCGAGTGAGTAGTGCATTCAGAACCCGAAACGTAATTAACCAATCATGTAGTAGCCTTTGACAGATCATTTTGGATAAACTCAAACTAAAAACAAATTTCCCCGCCAAATACAAACATTTTCAGAGACATCGCATATCGAGAAAGGTACAAGAAAGGCAAGATCTGACTTTGGCGTTTAGATACTGCGGTGAGTCAATCTTGCAGTCTGACCCCGGGGATAACTGAAATACCAAAAACATATTTGACATCTCAGATTCGGAAGCGGAAAATGCGTTTGACTCTGGTGCGTGTGACCCCAGCTATTAACACCATACAAATAACATGACGTTACAGTTCACATTTCACAACACAACTTTCCCCCACGGTGTTTCCTCTAAAATACAACAGCAAAGGAGGGATACTTGGTTATGCCACATGTGGGTAAGTCATTTAAGAGTCACCTGTAATTCATTGTGTACATATGGGAAGAACTGTAATTTCTAAGAGAAGAGAGTTGGGTCTTTTTGCAGAAGAGGGAAGTGAATGGTGAACTTCTCTTACAGTCACACTATTTTGTGTTGTACACTTTTTTCTTATGGCAGGCGTAACTCTGCTGATGCATTTCGTGTAAATGTTATTCATGCAAGACAGCAAGTCAGATCACCAGTTTCCCACATAGCAGGGACCAGCTTTTTCCATGTCAAGAAGGGAAATGTTTGGATAGCTGCAGTTACAAAGCAGAACTGCAATGCAGGCATGGTCTTTGAATTCCTGTTCAAAATGTCAGAGGTGATGGGAAGCTATTTTGGGAAAATCACTGAGGAAAACATTAAAAATAACTTTGTCCTTATATATGAATTACTGGATGGTAAGTACACTTGATCTTGTTGTACTAGTACCTGTTCCAGTATAGGTTTACAGTTGTTGTATGTTACATTTGTATCTTGTTGTATGTTACTTTATGTATATGTTACAATTGAAAAGCATTGGTGGAAGTGTTTGTCTAGTTTACATCATATACACTGAATTACAGAATACTATGTTCACACTATTGTTATTACAGATTCACATGATACATATCCACTTTGGGGCCTTCTCTTTTGAAACTGTACCACAACATATTGATGTTAGTAAGTTGAGCCTTTGCAACCGTGCTTTCTATTTCTTTTGATGGCTACCAATACCCAACCTTAAGACTAAGCTATGATTTAGAGATAGTTTAAATGACAGTGAGCACATGTTAAGATGAAAGAAGTGAAAGAAGTAACATGGTTTCACCCCCCCCCCCCATGATCCTGAGGGACCTAACTTTTTGAAATCTCTTATTTTATGGGGGGACCTACAGTTTTGGGAAAAAAGTGGGGGACCTAAACTTATGGGGGGACCTGAATAATGTCACCCAATTCTGGGGGGACCTGACACAAAGAGTTGATACATTCCACAAGTGTTTTGTTGAGAAATCCACTTCAACTGACATTTCATTGTTGCATGGGGCCTTCTTGACCAAACAGAATATCAACAGATTTCTCAATGTTACCCAACCAACAATTAAAGTACACTTTCGTGACTGATTGTGTCACTGAGGAACATGATTCCTTTTTCACTGCATGGACTACCACAATCAAATACAGACCAAAGTTAGCATGCACTGAAGAGGAATTCATCTCTGAAGTTGACAGGTTGTGGCCTGTTTTCAATGGATGTTGGGGACAAGTCAAATAGCTGCCTGATGTGATACATAACATTCTGCAGCACATAATCAGTAATAACGTGATAAACTTTCCAAACATACATGAAATGTTGCTCATTCTGATGTCATTCTCGCCAAACATGTGCACAAAATTAAGGATTTGAACAAGAAAGAGCTCTTTATCTTTAACAGCAAGTCAATGGACCCAAATCAATAATTCTAGTTGGCTTAGTACAAACAGCAGTCGAGAATGGACGAAGTTTTAAACTTGGTGTAGTCGCGAAGTGGTTGCCCTTTAGATCTTTTGTTAATGTAAACTCTAATTTCTTTGCAAAATGAAAGAGCAGACAAATTATTGTCGTCTAAGTACGCGCCTATTTATGTTTCTTAAACCCTAGTTTACGGTAACCATAGAGAGGCAAATGACTGCAAAAAAATGTACTTGACTGTTTTGGTAATTTTTTCTTCGACTTTATGCCTTTTTCCTGACTTTTTTTAACTTTTTGACTTTTTTTTTACTTTTCGACTTTTTGTATGGCTTCTTCCTGACTTTTTTCTGACTTTTCCCTAATGGCATACGTGACTTTTTTCAGTTTTTTACCTATCGGTAAACCGTGAGATATAATCGCTGCAGGTAAAATCGTGCAGTGAAAATCGGTTCACGTAGATATGCATGCTCTTGCGTCGGGCACGTATACGACAACAATGTAAACAAAATTTATGCTTTGCAGGCATTATGTTATGTCAATCATTTACTATATCCTTAATAAAATACAGTTTAGCAAAGTCGCTTTCAGGTTAAAGGCACGAACGACAAGCACGTCTAAACCTTTCACAGTAATATTTACTGGTCCCCTGCTTTTCGAAAAGTTGCATGTCTTTAAAATATTTAGAAACCTAAACCTTTTAATATCAGGATAAACTGGTAACAAAATGAGTTTAGTCGCAAAAGGTACCTCTACAGTGCCGATCAAAATCAAAATACTCTATCGAAGACTACAACTATCGCGTAAAGACTTCTGCCTAGACTCTTCTTTCGGTTCAATGTCAATGATCTGTCCGAGACATTTATGTTTTGCGTAATCTCACTTATTGGTAAGTCATTTCATATTTCATGAAAATCAAATCAAAAGATTGTCACCTTCAATAATGATTTGGAGACTGGTTGTCATTTTTATACGGTGATTGTATTTTGCGTTTCTCAGCTTCGTTCTCAAAATCAATAAAAACAACATCGCTGCTTTCGTTTGCAATAATCTTATAGCGGAAATACTTAGGAGTCCCCCTGAACTTGTTTTCATTAACCCTTATCTCAGCATTGGATATTGATTCGATTTGATGTTTCTTTGGTGTTTCTTACTTTTCTAGTTGGAAAGTTGTAATCTCCTGTCTTTAACTCTGCATCTATTCTATGACGAAATATTCAACAGGAAATGAGAAATGCCTAGTAAGTCATGAATCATTGGTATTCGATAAAGAAGCCATTGAAGTAATAAAGTGCTGCCTTTTATAATTAAGTTCTCTCTGCCAGTATCATGATTTTAACATGAGGCTTCAAAAATTGTAAGCTTTGAGTACCTTGCTCATGAATTAGCTCTTCAGCAAATATCAAGAGCATTTTTATTACAGTAGGGCCTATACGTTATTGAGGTCCCGGGTTCGAATCCGGTCAGCGCCGTTAAATTGCAAGCTATTGTGGTAACGCTCCACTCTTTGAGAGTTATATATATATATATATATATATATATATATGTATATTATGTATATATATATATACAAAACCTAAAACAGACTATAAAAGCTTAAGTTAAAATACAATATAAAAATGATAAAAACTAACTTTTGCTCAAGGGGAGCTTTCGGAATTCTCATTCCTTCTTCTGGCGTCCCAACATGAGAGAGTTTTACTACGTAAAGGTAAGCATATACTATGAAAAGAAATGTTAATGATATTGTTCAGGAGCGTGTTGTGAATTTCTCGTAACCCGGAGCGTTAAGTAACAGGGGCCGTTAATTAGAAGGAGACGTTAATTATGAGTGTTTAAAATAGCACGAGCGTTCATTAGAAGTTGTCACTGCATTTAAGATTTAACAGAAAGTGCTAACTGATTATAGATTCAGCCTTAAAGACGGAATTCAAGATCGACTCTGCCATTAGTCAGCACTTGCTGTTAAATCCTAAATACAGTGAGGGGTTTACATTTGATTTATGATTTTAAATTATAATAAAGTAAGACAGCGATTGGCTGCAAACAATAAACAAAACATTCAACTGCGGACTTCAACGAAAACGACAATGTTACGCACAAAATCTGTTTGATGCAAAACTTAAAGCATATATCGTTCATTGTGTAGCCTCTAAAATCCTTAAGGAAAACACCGATCTTGCCTTGTTAAATGGTTCAAAACTATCAGTTGTAAAACCCTCAATGGATCCCTGATTTAACAGCGAATGCCGGCTGCTGGTAGAGGCGATTTTAAGTTCTGTTATTCCATTGCTGTTTTAACATGTGTTTGTAGCCAGAAATAGAGTGAGTTTCTGGAATCCATTTTTTTCGTCAGAGGATCGTGTTTCACGAGCGAATCTCACAAGTAGTAAAGTTCTTATTTTCCGCACCTCTAACTTACTCCTGATGAAGCTATTGAGAATAACTGTAAATTGACGACAGCAACAATAGTTATAAATTCTAAAAGATTCGAATAATATTTGACATGATTCAAAATAAGCTTAATTTTCCTGCGCTCTCAAATTGTTACGTAAAGTATTCTATAGAGCAAGTATCTCTGAAGTAATTCTCTCCTCTGTATATTGTCACTGCAGTCCTATTTGTAGGTAGAGATACAAAGATGGAGATTTTGTATCTTGCTCACACTTTTGATGCTATTGTGTTACGGACGCCGCGGTTAGATCTTTGGAGAAGAAAACCGTTCTCTTACTTCCCGTAGACGAAGTGTAAGCAGATTTTAAGCAAAGAGGAGAAGCATGTAAATACAAAAACTGTAACCAAAATAAATTCAAACAATCAACTATGTACAAATCATTAAATATAATTACAATGGAAACAACTTACGACCCCCCGAATGTCTCTGGCGTGTTTGAGGTTGGTAACTTTAACAAACGGAGCGCTTTGATCTATTCAACTTTGGGAAATGTAACCTAGTTACAATCTTTGTTCTAACTAGAAATATCAGGTGCAAAATCGATCTCTTGACTTCTGTCAACGAGAATACAAAATAAGCGTTATGCTTGTTACAGTTACGGCCGGAAAGATATTGATTAGACCCAATGCTCAATGAAATAATTCTTTCCATCGGCCTCTTATTCCACAGAACCCCCCACCCACTTATTAGATTTTGATAAAGTGAACCATACCCCTCCTAATTCCAAGCCTTTCCTGTAATCGGGTACGACAGATTGTAGTTAAACTAGGTTGAGCCAGATAACATATAACTGAGCTCATGATTTAAGGCTTTCATTACGAATGTACGGAGGAAGGGACCAGAATCATATAATTACGCAGTGTCTTGTCCCTCTCAGCTTTCCTTATTAATGACATCCAAATCCTTTTGCTGATGGAAGATGACAAACGGGGGAGAGACGATGTATAACAGCAATGTATCGCAAAGGCAATGTATAGCAGGCAATGTCTATTTCCAAAGTCTTAAGGCAACTCTTATATTTTTAGTTTCATTCCTGGTTGTTCATGCCATCACTCAGCAAACATTAATCTCCTTGGGTTATACTCATGGAGCTAGCGCAGTGGCTAGAGCGCACGCCGCGAAAGTGTGGGTCACGGGTTTGATCCCCAGCGGTGACACATTTTCAATTCTCTAGTATTCTTTTCAACTGATCATTTACTCGCTTGTGTACTACAATTTAATAGCTCAGGAAACAAAATTACTATGTAATCCATTTGAAGCCGGCATAATAATTACTCCTTTTGATGGCTCCTTCGGGAAATGAATGACGTCATTCAAAGTCAGCCGAGACTTGCAACTGTAGTAAACAACCAATTTGGTTGGTTTATGGAACAAAACTACTTAAAGAACCATCTTATTCGACGGAAATCTCAAAGTGGCCAAGTTTTACGAGCTTTATTTCTTTTGTTCCAACAATTCTGTTCAGTACTCCCCACATCAAGTTTTAAAAGAGGAGGTTACATGACAGAATCGCGCAACATGCGCCGGCCTTCATTAGTAGACGCAGTAAGGTTTCCAAAATTTTACCGAATCGCGTAAACAAAGTCAAGCCAACAGATCTCAAAACAGACTCGGCAATAGGACAGCATTTGATTGAAAACCCGTCATGTGCTGACGACTCAAGAGGGCTCGTTTAGAGCCAGATCTCCTTTTCATCTTACCGCTCTAGAAGCCACATTTATCAAAACAAAGAAGCAGGTACTCTGTCGCCCAAAAGATTTGTTTACAGTTTACGCCATTTTCAATAACACGAGTGTCAGAAAACGCGTCGCTCTCGTGACCGTTATTTTCTAGCATCTTCTCGTTTCCTATAAATTCATCGTAATAGCTTTCTCATTTCACTCCATACGATTGCTGTGATCAGTGTATGGCTGAAGCCTTAGCAACTGGGTTTATGTAAAAAATGTGCATAAGAGCATAAGGTCCTGATTGGCAAAGTAGAGGACAAATACAATCTGAAGATCATCGAACACTAGTGCAAAAAGATGCCCACGAAGCAAAGGACAGACAATTGTGGAAGCTTATATTCTCCACCGTCCGCATGGGTCAGTGGAATGACCATGAGCGAATGCGCAATCATCAATGTACTTACATGACATTTGGTGTCCCTATAAAAGTGTCCATCGGAGCCTGTGGTTGATGGCGCGCTTGCGTTGCCAAGTCATGAAGGTCGTGGCTGACTGGATGACCAAAGGCACCTTTGGTGCTCATAGCACTCATGCTCGGTGCAGAAGGATTCGCTCCTGGGATGTGCTGATACGTTATCTCACCACCTGCGAAATGAAATAATAACAGTAAAATGGCGGAAGATGCAGTCATTGTGACAACTAAAGATTTCTCTGATCGTAATCACCATATTCATTAGCTTGCGCATTATTAATATAAACTCAGTA
Organism: Alatinidae sp. Z8VKAUB7J3; assembly: GCA_010016025.2. Lineage (NCBI taxonomy): Eukaryota > Metazoa > Cnidaria > Cubozoa > Carybdeida > Alatinidae > Alatinidae sp. Z8VKAUB7J3. The sequence goes on from JAAAKM020073195.1 coordinate 64,481,613, forward strand.
CTAATTATTGATGAATTTGTTTCCTAAACTATTAATTTATACACATAGTTTGTTTGTTGTACAGAACAAGAATATTACATGAAATAGCGAAACATTGTGTACTTAATAGCTTGTTGTAGTGGACACTCCTCAGAGTACTAACGTCAGAATAACCGAAATGGAGTGTGTGAAAGAGTATACCCAACTGTATTTCGGTCATTCTGACGTTAGTACTCTATGGAATGTCAAACGAAAAAAGCTTTTAAGTACACAAGTTTTCGTTAATCCGCGCAATATTCTTGTTTTGTACCACAAACAAACTATTTGATCACCTAAAGCGACGGTACACCAAAGAGCAGATCGGCGATCTGAACAAAGTTGTCAAGCTAAGAGGTAAGGTAAGAATTGCAAAGTTCTCAACTACTTTTTATCATCTTCTTTTGGAGGACACTGATTGGTTCAAAAACATAAACCACTCTGGCAGTCCAAATTCTGATTGGCTCATTCAAAAATACAGTTGGGTATACTCTTTCACACCCTTCATCTCGGTCATTCTGACGTTAGCACTCTGAGGAGCGTCAACGTTTTCGCTATTTCGTGCAATAATTTATACACATACTGATACACTTACGTTTCTATGGATTAATTGCGTCATTTCCCTAAACGTACATAGGTTGATTTATCTATCGATGCGGCGATTGACACAAATATATTGATTTGGTTATCTAGAGAAATTCAATGGAAATTGTCTCTACTCCGCATGACAACACTTAGAATTCACTTAATGCTTGCAAACGTTTGTCAACATAGATTTAACGAAACTATTTAATAGTTGAAAAGTTGGTTTGTGGTACAAAACTTGAATATTGCGTTGAGTAACGGATTAATTTTGCTAAACGTTTTCGCCATACACTGATCACAGCAATCGTATGGAGTGAAATGAGAAAGCTATTACGATGAATTTTTGCATACACTAGATGCGTACATTCCATGGTGCACAAAGCGTTCAAAATAGGCTAATAAGGCATATTTGACATAGTGTGCATACACTAGATGCGTACATTCCATGGTGCAAAAAGCGTTCAAAATAGGCTAATTAGGCATATTTGACATAGTTTTGATACAATAGATGCGTACATTCCATGTTGCACAAAGCGTTCAAAAGAGGCTTAACCTTTTAGCTGGCAACGTTCCCATATGGGAACATGCAACAATAGGGTGGTTATTTTGGAAACGATTTAATAAATAAGTAATCAATCATAATAAATCTATTGTAGTAGAACGTAAGGGTCTGAAAAAAATATTTAAGACCGGATGTTGGTTGAAAGGCAGAAAATACAAGTGCCTTAAAACAATGAAAAATCTTCATTTCTAAGTACTTCGAGAAAAACCTTCACTGCATTGAAAGTGAAACGTAAACTTTGTCATTCATCGTGCTTTTCAGGTCATCGATGCCTAAATTCTGCATAACTATTACAAAACTTCATACTACTTATTGAGTTAAAATCTTTTGACCTGTTAAAGTACGTATGTTCCCATATGGGAACGTTGCCAGCATCAGTTATCTTTATTACCCTGCTTTTATTGCTATCACACAGAAGTTTGTCTCATGAACTCAACTCCACTCATGTTGTAAGTGTGTCTTTGTCATGATACAAGCTATTTGAATAGCATTTCTAGCATGTTGCTGATCCATTAAAAGATCTCTGTGTTAAGTAATCGTCATTAGTATTTGAGTGCTTGCCAAACATTATCCTATCTGTTTTCATTTGTACCACAACACGATAGCTTCTTCATGACACGATTTGAAATTTAGAGAATTCAAGTTGAGATTTATTGTAGAACGTTTGCGTATTCATTCTCTTCATCATGATATCGTCATCAAAATTCTACTCAAGTAGGCCAACCAGGAGGTTTACACGATTGTTGGATGCTAGGTCTCATGCAGAGACCCACAGAGCAAGGAACATAGTGATCCTACCGCCATTGTCTGGGAACAAATCTCAGGAGAGTGACACTGAAGATATTCCAACGGACTTCCATGATGGTGACAATTGTTTGTTTGAGCCATCTGGAGAACTAGAAGTTGACCTTAGCAGTAGTGAAAGCGAAAATGAAGAACTTGATGAGCCATCTAAGCCTGGCCCATCAAAAAGGTCAAGGAAAAATACGTCACTTTGGAAAAAAACTGAAGCGTTTTCCGAAAATCTTCCTTCAAGTGCTTTACCTCGTCTTCAAGACACCTATCCGGAACTTATGTTGAAGTCACCTCTTGAACTTTGGGGTTGTATTTTTACAAATGCCATGATCAGAAATATCATTGGTCAGACTATCCTTTACGCTAGGCAAGTAAAAAACGACCAAACTTTTGAACTAATCGAAGGAGAGCTGCATCGTTTCTTTGGTATTTTGATATTATCTGGTTATAAGCTGTACGATTTTACATCGAGAAAGATGGTTACAGATTTGTCTGGATGGTTATAGAATTGAAAAGGGGGAAGGGATTGAAGCTCCTCGTATAAAACCTGTTAAAGCGTGTTTCTGCTGATGATCTGCTTGTCTCGCTGTAGCAAGCTATGTATTTTTAACTTTACCACCTTACTTGTATAATGTGTTCATTAGAAACGAGATGGATGTTGTAATGTGGTTTTATTATGTTAAGATACGGTATGTTCATGTGCTTCCTTCTCACGCTCGATTTCATATATTTCTGTTGTTTGTAGACATGGGAAAGTTGAAATGCGTGTATCACACCCTCTTTGCTTTTTACGCTAGCCAGAAATCTTCTAAAGATGAAACTTCGAATTTTTCCTTTGACCAAACGCATTACTTTTACTCTTTTGTCAGCATATTCCATACAATAGGAAAATACATTTGAAAAGTTGGGTAGTGGTAGAAAATTTGAATACGACGTTGAGTAACAGATTAATTCTGCTCAACGTTTTCACCATACACTGATAACAGCAATTGTATGGAGTGAAGTGAAAGAGCTCTTACGATGAATTAAATAGGAAGTGAGAAGACGAAAACACGTCGTAGAAAATGACGGTCACGAGAGTGACACCTTTTCTGCTACTCGTGATATTGAAAAAGGTGTAGATTGGAAGCAAATTCTTTTTGTCGACAAACTACGACAAAAGAGTGTTTTGGTCTTCTCTGTTTTGGTAAATGCCGCATCGTAAAAGCTTCTCACTTCACTCCATACGATTGCTGTGATCAGTGTATGGCAAAAACGTTTAACAGGATAAATCTGTTACTCAACGCAATATTTGAAAGTACATTCCTGTTTTCAATGCGCTAAGTAAAACAATTTCATTCAAAATCTGCAACTGTTGTCCGCAAATGATGCTTGTGTTATCAGATATCGAAGGAAAGGGCCTGGATCTAGTGGTGTTCGAATTCAAATGATGTATAGCAGTTGCCGACGCCAATACGTACTTTGTTTACTATTTTATTTTCGTTGATTCGTTCCATTTTGTTCTTTTTCAAAAGTCAGCATTTTATTTGCAAAATCCACATTATGGCATTTATATACATTTTTAACAGGGTTATCCAACATGATGCATGATGGTGAGTTCTTAAAAACAAGTTGTGGTTCTCCAAATTATGCAGCACCGGAAGTCATATCAGGAAAGTAAGTCACTGTGTTTTAACTTATTGACGATAAGAAAAGCTGTTAAGTATAAGCTAAAAATTGGCTCTTGCATTGTGGAGAAAAAGAGCCGGGCTGTTCGAGCCAACTGCTCATCAGTGGTCTTTGCAGATTGCCAGACTGTTCACGGACTCCTACTTCGTTTTATCTCACGTTCTTTATTTGGTAATGAATAGCAATGCCCAGCAAAGAACGCGCATGTGAAACATGTCGAAGATTCAAATTGAACATAAAAACAGGTACGTAACAAGGTACGTAACAAGGTACGTAACAAGGTACGTAACAAGGTACGTAACAAGGTACGTAACAAGGTACGTAACAAGGTACGTAACAAGGTATGTAAAAAGGTATGTCAGAAGGTATGTGATGTCTAAGGAGTGTAAGAATTCTTTAAAATTTTAGTACATGCAAACTAACTACTAAGACTAAGACACCTCTTGGTGCTCCTCGCAGCATAATTCGACTGCTATTTTCAAAGTTGGTACACAAAGAGTACACCTAACTGCCTTCATAACGCCAGTAATACTACAAAATAACTAAAATAAACATTTAATTCAGTTATTCAATAAGACTATCTGAATTCCAAAGTGGATAATTCGGACAAGTGAGAAGTTTTGACGCCAAATTGAATCATTTGATGTACAACCTTCACCTAGGGTCTACATACTCCCTCGGTGTCCGCTAACGACCTTAACGTGTTCCTACTATACAGAGTCAAAGTGAGTGGACTATATTTCACAGGGAGCTTCGTTGTCACTTAAAATCATTAATGAGAGGGAGACGCTCTGATGTGAGATGGTTTCTAGCTGACCTCTTAAACAGAAACAACATTGAAAATGAGCGCGGTATGCATAATTTAAATTCGTGCTTGCAGATTATCCGATTTCAAGAAGAGTGGAAATTAGAAGCGAAGGGTTGCAGACCACCGATAACGCGGACCAATGTTACCCTGTGTTAAATATAAGCATCATACTATGAGAGGCTTTCTGGTAACATGTTATCAGCTGCAGCCCGACAGACGTTTAGATACAAATGGAAGTTTCCATGACAACCTCACTCAAAATATAACATTTAACTCGATTGCCAAATTGCTTTGCGTCTCGTGGGCTGTCCTACTGATTCATCAGAAAATTCATCCGTTTCAGTTGTCTATTTCAAGAACTGGGATATGAGGCTACTTTCGGGTGTGGGTGTCAGTCTTAGATCAGCTCACAGTCGGAATAAGACTGATAAGTCAGAACGAGCTATTGCGGTGTGAAATTACATCAAGCAGTGGTGACCTAAATGCAGCAAACAATCTGCTTGACTAATTGTGGTTTAAATGTGACAATTAACTAGGATGTCACAATGCTTATTTCCAATCTATACAACCGCATTTACGACACTGTCCTCGCTCGTTTCTGAAGATTCGTTCCTCTCCAGGGCGGTCGCACGGCAGGGAGTTTTGCGATGGATCACAGAAACATAGCAATTACAAATACAGTCGTCATGCTAATGTTATAGATTCTCGATGTACTCTAAGGTTGACAAATAGTGTAACAAATTACTCGAGGTTCACGATTATGATCATAATGATCGTAAAGACGATGATGTTGTTGTTGTTGTTGTTGATGTTGTGGTTGATGTCATAATTGTAGTTTCCTTCTTGGCGTTCTCCCTATAGTTTGTCGATGTAGTTGTCAGCATAATATATACTAGAAAAATATAAATCCTTGACAACATGAAATAACAGTAAGTGACTCCTTAGTGAAAGACATTAAAGATATAACACAATCGTTAAGTTGGGACAATGAAACGGATTGACTTGTAACTTAATCGACGTATGTCTTAGAATGCATTCTATTTCAAAAATAATACAGTATACAGTACTGAACAGTGACAATTTGTAAATGTAAATCCTTGACAACGTAAATTTGTAATACGTCACTCCTTATTGATGGACATTAAAGATAAAACAAAATCGTCAACTTGAGATGCTGAAACGGATTGTTTTGTAACTTGATCGACGTATATCTTAGTATAGTATACATTTTAGGGGGTCTTTGGGAATCGGATTTTGCAAAAATTTAAATATTTTATAAAAGGTGAAATGATTTATTGTCATCTTGAATAATTTTCTAGCTCCACGATTCGAAAGTTCATCAAATGGCCAGGGATATTCAATCGCAGTTCTTCTCCTGTTTAGGACGGCTTTTGCCCTCAATTAAAGATGGTTAGTTTTTGGCTTCAACTCATGGAATCGAGTCTTCAGAAGCACGTTGTTCGACGTGAACGAGGCTGATGTGTTCTATGTTTTAAGCATTTTTGCAGATATGAGCGCTGCTTTCCCCACGTGAAGAGTTGAACTTGATCATCGATACCTAATCAGTGATTGTAAACAGGGTGAGACACAAGGTGATGATTGATTGAGATTACAAGATTAAGTAATTGAGGTGTGCATCCGTGCTGTTTAATATCTCCGTAAGTACTCCAACCCGATTGGCCTATGGCCAGTCTTATCATTTAGCGGTATGTGATATGATAATTTGTGTTTAAAGTGAGCAGGTGGTGGGTGTCACTTGACCAGTCATTACTCCCCGGAAAATGCGTTGACCCCCTAAATGACTTCATAATGTGTTAGCCCAGTTATTTACCTATCGATTGATATATAGATTATATATATATATATAATTAAATGTTATGTCTATAAATTATGATATACAGTGGTACCGAACTTCCAGAATCCGCCGGGACATGATATGTAGACCTACTTTTCACTGGCTCACATGTGATTCTGTTTTCTTCCAGCCCTAAGTAGCTCCCTACATGGATTCGGAAACCCAATTTCTGATCGGATGTTCAACAAGAGACGAAGTTTGTCACGACTGATAAAATACAAACAACCGATGACCCGCGAATGAAATCAGGGCGAAACTGATTTCGAAGCTATCGAGAACACATACATTTGTGTACTGTGCTGCCTTGCCCGCCATTCTAGGTATGGGGCGCGCCTTCTTTTCGTAGCTTAAATCAGGGGGCGTTGCCCTTGGATCCCCCAGCTGCCCTTTATTTATCACGTAGCCCGTTATTTACTGTTGTGGTGGTTTTTGTCAATCCCGGCAATTGACATTAATCATGATGTAGAATGTGTGGCTACATGACCACGACAAGACATACAAAATGAGTTATCTAGCGAAGCTATTATTGAATCTATGGTAATTATATACTTAATTCACATTGAGACCTACGTCTCGATGACTGTAGTAGGTAGATTATTTGAAAGTATACATTGTGTTGTAGAAACAGATTTCCAGGCAGCGGATTGACTTTGAGTCATGTTTTCAGTGGCAATTTATTATCCTTGATATACAACAACTCATACGACAGCTCCTTGACCTTTCTATTGTTTTACTTGATAGTAATGTGATTATGTTGACTAGCTCCCAGTACAGGAGGACTAAGTGTGACAATAGGAATCAGAGGAAGAAAATAGAAGCAAGGATCAGCAACGATAGAGTCTTCTTTGGGAGTAGTTTTCATTATTAAAATATACGCGCATCAGGCATACTTATATGCGTATCCATGAAAGATATTACAGGTGTCATCCTTTCATGCATTGGTCTTGAACAGTGACCAGGAAAAACGTTTCACAAAACAGATAAGCAACGCAACTGCGATAATGATCAATGCTTTTGGTTTTGATTGTGAAAAGGCTCCGATCAGTAGGTTGTACAATATTTCTGAGGGTACGGGTACCTTAGAAGTATTGTCTGCAAAGTTGGCCATAAAGAATTTATATGAATAGAGGCGCTCGCAAGATGCTTTCGGAGGAAGGGGAAAAACCACTGTAAAAGTCAAACGGTAGCTGTTTTCACTAATATTGCTATTGTTACGTCCTTTCCAGAGAGCAAGTGCCCCAGTTGATATCCTTGCGGATGCCCATGCATATTAATATATAAAAGGACTATGAACGATTAGGTGTTTTAACTGCAAGCGGGCTAGATACGCATTGTATAACGGCATTCGGATAAAATTCGAGGCTTCCAGTTACCTAAAATATAGTTTGCTAGCAGAAAAGTGTATGCTTACGGTTGTAATACATTAGACTATCATTTGAAGTTTAAACTTTCTTCTCAAGAATGAGTTACAGGCACAAGATCTGCAGAGTGCTCAATTCTTGAAAGAAGAATGAAATGTGTTCGACAAGGCTCTGTTTAGAATAACTGCTTCTTCACATATTTCAATGACATACTAGTTTCAAGATTGATATGGCCGTTTAGGTTTATTCAGGCATGTATTTTAATTCTGAGTTCAAATGCAAGATTTGTCACCAAGGTACCATAATAGGCTGAGAAGATGTGCAGATAACATATTCCAAAATTGTCAAGATAACAACAAAAAATATAAATGACACTGGGGTTGCAAAAGCAATCTTTTTCAATTTAATAGAATGTTTAGATTTACTAAGGATATAACCTGTTGCCTTGAATGATGTAGTCTTTCGCAGTCTATGATTTCAAATTGTTTTTCCGCACTTTTGTATAGTCTTGCACATTACTGTACACACATATGGACGGACTTTCGATCCATGCTAACCGAAGTCAAGGCGAAACTGAAATCTGGACCTGTGCATTCTTAAAGGCTACCGATCATGAAGAGGTGATGCTTTCTTGTCAATTTCTTGGCATGCTGTTTCCTTTAATTTGTGCATTTTCCCCAAAAAACTAGTGGTATCCTGGAGAAGATATGTGCTATGGAGTATAGTAAAGGTAAACTACATATAACTGATAAATATATAATGAACAAAGTATACACTTCAATTGATTAGTGCTTTACAAAAAGCAACTGAGCCTCCATGGCCCATGGATAGTTCACTTGCATTCTATGCTAGAGGGTATGGGTTCAATTCTCTGAAAGGCCATTGGTGACAACAGGAAAAGCATCCGATCTTAAAGTGCTCGAAGCTCCAACAAAATTCCCAGGTATATATGGTCACCTTCTCAGCCTCTATCAAGGGGAATACAAGACTTTCAAACCGATAAAACAAAAACAAAAACAAAACAAACGTGTTCTCCGGGGATATTTTGCCAATGATCCCAATGGTGTGATCTTAAGTTGCTATATATAGAGATAACACACAATAATGTCCTACTGAAACTCATTAAATATCAGTTTAAAGAAATATATAATATTACAGTCGGTTAAAACCTCAATGAGGACTATCCTTCAAATCAACTGATAGATTGAAGGTGAGTAGACAAGTCAGTGGTGATTGTGTCACAATTGTCAGAGTGTGAGAAAACTTCAGTTGCTGCAGTTAAAGATTTTAGTGTCCATTTGATTTCACGTAAAACAGCAGAGAGATTTATACATATATTACATGTAAGGGTGATGTCGGTTGGGCACAACAGAAGCAAGAAGTGACACACGTCGCTGTTAGCGGTCTGTACCACTTACTCTTGAACTTGAAAGAATAATTGATTTAGAAAGAATTACAACATCCAAAAAGCGACTTGACCACGGCGAATGAAATCCTAACAACTCCGATTCTCCGACATAACACCATGTCTATTCAGTAGCTGCAGTCAAACACAACTGACTGGAAATACTACATTACCCTGTACATATACAGAATAAAGAATTTACGATTGCACAACAAAGTGAAGTATCTCAATTACAATGTTGTAACACAATGTTTATACCAGTACGTCACAGGCTAGTGTTTGCCTCACAGTTGTGGGCACAATAAAAGAAAAACACGACATTGCATAAACAAGTAACTACGAACATGAACAACTTGTGATTACAACAGACGATACTTGCAAATCCGGGGGGCACAGTGAGAGGCTTTGAGTAAACTTCCAACTTGCGTAAGGCCAAGTGTTACTCGACCATCTCACATACACCCCAACTTGACAGCTCAATGGTTGAGGCATTGGTTGAGTAATCATGAGGTCGTGGGTTCGAATCTGGTCAGTGCGGTTAAATTCCAAGCTAATGTGATAATGCTCCACTCTTTGAGAATTATATATGTATATATATATATATATATATATATATATATATATATTCTCAGCAGACACATTGCAATTATATATAATTCTCAAAGAGACGCTTCCTCAACACAGACTCCACAATATTCAACAGTAGGATTTCCCCTCAATTGATACACAAGTCAATAAAAATTTACAATCAGGTCACAGCTAAATACTGTCCTTCTGGTGAGGCATCTTTGTGGCTAGTTCAATACAAGTAATGGTGTTTGACAGCTACAACTTATGAATATGAAAAGCAAATATTTAGAACGCAACTCATCGCACAATTTCTTCGTTTCTCTTAGCTGAGTTTGAATTAGTATCAAGTTTGAATCAAACATGCATAGTCTTACATAGGCACCGGTGAACTCAAAGACCTGACGTGTCACCTTTCGAGCTCGGTGCTGACAAGTAAATATGAAAACTCTGAGAACTACGTAAAGTATAACCATTGTGAACAGCAAATGAAGTTTCGACTGAGAAGTGGATATACAGAGAGATAATGTACCTGCAGTACTAAAGATGATCCTCTTACACTCGAACAAAGTGACAGTAGAGATGAGAAGAATTGAAGGCAATTATTACCAATTTGACCAATTCGATAAGCGCGTGGTGGTCATTCATGAACAATAACACGACTAACACATGAAGAATGACGCACTACTGAAACCCTTACCTCTGCATTGTACTGAAAGGCAGAGACGATCTTCTCCCACGGTTCAAAGCGTCTTGACTCCAAGTCAACAAAATACCCGTAGAGATCACCAGATGCTGGTTGCTATAAAATTACAAAACATAACAAGTAATGATAAAGAAAAAGTTTCATTAAATTAATTTAAAGGTATCTACATTGACCCTCTCATTCGGTATAAACAATCCAGTTATTCACATTAATGTTTAATCCATAATTTCTATCTAACCTTAACCGATTGGTATACACAAAGGAACAACCGAAGGCAACTGGAATGTTACTTAGTTGTCCACGAAAGGCCTTTTAAAATAATGAGCGCACATATACACTGTTAACAACGCATAAAACCAATCTAACTATGATTTGGAATGGTTAACTTACCCGAACATCATTAGTGTCTTGAAATAATTCTCTAGTAAACGAATCAAATAAATCCATGCTACTCTCGACAAGATTGCCTCCAATCGACCACACGAAGCAATAAAGAAAGGCAGTGCAAATGACTGAGTGCAGCTTGGTTGGGTCCATTTTCGGATCTGGTGGTGTGCCTTCTTGAAAGATGAGGCTCTCCATCAGAGCACAAAGTGTTGAGATTTTACTGATGTCAACCTGTACAACAAAAAGTGTGTGATACCTTTATGTAAAGAACACTTTACGATAACGGTTGTTATAAATGACGACGGTCATCTTTACATAAACATGTGGTACAATTTCTAAATCAATGACAAGTTTAATTTAAAATTATTAAACCTATATTTGAGGTGGACTACAATAATAATTTTTAAACTCAAATTTTATTTCACCATAACACCAATACACAGTATGACACTCTCTTACAAAAGGCATATGGCGGCTAAAAAGCTTCAAGAGGCTGCAGTGGAACATTTTTACTATTAATGCGGATCATTGGGGAAGCATATCACTTGAGTCTCCAAAAGGGTATCACAAGTTTGAAAAGAACAATGATGAAATCACAAGTGTAGACCAGTTAAGAGCATACTTCCCTTGGCAAGGAAGTTCACAACCCTGGTGTTGAAAGCGAGATTTTTTTAGACTGTTGCTAGATTCAGTGGGGAATGCTGGTAGAAGAAAAATGACAAGAACCTTACCAAAGGACTCCAAAAGAGACCACTTAATAAAAGCCGTGTAAAATCTTTCGTTACTTATAGCACCTACGGGAGGAATAAAAGCTCTACCAAAGACAAATGTGATGAAAGCATAGAAACACTCGAATTTTCCATACTTGAAAATTTTATGTCATGTACGAAAAATTCAACCAATACTTACAGGAAGAACGTTCTCCATTTTCGGTGGTGGGTTTTTGTTGCGGCATAAATTCGACAACGTCCACGTAACATTTCGTAAAAATGAGTACTAGGAAAAGAACAAAAAGGGTATTAGTCCCTGATTCCTTACTTACGTCTCCGTACCTATAATGAACAACGGTCTTCAAGACTATGATGTTATAATGATTGTGATAACGATAATGATCATGGCAACGATTCGGCTTACAACATTAAACGAAGCCGCTTGCCCTGGGACCAGAAAAACAGTCCCCGTATTTATGGAAATGTGAGTGAAGCGTACGGCACTGCAGTTCGTACACTTCCTATGACCAACGAATGGCGATTGGTTTAGGTGGACAACATCGTCTGAGATAGCAATAAAAACATAGATGTTTATTTCCAAGGAAACACAATTGTGCCCGTTGATAGCTTCGGTTTCTTCTTGGGAAGCAGGTCGAGGTATGTGCAACTGGAGTTGTTTCTCAGAAACTGGACTTACCGGTGTGTTTTGCTTTATCAGACTCAAAAGCGGGACAAGTATTCCTTCTTTCAGCACCAGGTCTCTCAGTTCGGGCCCATCCCCTGATAAAAGAATAAAAAGACGTCGTTACAACTATATTGACACGGACATCCCCTGGAATATAACCAGCATGGGAGCAGGAGCTGCCACGTTGGACATAATAAATTTCTAATTAGATAACTCCTTTACGACCCGATTCAGACTTTGAGAGATGATTACCGAGTTGTTTCTCCCGATTGTAAGAAGGTGGGAGTAGCTAGCAAATAATAACAAGAATAGATGTCCCTTTTATATCTCAAGTCTCTTACATGATTTCGCTCATTTTACAGCGCATTAAAGCAACGATTGAGTCATTGTTTTGTCTATGTTTTTGTAGGGTAAGGATGTAAAAAGAGAAAAAATATTAACAAATAATTCTGAATGGACCAAAGTATAAAATACGCTCCGTTTCAAAAAGAATATACCCTTGTTTGAATGTTACCAAAACCTAACACTTTGTCCTTTCTAAGTACTTTCGTGTCAGAAATTTCTTGCTTGAGAATCCTAAGTAAGCTTTCTGTTGGATGTAGTAACGGTAACGAGGGGTTTAATAAGTTGAGGTGATTATAATCTGAATGTTGAAGGGGTATGTGGTAGAGAAGGGGAGAGGCAGAACATTCCGCTTATACTTAGGGGAAAAAAGAAGATTAAATATGATCAATCCCGGGGAGGAAATTTGAAGTGTATGCCAGACAAACATGCACAGTACCTACATGTCTCTATTGAGCCGTACAAGGAACTTGAAATATATTGATGGAATGCACTATTTAGGCAAAATAGAGCTTATGATATTTTCTTGCAATGATAGAGCTTCGTTTCGTTTGATCAAAACGATACACATCAAGAGTATCGGGTGTATCTTAAATTTAGGCGCATAAGACAAGCTCCAGGCGATCAGAGTATTTGGTACATTTTAATTTAGGCGCTTCAGGCAAGCTCCAGGCAACCAGAGTATTAGGTGCATCTTAAATTTAGGCGCATAAGACAAGCTCCAGGCGATCAGCGTATTTGGTACACTTTAATTTAGGCGCATCAGTCAAGCTCCAGGCAATCAAAGTATTTGGTACATTTTAATTTAGGCTTATTAGGCAAGCTCCTGGTGATCGTAGTATCAGGTGCATCTTAAATTTAGGCGCATCATTCAAGCTCCAGCAAATCAGAATTTGTTTACGTATTGAAAATGATTTTAAGAACTGCTATATACACTACTGCATTGAGCTGATCTGAGATTTTTGTAAGATGACTTTTGAGGAAGGATTGAGCAGTGTATTCTTAATCCGGAAGGTCGACCAGTCTTCTAGGCTCTAACAACAAATGAGCATTAAATGACTTATCAAAACATATATTTCGGGCGTCATCAGAACGGTTACTTTTAAACCCTTAACCCTCCTCGTCGTAAATGAGAGCGATAGAGCACTTACCCCCATCATGACGTCATCACAAATATATGGTTCCTACATCGGGTACAAAACTTCAGATATTTGAGGTTTCGGACAACCGATTGTCCTAAATTTCCGCATCTGATAATAATTTCTTCGAAATATAAAAGATGATTTAGAAGGTGGCCAAAATGAGCTTTCGACTGAACCCCATCCGCCCCCATTCAATAAGTGTCCACTACTGTTTCTGGCAATTAGTATTAGAAATACTATCTATAATATCTTTGAGAAGAGAGGATTTGAAATGTTAGTTTTGAAAAGAACAATACAGAAACAGAAAAAAAATCATATTTTCTATTTCTCTAGTGTTCTTTTCATAACTAACATTTCAAATCCTCTCTTCTCAATGATACTCTGTAACTTTAATGGACTTTGGATTGATGACGGGCCGGAGGGTAGTTCTTCCTTGGTTAAGTCACATGGCGCAGAGAGGCTGGTCTCCAATTGCGTTGAGCTGGATGTCGATGTCCGCCGGTGGATGATTGGGAGGAGGCTGACGTGACACTAACAGATGCTGACAAGAAAAATTGTCTTGACATGGCAATAGAAAGTGGGCATGGGTAAGTCGCTAAGTAGGGCTTAAATTAAGTACTCTGTACAATTTTGTATTTGAGTGATCTTAAATTAATCACATTAAGTATCTTGGAAGTCTCATATTTGATCTTGCCTAAAGCAGCTTGTTAATAGTAAACTGTACTCCCCCTCTGTCGCAGGGTTGGTATTAGCAGTCATCGGGAAAATTGGCAAATTTTTGTTATAAATATGTGGTCCCGTAACCCTTTAACGGCGGCTTCTTCTGTAACTTCCAGCAAAGTACCACCCGCCAAGAGTCTCTCTTAGAATAGCCGAGTACAAATCTTCGACTCTCGAAGCATTGAAAGTTTTGCCATACAGAGAGGATTATTGCATCATTTCGGCATTTGAAGTTGTGCAGTTACCCATGCTGCTGACATTACGAGCATTTAGGAACGGATCATTGCAGATGCAGCCACACTTATGCGTTTATTTACGTTTCGTTTCTTATGGAAACTACATAATGAAAAGCATCACTTGCTCTGTTTACCCACAATAACAAGGAACATAACTAAGGACTTGTTTGTTTACTTTCTTGTTTTCGCTGTTGTTGCTTTTACTTTTAAATGTTTATGTAATTAGTATTTGATATCTAGCATCTTATGGGACGAATTATAAAAGAGATAGGTGGCGGTATTTTTCAAAGTAAACCATTGCAGTTATTGACTGTAAACGAACTGATGACGTTACAACATGTTTTGGAACAGCCCGCGATTCTCATTCTATGCCTGACCTTCGCTGATACATTGGTGTTAGTCGCGCCCGATTAGGTAGAAAATAACTTAAGAGTAAATTACAAGTTGGTGTGTAACGTGTTACCCTCGGGGTCATTAGAAGTTTGTACATAGTTAGCGTAAATTCTCACTTTAAATTCATTTTACTTCGGCCGAATTACAAAATCAGACATACTTTTCGTCCTTTTGATTATCCTTCTGATCAACTTGCATCTTATTATTGCATCATGTCAATTTGTCTCAAGGTTGGCAGTGCATGACTGAGTGTGCTGCTACTAATGTCATCAGGCGAACTGCAGCCTTTTCCAGTGCTGTTCTGAACGAAGTTGTAACTAAATTCTGGCGTTGTGGAAGCAACTTCGGTTTTCCTCTTAAATTTTGGTTTTTTAAAAATGGGTCACAGCTGAAATGTAAAAATTGCATCGGCTTTTGATTAGCAGGAACTATAATTACAAATATATAATCTCTAAATTTTACAACAGTTTTATCACAATTCTAAGCAGTGTCAGTATCATGTTTCGTACTCATGTACTTTTTTGTTTACATTTTGGCCTTATTTTATTTTTGTCCTATTTTAGTCAATGTAAATCAGTGTTATTGATAGGTTTATGCCATATACCTTTCTATTTTGTACTCTGCTCCAGACTCACGAATATGTGGACATGCGCATTACCATCATAGGCACAAATTTCGCAAGGGCACAAATTTCGCGCGACACCGGACACGTTCGACGCATGAATGAGGACCGCATTCCCAAAGCTCTGTTTTATGGACAGCTCAAAGAAGACTCTCATCCTAAGGTACGTTCACGTCTACGTTACAAAGACAACTTAAAGTCTTTTGTGAAAAAGTGCAAAATAAATTCCGCAAAATATGAAGAAGACTGCCTCAACTGTTCCTCTTGACGCAGCCAATGCCACGCGATAGTTCACAAATTCGAAGACAACCGCATTGCCGATGTCAAACTGTAGAGACAAGTAAGTAAATCCCGCACTCCAATGACGAACGGAAACTTCGAGTGTAATAAGTGCGGCAAGAAATATCTTTTCCTGATCGACCTTAATTTGTATGAAAGGGCTCACCAGCGTCGAGACGCCCCTCCGCTGATACTAAAGCCAGCGTACTTCACAAACTTCTACTCTTTTGTGCTTCATCGGAAGGGGGGGGGGGGGTCATATCGTATTTGTTGAAAATTTTCACACACTCACATAGCATTTTATAATGACCCCTCATTTTGCGGAAATTTGAAAGTACGACCAGCCCACCATTTTATAATCAACGCCCGATATTAGGCTTTTGAGAAAACAAAAATCGTTTAGTGCCAGATAGAACGACGAAAATGCCCAAAGCATTATTGTTTTCATCCGTATTGAGATTGTTATCAACTCAGTTTGTTTACTTACTTATCTCTCTTTATATGTAAATTAATGTAAACATGAGCAAATATATATAAATATGTGTAGACATACGTAAATATACGTAGACATATGTAAAAATTTGTGGACATATGTAAATCTATACAAACATATGTAAATATATGTAAACATATGTAAATGTATGTAAACTTATGTACATATATGTAAACATATGTAAATTTACATAAATATATGTAAATTGTACGTAAATATATACGTAAATAGATATAAATAGTTATTTTCACTCTCCCCCTCATTTTAAGAGTTTATTTGCGATTATTCCCGTATAGCATTTTATTATGACCCCCTACTTTAGGAAAATATAGAAAAATGTCCATCCCCTGCTCATGCGATGCCGCATACAACTAGGCAGAACAAGGTACTCCTATTCGTTTTGGTACTGGTTTACAAATATACAACTGTGAAAATTAACAATTGACAGTAAATTGTATTGTCCAGTGACCACCATAACGAATTCGCAAGCAATAGAAATGCCCAACCATAATTCTTGAACTTTGTTAAATATAGATTGTGCAGACGTAAAATTATAACTGGCGTTGGCCTACTGAATCTACAAGTATCTTAAGCCCAACGTAACTCAATTCATCGGCAGAAGTTCCATAGTACAGTATACATTATCAAAACTTACGTCACATCTTAGAATGTTCGACAGTATACCTTGCAATATCGGTTCGTAGGCGAGGAGAGATATAATTTCTTGTAATTTTGTGTATGGCAAGTCGAGGGTGAAGCCTTTGAGATGAGTCTACTGGATTATAAGTCGCCGTGTCGACCGCAGATCATATATTCCGACAATGGAACGAATTTTAAAGGAGCAGAACGAGATATACGACGAGCTCTGGAGTCCTGGAACAGAGAGACCATCGTCAAGACATTTGCTAAGGAATCAATTACATGGAAATTTAATCCTCCTGCCGCTAGCAATCAAGGTGGAGTGTGGGAAAGAGTTATAAGATCAATTCGACGCATCCTGCATGGCCTCCTTGGTGAACATCTTGTAGAAGACGAAACATTCTCTACTTTTCTGTGCGAAGCCGGGAAAATATTGAACGACAGGCCGCTTATAAGATTATCAGACGACCCAAAAGATGAGGACCCAATCACACCAAACCATATACCTCTTTTAAGACAGAATATCTGCACGCCACCAGCAGATTTGTCGGAGGAGGAGAGATATAACGTTTGCTGGAAGTATATACCCCATTAATGCTCAAATTTTGGGGGGGTATTGATACTTATGGAAAACAGATTACGTATTGAGCTGACACTGAAAGTGCACTTAAAATTTTAAAAAAATAGTAATGTCGGTATTTTACAGACCAAAAATCAAAAAGTCCCGTATAGGGTGCCGTAGGCATGAATGGGAGTGTGTTTTCCAATATTGAGAAACACGTATTAAGTGATCGATTTAATTATGTTCTTGTCTAATAATATCGCAATTGTTTGGGTTTTTTTGGCTTTTTTAAGTGTCTTACTTTAAATAAATGAATTACCCCACTACTTAATTCTTAAAGGCACGCTTGGGGGGTCTATTTTCTTATATTTAGAGTGTAAAACAGTATGGAAATACCATATGTAGATCACTTAGCCGCTCTAACAAACTTTTGAAGCCCCTTGCATTTACATGATAGTAACAAAAGCTGGTAGCCAAGGGGTGTAGTTAGGGGATAACGCCCCCTCTAATTACGTTTTGCCACCTCCCTGTCTAAATATTGCCCAAATTATCTTATGATTTTTTTTTATTATCATAGTTGACGCTTTTATGATGCCAGTTGCTTTAGAGCTATCTCTTAGAATCATTGTTCTCTTCCACCACCATAAGCGATCCACAATAACTATAATTACTAGTTAATTAAATATTTTAAGTGTAATCAATTAATTAATTGGACTTCCCTGGTTAGTTCTTGGCCTCCCTTGTATGCATAACAGGCTATGGGCCGTTAGGGATTATGAATTGATAGCAAAATTATCTGTATTGTTGTTTTTGTCCTTTAGTTAACATTTTACACTATGTTAACCCTTAAGACGAAACAAGATCATATCTTCATGCCCATTCTTCGTGTAGTCGTTGCTTAATAATGGTTTATTTTTCTTGAAGATGCCAACTGACTGGACTAAATGAGCAACTTGCCTTTTATTAGTATAAAAATGCTATATATGGTCAACCTGTTTGTATGGTGTTGAAACATGGACAATATTGAAATGTATAGAATAGAAGATAAATGCATTTGAGATGTGGATTTACCTAGGAATGCTACAAATTCCATGGACTGCTCGCAAATCAAATAATGAAGTTCTAACAATGATAAACAGCAAACAGCTACTCCTCAAAATAATAAAGCAAAAAACCATGGGGGCACGGCCATAGGGGCTGAGGGGGGCTGCATTCTCCCTAGTTTGTTAAAATGTTACATTTCGTGGGGCAAAATGCAAAACAAGTTTCATTGCCTGAGCATTAAGGAAATTTTTCCAATTCAAAGTGGCGGTTGTGTACCCTACCCCCCTTCGATTCAACCGTCTGCAGAACCGTCGATTCATGTCCCCATTATTTTCGGGCAAGGCAGTATTTTTTCGGAAAAATAATCCACCCCCCCCCAATATATTTCGTCCGTTGCGCCTATGGCAATGACCGGGCATATTTTGGACACATAATCAAAAGAAATGGTTTACAAAGATTACTGATTGAATGAAAGTTGAAATGGAAAAGAAGAAAAGGAAGACCTAGAAAACTGTGGATGGACAACATCAAAGAATGGATAAATTAAACCTATGTTGAGTGTGAAAAGTAAGGAAGGCTGAAAACCAGAAGAGCGGAGATCCATGATAGCCAAACTGCTTGGAGTGGATGACACACGATGATGATGATAATGATGATGAAACTATGACCATTCCGAAGTTTTATGAGAAAGCCGCGTATTTTGGAAAAAAAAATCCACTAACATTATAAATTTGTATCTAAGCATACTATTTCCTAGAATAGACTTTATAAAAGTATGTCTGTTTTAGTGCTTGTTTTGTCCTCTTTTTATTTGTACCTTTTTTATTTTAAAATGCCTTTAGGAAATGTTGATAATGCCTCGCAAAAGTTGTATTAATAACTATGTTTTTGCTTTTTCTTAAATCACTAGTTTTGTGTGTTGTCACTGGTTAAAAAGTATTTCTACGTTATAATAGTCCTTTGTTAACCTACCTGAAGCTATTTTGTAAAATGTATTGTAGTTACTTAATGCCTTCAATGCTTCTATTGTCTATACGCTACTAAACCGGACGCGCTCGTTAGGTCATAACTGCCATGGTTACGTGGTAGCAACGGCATGCTTAATACAGTGTTTTTCAATAGATTAAAACAACTTGCAAGTATAATTGATCTAAGCAACCCTTTTACATGAGATAAACCTAAACCTACAGAAACAGATTAAGCTTATTTAAGAAATTACACTGCTTCGTTACCACCGCGTAACCAAGGCTGTTCTAGCTTCGGGTTTAACAACGTATAACTAAGTAGTTTCTGTGCCAATGCCAGTGACTTGGTGCACGGTCTTCTTTTAACCGTTAAACGCGCGTCTACAAAGATAAATTCATTACATTAAAAAGTTCGAACTTACCTTGGACATATGCTTTAAACTATTTAATTTTTAGTGTGGTGCGATCCTTGATACGTGGAAGGAAGTATTTTGTCATACTTGTTGTTTTCACGTGACTGTTCACCACCACTTAAGTACCCTGGTGTGGATTTTATTTTGGTGTTTTCAAAACAAAGTCAGATAGTGTTGATATTTCTATTTCCGTGAAATGGAAACAATCTTATAAATATATACGTACCGAGTTTTTAGCATTAAAATGTTGCTATTGGCTGTTTCTTTACTGAAACATTGGTTTGAATTGATATCATTAATTGCGCATGCGCAAATGGCGGACTGACAGTGGATCGACGGACACGAGTGAATTAGTAGTGACAACAGCACACATTTGTTTGGAAAAAAGCGCACGGTTGTGCAAATATGAGTTTTCTTATCCTTCCTGAGTATAAAAGTCAAATTTGGATCCTGGCTGCACGGGCATTGGTGGACACTTCGCTAACTTCGCTAGGGAAGGATTCATCAAGTTTATGCCGAGATGTTTATCGTACACCGGTCAAATGTAAAGTGGCAAAACATTGTACTTTCATGTTTCAGAAGAGTGCTTTTCTGTGTTCCTTTAACTTCAAAGTCTTGACTTTCTTTGGTTGAAACCTTTCGGCACTTTTTCTGTGTGCTTTCGGCCTAATGTAAAAACGGGTCATTTTGTCAACATCTGCTCGACTCGTGATGACAACATGATTTACAGGAGGATACTATATCGTGTCTCGTGGAAGAGAGGTCAGTACAGGTGTACTGTATTTACAGATTTGGAACACACTTGTGACAATTTACTTTACCTGCGTTATCCAAAAATTTTAAACCAATCCAGAACTTCAGCAAATTTATGTTTATATATACTGTGTCGGAGTTTCATTCTGCGGAGGTTCGATGTTTAGAAATATTTAAAAATCAATTGTAACCAACAAGTTATGCTTATAGCTTCGAGAAAGTGCCCACTACATCACAGTAGAACCTAAAATATAAAGAAGCGAAAGTCGGAAAGGAAAGGAAAGGAAATTACCTTGGTAGGAGGTAGGCTTTGCACCCGGTTGCGTACAAAAGACTGAGTGAAGACACGTTGGATAACTGAGGTGATTTGCTTTTCTTGCCCCACCATTCCTAGTTAGTGTAGAAGCCAATTTATTAACTGTCATCGAGAGGAAAGGATTTGAAATAATAAGTTTTGGAGAGACAATAGAGTAAGAAAAAATGTAAAATCATTGGGACTCGAACCCGCGATTCCCGCTTCTGCAGCGTGTGCTCAACCAAAGGAGCTAGGTGAACTCCTATGTGAACATACGTAATTTTTCCATAGTCTTAGATTAAATTCCCACTATCCGCATGGATAGCAATATCCCAGTTTACACAGTTTTGTAGACTAACCTCTCAACGCATATGATTTGATCATGGAAGGACTGCCGTCCGACGAAAGCTCACCGTATTTATTCGTTCAGCGCAGTGCATTGAGCACTTGAGATCATGACCTTCCATTTGTTCCTCTCTCTCTCTAAGTACTTCCATTTTGGTTCATTCATTAGACATCCGTTTTGCAATCTCTTCAGGGTATTTCTGTCTCTGCCTTCCTCTTTTTTTCCTTCATCCTATCTATCAGTGTTTCTTTTAGATTTTTTAAGATCTTTTAGCATGTTCCGTCGCACAACATGATCGATAACTCTCTCTTGATTTTCTTCTTTGATGCAGTTACGGTTTGCAGTCCCTAGGTTCGACTATCTTCCGATTACTGTAGTTTTCTGTCCATGAAATGCATCCTCCAACAGTCTTCAGTTATCTCTAATTTTGCTGTAAATCGCCCATGCTTTGCTCCCAAACACAGCATGACAACACGTTTAATTTCAATACCCTCTGTTTTGTGGCAATTTTTAATGTTGCCATTCGAGAAAATCCTCTTCGATTTTGGGAACATATTCTTTGTCCTGGCCATGCTGACCTTCAATTCGGCATCCGATATCATCAATGTCCCAAGGTAGCTGAACTGCTGGACTCGTTGGATGTGTTACTTTTAATCTTACGTTTTCACGATGGTGCGTTAAGCCTCTTCTATACTACTAGACTCTCAGTTTTCTTCGCATTTAATAATTCTGTATAACAGCCATGTCAAATAGTCTTTGCAGCTCATCTTTATTAGTTGCTATCGTGAAGATCATTAGCGCATTTTATATAATCTATCATTCTTCTACCAACGTTTATTACAGGACGATCTTCTAGGCGTCCAGCATTATTTTACTATATACTACAGAAAATGCAATACATCCCTGGGACACGCCTCTCTCTACACGCTATTTTTCTTTATAGGAAACCTAAGCAACAGCTTGAGCCTCGAGTTTCTTAAAAATTTAAATTTCAGCCTCAAAAGTTTCTTAATTTATCCAGTTTCAGCCTTCAAAGTTTCTTAAAAAGTACTTCCTTAAAAAACATGTAAGACTGTTATATGCACTCACAAAAAACTATTTTAACTTATAACAAGTAATATGTGGTATGTACGATTAAGTGCTAAGCTATATGTAGTGTGTAATAATAGATCGTTTAATAGGGTACTGCCTCCGTCACAGATTTAGTCACCTACACGCGTTTTATACTGCTTATTTTCGCATTTAAGTATAAAACATTAGCACTAAATAATATGATAATATCCAAGTCGAGAGGATACTGCATTATGATAATCGTCCGCGAAGGAACTTTTAAGTGTACGTGTTGTCTTGTGTTTTACACGAATGTTTCTTACCTTTTCGATTAGTTCAGCCTTCCTACGTTTCGTAAGAGATTAATTAATTAATTAAATTTTCCCAAATATGAGCCTAGGGTTTCTTATAGCCTGGTTTCTTATAAAAAACAAAGTGCACTGGTTTTCATTAATCTATTTTTTCATCTACTACAACAGCAGCTAAATAAAACCAGGACATAGATATGTATGACCTCAGCTGAAACTGTCTGTGCCATATTATGTTCCATACTTTATCCCATAAGAAAGTAAACTCTGAGTAAGATACCAAGTTACATATCTTTTGCTTCATAGAAATATTCTTAGTAACAAAACCTAAATGATATGAGAAGTGGTACATATCTGTAATCCAAAGAGAGAATGTCATATAAACAAAAAGCTACAACTACCTTAACACACATAGTGATACTGACATTATCATGGCCATTGCATCAAATATGCTAAATAGTACAGACAATGCATAAGGAGGGGTGAAATAATTGGAGTTTCATGTGATGATCAAAAGTCAGATTATCAATAGAGCCTACATCATGAAATAGTCGAGGGGGCTCGATAACAAAATTCCTAAGTAAACCCGTAGAGTTTCTATGTAGAAGAATGTAAGCTCAAGACGAATTTTATGGGATTTATTGAAGATTCAATACATTTTCTTCTGGTACAGAACAAATAGCAGTTCGCAAAGTTACCATCGTAGTCTTTCAATATAACAAAGAAGCCAAATTAGAAAGTTACTTACACTCTATTATACACAATGTTATAATAATATTCTCAGAGAACCAGCAATTCTTAGTGTTATAAACTTGTAAGGTGCAAAATATTTTGTGACCCGTATTATGAAAGTTGTAAGACTTACTTCAAGGTTAAAGTTTTTACCTACTTTACTTAGCACCTTGCCGTCCCAAAAATAAACTACAAGTGCGGCTGAGGCCATGATAAGATATCATCTAGACTTTATTGCACGCAATTCAATAATCGCATCATTAGAGAACTAATAATATTTAAATGACATAATATTGTAAGGTACACAAATTTTGTAATTTAAGGACTCATTTTTCGAAAGAGGAAGATATAAACTAGAAGACTGAAGGTCGTTCTTAACTTGATTGATTACATTTCTTCGCAAGCTCGTCGGAAACATCAAGCTTTTCTGTTCCATTATTCTAGAAGCAGAAGATTGTCCGTAAGTTCATCAGGAAGGGTTTAAATGGAAAGGCGTGTGTCGTGTTGAGAGAATCCCAAGCTAAAAAGCACAAACAGGACCAAAGAGACCAGCATTGAAAGAGAACTCATGGAGTTATTGATTAAGATAATGTGGTTGATTGAGGCACAAAAGCTTTGATGAGCAGGCTAAGACGTTTAAACTAGCGGAAGAACTTAAAAGAGAATCAACAGTGCCTCTTGTTTTTACCATCTGAATTTTCAGTCACGAAAGCATATTCTCGGGACTGAAAGGGTACATTTTATAAGTGTATTATTAAAATTAATAAAAACTTTATTAGATTAATTTATTATTAATATCAAAATGATTACACAACTTTTCCGCAACTTTGTCCCCTTCGTTCTGCACATTGTTTTGGTTAGCCTCAACCTAATTGTCGATAAAAATATCAGGCACTATACATAGATGTCATGGCTCGTGCAAATTTCACTGCCTGTCATCACGATTCGTAGCTGCACGTGCTTCGTCCAACGATACGTATCGTTAGTGGTGTGACCGCTCCTAAAACGATTTATCGTTATCGTTGTAGGTCCCGATATCGGTATCGTTGCCGGTGATCAAGCCACTTCCATTCTTAGCCTCAAAATAAAGAAAGCTATAGAAATTGTTATTGGTACAACAATAGAATACGTGACATATTTTCTAATTCTCCGCAATCATTTCAAAATAATAGAATTGTATAACGTCAATCTATAGGCATTTAAATTGATTGTCACGCAGAGAAGTTAGTTCACATCAGAGACACAATAACAAGAAAGTGAGATAACCTATTTTTGAGCTTCATTTTTTGAACCTTATCGGCGTCAGGTGCCCTCTCCGTATTCAAGATTAAATGACTTGCTCTTAAGCCGCAAATGCATCATGGGAATGTTAAATTATTGCATAAATTATCTATTGTATAATGGCTACTTCTTGTTTGAAATTACCATATAATCTGTAGTATCCTTTATGTAGACTTAATATGGCAATTCATACTGTCGAAACATGTTAGGAGAAGAAAGTAAGAAGTGTCGTAGTTTCTCCAATCACTGAGACGAACTTGATACGACTACACTTATTTTTTGTAAATAAGAAACTACCTCAGCGTCCAGCCCCCGAAGCTTCTTAAAATATTGACCTTTGGAGCCCGCAAAGTTTCTTAGTAGTTTCTTATTCTCTGGTACCAGGTTAGCCTATTCATGAAATAACCCTTTATCAAACTGTCTAAACCGCTTTTAGAGATTTCTTAGGTTTCTTAGAACATCCCCATCCAGCCCTCGATTTTCTTAAAATTTGGGGAGATTGAGCCCTGGTTTCTTATAAACTGGTTTCTTACAAAAAACTAAGTGTACTAAAATCTCATGCGATCATAAAGGAGCCTCACACGGTGCTGGCGAGCTGTTTATTCCCACAGTCAAGCCCCAATTCACGGGAGAATCGGGAAAAGCACAGTAGAGTGAACATCTTGGCCATGGAATCATAAAATCATAACCCGTCATAATCCTTGATTTATGAAATAACCGCTTCCGTCAGCTGGTCATCCTTCTTCCTAAACATTTCAGCCTCTCCCAACCGAGCCAACAGCTTCTTAAACACTACTGCTATGGAAATGGCATGCGACGCAGACCTAAACAAACTTCTTTGTTGGGGTCTGTGAGGCAGATAACAAAACGTCGTCCAGGCTTCACATGATTCTTGTGAAATGCGCACGCAGTTTATATCAATCAAGAGTAACTAAACAAATGAAAGTACATTTGACTGTCCCAATACGTTGTCACCGTCAAGAATGTCATCCTTTCATGTACCAGTCTTTCACAGCGGGACTCAAAGCAAGAAAATCACGTGCAAGCATCGTGACTGTGAGAGCCTGGGCGACGTTTTGCCGTCTGACTTCTGACAATTGTGTAAAATCTACCAAATATATTTGAAAACAAAAAACACAGTTCGATTGCCAGGTAAATTCTGTACACTCAGTCCTTGTATGTAAAGGACATAAAATATAATCTTATGGATCATATTCATAATGTATTGGGGAACTAGTCAAAAGGACATAAAATATAATCTTATGGATCATACTCATAATGTATTGGCGAACTAGTCAAAAGGACATAAAATATAATCTTATGGATCATGTTCATAATGTATTGGGGAACTAGTCAAAAGGACATAAAATATTCAGTCTTTCACTGATACCGTATTTCCTCTACTTAAAGACCCGTCTAAAATTTATTGAGGGCACCAAAAGGTGGGTCTATAATTAGAGGGGGTCTTCAATTTCCAGAACAAAGTTTTGGAATAAAAGAGCATATAGAGTTTCAGGAAAAACTACAAAAGTACATGTATACTTTTCATCATTACATTTGTAGTTTATACCAATACCTTTTCATCACTGAAATGCAGCCAAAACGAAAAACTGTTTGCATACATTCAGTGGAAATTCAATAGACCTGATCTGTTCCTGTGGTTACAAATGGATTTCCATGAAAAGGCTCCTTCAGAGTGCCAAGTTGCTCCTAGAGGCGTTGCACACCTTTTTTACACGGTTGATTTTCATTAACACAATGTATTTTGTTATTTTCAGTGCCGTCAACGGGTAAAGTGAGTGCACAGAACTTGAATGACTCAACAATGATTTTCGTGGAGAGAATCATATAGATATGGAAGGGGTCTGTAATTAATTGAAGGCACCAAAAAAGGGGACTATAATTAGTGGAAATACGGTACGTCAAACTTTGACAAAGAAAAAATATTCCTTAGGTAATCCAAAACACAAATAAGTTTTTATGTTTCGAATACAGAGGAAAATCATTGCATAAACTACAAACAACAGAAACCTCTTAAGAAACTGTTAGAAAGGTTGAAAGTTTTCTAAATATTTAATCAGCTAGGCAGGGGTATCTAATAAGCTGAGTAGGTATTTGATGTATACTAAAGAATTCTCATCTTGATGACCTCAAAATGTAGGGAACCTAGTAATAAATATTATAGTTCATGGACTATGCAAAAGTCACTACATTCTGACACCCCCTCATCCCCAGTCAGCTTTTCAACTATGTTCGGGTGAGTGAAATACATCATAAAATGTAAGTTCTTTCCATCTTACATTTTAGAAGGCAAACCAAATAAGTTACATTGTCAAGAGAGGAAGTTCCTAAAAGCAAACAGTTCACCTCCTACATTCATAAAGATATAGTGCAGGCCCAGAGTGACTGTACATATGGAGCCCTTTACAGCCTCCCGTCCACTGACAGTTTAACACCAGAATATATAAAAAGGTGTCTTTGTCCAACTCTTTACTGCTTCCAATAAAAATGCAGCACAACCAACTTAAGATGCAAGTAGGTTTTAACTTCACTCTACCCTTGCTTACTGTATACCTGTTAACAAAGCAGTACCTCCTGATGTAATCTAATCTGACGTCTTGTACATTGTAAGTATCATTGAGGAGAGAGGATTTGAAATGTAAGTTTTGAAAAGAACACTAGGGAAATAGAAAATATGTCACCACCGGGGATCGAACCCGTTTCAAATCCTCTCTTCTCGATGATACTTTCTATGTTAATGGGCTTTGGATTGATGACGAGCCAGAGGGCAGTTCTTCCTTTGTCAAGTCACATGAAGTAGAGAGGCTGGTCTGCAATTGCGTTGAGCTGGATGTCGATGTCCAGCGGTGGATCATTGGGTGCTAATGTAGCGACTAGAGAAATAGATTATGTTAACATCGGAAGTCACCTAGCTTAGTTGATAGAGCGCACGCCGCGATAGCGTGGGTCACGGGCTCAATCCCCCGTAGTGACATATTTTCTTTTCCTCTAGTGTTCCTTTCAAAACCTGTATACTTTGTCTTGGCTGTCACGCAAACTATAAATCTACGACTCGTTAGATGGCAGAGGTAGCCCACTCGTACCATACTGCATTGCCAACGAGACTCCACAGTTAATCTTGATATGTGTCCTAATAATTTCTCGATTTCACACTGAATAATATCACAACGTGGAATACACACTGTATTACAGTACGTATTGCCACTGAGATCACTACAACAACACTAAGTTTGTAGTCATGTAGTTTTCGAGCAATAAAGCCGAGTATTAATCCTAGCTGCTACAAGGTTTGGTATACATCAATCTTATTAGAGGGTTCAAATTGTAATTCCATGAACATTTTCGTTCTGAAGAGTACAAAGCTTTTGACGCTGTTAACCATGAGACAATGTTTGAAATCGTAAGGCTTTATGGCATTCCAAAAGAAATCATTGAAGCTGTTAAAGTCCTGTATACAAACATACGCCCCACTGTTCTCACATCGGATGGCCAAACAGAGCCTTTGACATTCTCACTGGTATTCTTCAAGGCGATACACTAGCACCATTCCTCTTCATCATTGTAATCGAATACATCATGCGTATTTCCGTGGATACAATGAAAGAAAATGGACTTATGTGACAGCCCAAAAGACGCTCACATATCCTGCTCTTCATATCACCGATACTGATTGTGCTGACGACATTGCACTTTTATCAGACAACCTTCTTAACGCCAAGGCACTACTAGCTGCCCTTGAATCGGCAGCAAATTGTACAGGGCTCTATCTGAATGAAACCAAACAGAGTGTACGCCAATTAAAATTCGCAACAGCATCGAAATTAAAACTCTTTCAAATGACATTCTCAAATGTGTTGATGACTACAAGTATCTAGGATCACACATGATAAACTTTGAAAAAAGATCT
Source organism: Alatinidae sp. Z8VKAUB7J3 (assembly GCA_010016025.2). Classification (NCBI taxonomy): domain Eukaryota; kingdom Metazoa; phylum Cnidaria; class Cubozoa; order Carybdeida; family Alatinidae; species Alatinidae sp. Z8VKAUB7J3. Next base: position 64,510,265 of record JAAAKM020073195.1, read on the forward strand.
CATGAAGGGAATGGCACGGAATGCATGTAACAAGGTGAATAAAATCTTGAAGTCCCTGAAACTTGGACTCAGCTAAACTAGGATATCCTTAAATCAGTTTAAATGTAATCTCAAGACGTACCTTTTTAAAATGTCGTTTAGTTAGATAGATATTTATACTTTTAACTCTGATTTGTGAAGCGCTTAGAAATATTGTAATAAGCGCTATAGAAGCTATTTTCATTATTATTATTTTCATTATCTCTGATGATCAAGGGCAAATTTTACGCCAGAAATTCCAACCTGTACCTAAATGCTTCTTTCCTGTCCCTAAATATCCCTCTCGCTGAATAACTTTGCATATTCCAAGTAACTCACATAAATGAGATCGGTGCAATTATTTTGAGAAATATAATATCAACAGTTGACATGAGACAGCTGCTTTAAAATACCGAACTCCTGTGTTTAGTTGTGTGGAGTGACAAGATTTCAGTAAACTCATCGTTTTTCATTTTCAAGAATGGACGTCACACATAAAACGTAATTGAAGTCATCAAGGGGGTGGACGTGCTTTTCCTGCAGAAACGACGTGAAATGAAAGTAAGGCCAGAAACACTGGAGACGGGTACAAACTGTCCTACAAAGGACTGGTCTATGAGAGAAAAGGGTTTTGGGTTTGCATTGAAAGATAATCTAACAGATGATATCCTAGAAATGAAAGGAGTATTGAACAAAGTAATGAGAATGGATGTAGGACTGTACTAGCTTATACTAAAGATAGCAACTGCCCATGCTTCAATAGTTGGTTGCGAATTGTACGGGGGGAGGGGGGTGGGGGGTGGCAAGGCATGGTAT
>JAAAKM020073195.1:64511108-64773116 GCA_010016025.2 Alatinidae sp. Z8VKAUB7J3
CGAATTGTACGGGGGGTGGGGTGGGGTGGGGGTGGCAAGACATGGTATAATGGGTTATATGAGTTAACACGAAAGAAGAATAGTAAAACGTATAAGTATAAATTTTAGTAAAGGAATAAATAAAGTAAAAATTAGGTTAGAAAATGGCTAAACCTAGAATCACATATATACCAGTAGTAGATTTGGTGCGATTTGAAACGCGATTTTGTGGAATATATTACACTAGTTGTCCTAGAATCAAGTCATTAGGCCAAAGGAGAAGATAAGTTTCAAAATGACGTCAAATCGTGAAGAAAGCGACTTTGTGATTAGTAATCATGAATAATTTTACTATCTTAGTTTACACAAGAGGTATCAAACTGCAAACTTTTCATAACATTCACTTTTTCCTTTTTCGCTTACCCTTGCGATAAAAAAGGGAATTCACGCCACGAAACAAGATTTTCTATCAGGCTTTTAAACGGACTGTCGCTGTAGGGAATTTTTCGGTTTGGTATCTACAAAGATTACTACTGGACGCTGTGTTAAAAGTTCTGACGGGTATATCTAGCTCTGTTGTAATGGGAACGTTATTACATGGAGGGTGACAGCGAACACAGCTCCTTGAAAAAACATAGAGAGCATTGGTGGCCATTAAATATTCATGGACGCCTTACTTAACAAAGTCACCTTCACAATAGTCATCTTTGGTTCTAACTTATGATGACTCATAGGCCTCGTCAGTGAGCCTTCGCGTTTCTGCCACTTTAATGGAGCCATTATGGATTTGCATGGCTTCCGCATCCACAAACAAAAGAATAGCAACAGGTGAGCGCTCTAGCCCAGTCTTCTTCCTCTATGTCTTGCATGGAAGCTAATAATAATTAAATGATGGAATGAGGTTGGGAGGTTTGGATGAAGCTGGCTTAGAAGGATGCAATAAGATTCTGAGAAAGATCAGAATACAACTCCCACGTAAAACTTCACAGATTCCAATCTAATTGATACCCTCAATCGCATGTGGGCAACTTCAGATCCTCAAGTTTATACTGAACAATCGAAAGCAACACCTTCATGCAAGAACTGCAAGATACATGGACATTCAACACACTATTGTAAAGCACATGTGATTGGTGGCGCTCTCTGTGAAGATGATAAACTCTTCAGTACATTTATGCTGTAGAATATAAATTCGTACATTTTTTAGATGCTTTTATTTCATCATGCCATGTTTGTTCTGTCAATAAGGAAATTTGGCCCCAGAACCTGTATTTCTATTATTTTTGTATAGTTATTCTTCCTTTAGATGCCTGTTATCATTACCCTATCCAAGGACCTTTCAACGACCCTTTTGTGGTTCCAATCAACCGTTAACGACCTCTTTATATCATTCCAAACTCAAATTGCGCCCAATTCCGTGTTTTTTGTTCAATATCTCTTAATGTAAAAATTCGGCCCCAGACCCCTGAATATTCATAATTTAAAACAAAAATTTGGTATTGTCAGGTGTGTGCCACTATTGTGGCTCCAATGAACCTCCAACGACCTCTATATTATCCCAAACTCAAGTTATGTCTAGTTTCGTGTTTCTCGCCCCAAATGTCCAAATATGAAAATTCGGACCGAAACCCCTGAAGTTTCACAATCCTTGAAAAATTGTTATATTTTCAGATGTATGCCGTCGTGGTAGTTCCAATGAACCATCAACGACCTCTTTATATTATTCCAAACTCAAATGATGTCAAATTTCATGTTTTTGGCTTAATATGCTCAGATGTGGAAATTCCACTCCTGACGCCTAGATTTTCAAAATGTTTAAATAATTGTACATTTTCAGGTCAACCACTATCCTAGCATCATTTATGCCCAACTTGTGACAAATCTCTTCAAAAGTACTGTGAACTTTGTCAAGGTCTTCTGAAGATGTTGATAAACATTTATATCAAATTAATTGATGCCCTTTGTTTGTCTTTAGAAGTTAAGGACGTCTGGCCCGTCATCAATCCAAAGCCCATTAAAGTCAGAAAGTATCATCGAGAAGGGAGAATTTGAAATGTTAATTTTTGAAAAGAACACAAGAAAACCATTAACCATAAATCATTAACAATTAACCAACCAGTAACCAATCAGTTTAGCCAATATTCAGTAGTGACCTGAAGCTTTCTGTTGGACGAAACGTTGTCAATAAAAATTGAAGAATCTGTTCCAAGTGATTTTATACGTGCATTGAAATATCATGCAAAGTTTTTGTATCTTCCATTTAATTTTCTTTTCTATACCCAGTTGACACTCCCAAACTTATTGATTACGGTTTTTTAGTTGAGACAGCGTGTTTTACGTGATGTATGACCGTTGGAATTTTCGCAGTAGTATAAGTAGCATTTGCCCATTGTAACATAATTAAGAAAAATCGTGTTTTAGCCCATAAACATTGTTATTGAAACTTACTTTGTATGTTCGAGTTGCTACTGCTAGGAGTTGAAAAGTAATTAAAGAAAAATTAAGAGGAATCTATCTCTTATGGGTTACAGTGTATAACGCAACATAGTTTAGTAAAGGGTATTTTCATTTAACAGCGAATTTCTAGTCACGTCTATCGTTATGGTTGCAACCGTAGGTAGAATGGCAACGAAGTAATTAGTGCAGCCTAATCCGGTACTGAAACTATAAAATTAGATTCAACTGTATTAAGTCAATATAAAATGTTATATGGTTATGATGGACATATATATGGCAAAGACATTGGTTATCCTGAAGCAGTGGCGTAGGGGCCGTGGGCAGAGGGGGCAGTCACCCGCCTAGCAAAACTCCATAGATCATAACATCCACAGCGGAGAAGTGAAGAACAAGTATAATATAGCATCTACGTAAGGTACTACTAACGCGGTATTAGCTCCTGAGCTGTGGACTAAACCTGCACGGGCAACCTTATTTGAAAGGCTGAAACATGGAAGCTGACGTTAAAGACTATTACTCAGATGACGGCGGGAGCTACAAAGCCTGGTTATGAACTTCTGTACCAACCAAACCCATACCTTACGGCTTTGCAAATACTAGTTCAATTTGCACTGATTTGTTCTCAAGGTTGCCACTACTCCAAATTTTGATTCCACAATAGAAGCAAAGGTTATTGGAAATATGTTAAGTAATAATCCAATTAAACCGTCAGTGAACGGCCCTAGTAAGTCTTCGGGGTCATATAAAGTAGGTACCGTTAGCCCAATGCTGATGCTGCATGTATCATGGATCTGTAACACGATGGCAGATATATATCGTAGACCTTATGTAGTTTAGGATGCCTGCTTATTAATAAAAAGGTGAATAGTCGAGCAACAATTTTACTAGAGAAAACGCAAAATAAGAAAAATGATTGACAAGGTTTCGTCATTCGAAATACATCTTCAGCTCAACTACTACCTAAGCTAATCTCAGCCTGTTATAACAATTGAAGTTAAATTGAATAAGTCTTTCAGAAGACGAAACGTTGTCAATGAAGTTTCCTTCTTTGGTGTTATGTCTACTCAGGAAGTTTTAAAATGAAAGAGTTTTTGTAGGGACCCTCCGATAAATGCTTGTGGTATATTAAAGAGGTATACAGATTAGATCATACAAAACATCAGTAGTGCGTAGAAAAAGTATGATAGCTCTGGTAGGGTTCCTGGTGCTGTTTCATCAGCGCCGGTAATTCCCTAGGCGTTGACAGTTCGGCTACATCGAGACTCTCGAATCCACCATCTGGAAATGATAAAGAAGACAGAAAATTTTAAAAAAGAGATCCGATTCAAATAATACTGCCCCTCAGATACAAGGATCCGAAACATATTAAAAATATCCACGCCCGCAAAAGTGTAACGCGTTAACTTGTTCAAAAATGTACTGCTTTTACTTAAATATTCGGGGAAAGGGATGTTGGAGCTGCTACCTTATCCCATCCTAAGTGCAACCTTGTATCAACACCGTTCTTGGATATTCCGTAAGTAGGCTTAGTCAATCAATTATTCCATCGTTACGAAATGCATGTTAAATGGAGGCCCCTAAATCAATTATAAATCCTTAACAACCTATCAATCAAATTAATAACTACTTAATCACTTAATGATTTAATAGCCTATGTATAAGGATAGGCACAAAAACTACCAATGGATGCTACCGAACACCTTAGCACTCTCTGAAAACCAAAATCTGTGTGTTCAAGTTGAAGAGCAAACAATATGTTACTAGTTCTGCGTATAGTTCGGAGAGAACTCTCTAGTGGTTGTTTAGTGCCCCCATTGTTAGCAAAGCTCTTCATGTCAGACACTTACCTCCAAAAGCCAGTGCTGATTATGGCAGGAAAGATCCAATGGATTACGAACCCAACAATTAACAAAAAGGACGAAGGTTTTACTCGCATACGAAAGATACTTTTACCCTTAACTTCCTACCCCTTTTTACAAAAACTTTCTATATAGGACTTAAGGAGCCCTTTCTTTTACCTCATGTAATTTTATTTATTACATTTCACTTATCCATCTCAGTTTTATCTTACACGCATGATGAATTTTAGCTGTAACAATTTCCAAACATTATACCCCTACGTTTAACCTGTTTTATTATTGTTTTTAGAGCCGTGAATATTTATTATAGCGCTATTTTACAATTTGTTTTGATCTAATTTTTACGTGCAGCATGCATATTTTAAAATACTTGCATCTAAGCACTGTTACTATTTATTTCACTTCACTTGAGAATTGTAAAAGCGAGTGCCCAATTGTCGTGTAAAATTTTAAAATGTTAAATAACGAAATGGACGTCTTTCACTGTGTGGAGAAAACACTTCAACGGACAGATAAGGTTGAGAGAAATTAAGCGAATTGCAATTAACCCATATTATCCCAATCTCTACAATTGTAGACCCTGTACGCTTTAGGCAATTTCGGTTTTTTGACTTCTGTTTCTGATTGAAATATTATTTGTTGTTGTGGAAGGAGAGTTTCTGAAGAGCGTCGTTGCAAGCGAAATTTTTTAAAATCATTTTTTCACATATTTATAAGACAACGAAAAGTGTTGAAATCACTGGAAAAGTGAATTCTCACCCATCACAAGTATTTACCCCCAACATTTCTTGTATGTGATAGCCGTTCCGTCCGGCACACCGTCAAGCGCCTCAGCGCCGCAGGTGAAGGGGGTTCTATTGTCAGTCCCGGAGAGTCTCAACCCCAAAATTCAAAAAAGTTACCACATTACCTCAAAATGAAGTGTAAAATTAAACGTAAATACAGGAATATAATTAAAAATCGTCAGTATAGTTGTTTAAATAATCCAAAAAGATCAAAGGTAGAACTGGATAAAAATACACTATACAAATCATCTGACTAATAGAAAAACTATAGGGTAAGAAAATATATATAAATAGAAAGAATACCTGACGATAATATCGGATTGTTGAAGAAATCAGTATTTGTGAGTTCTATATTATAATTATAGGCATAAAAGCATCTTTCTATCTGCCTTTTTATTTACTTATCTTTCCAACTAACTACCTACCTATAACGGTATAGATGGACAATAATAAATATACGTTATCTGCTGACGGCACTCCTTTGCTAAAGACACTAGTCTGTTACAATTACAATTGAAATTAGCTTCCTTTACGTGTACAATTTGTTTGGCAACTCCAAGCGGGAGAATTTCTGTCATTTTGGAATATAATGCCCCCTAGTTTTAAGCTGAGTGAGCAAGAATTGCCTAGAAGATTTAATCTTTTGATGGGCATGACGAAGACGCCATGGGCAGAAACGATTTCTTGCATTTTTCATCAAATGACGAAACCCTTTCCATGAGATGATGAGAATAAAATTAAAAAGCAAATTGGTCACGATAAGAGCTATGTTGCTCTAGACGCAAACTATAATTATTTAAGTGTGATCAGCAAGTAATGCGTCAAATTAATTGACCGTCAACAACGTGTACCTACGGATCCCAACTGGGAAAAGATAACACACACATTTGGTCCGTACCTAACCTGTGATCATCTGACTGTTTGTTTGAAAGATCACATTAAAGTTTCGTAATAACGGCTAATTACCGATATCTTTACGTGTTTATCATTCTAAATATCAGCTAGTGGTTCCACCATGTTTCTAACTCAACGATCGAACTCGCCGTTTTGTGCCTTCGCATATAATTCAGCGACTTTTAACAATATAGGATGCACTCAGTAATCAATTTGTGATTCCAAAGCAAATCAAGCTTATGAAAATATCTTATAAGAATTCCTAACAGCATTCAGTTGTTCCAAATACTATTTAGTGGTTCAAAACATAGCTGTAGTTATTCAAAACAACATTAAATGGCTCCAAATATCATTTAGATTTAAAAGGACATTATGATACTTTGTAAATATCATGTAATTGTCCCAAACATAACATTACTTATTCCAATATCGTTTCAAATCTTCAATGGTATCAACCTTAAACCAAAGGATATCTTAACCCTTTGTTAAATACGATGAAAGACGTCCACTTGTTATTTAATCTTAAGGAGCTGGCACCGAAACTGAAATTTAAGGTAGATCAAATCTAAACCGTTTCAGCCACGACGTGCATTTGGTGGTAGGGTTAACATTGTGATATACTTAGAATTGCGATTCCTTGAAAAAAAGTTTTTTGTGACGTGATCACTTTAGTACTCTATTGCACCATGCTTACAACAAGCATTCAGATGTGATGCACATGTAAAAGAAAAAGTTTTAAAATAAATTTGTAAAACACTATTATTTTGCATTTCTAAAAATAGATAGTCCAACTGGGATTTTTCCTAATAGCAACAGGAGTTTTTTGATTTACATCGATCACGTAGAAGGAGACAGCCAAAAAAAAATCACTTTGAGCTCCACTGAAACAGTACATGGTGAAGGCAGTAATGTGATTTAATTTAGGAACTTATTACTGTTGACGAAGGAGTTAAAACGCAGTTACGACAAAAGTGTTGCAATTAACATATTCATTAATAACAACCTTTCAACTTATCAGATTATCGTTGTACGTTGGAAAAGTATTAAGTAACATCAAACGTATTAAAGTCTCGTATCTGTTTATCATGCTATTACAGTCACTCGAAGAGGATTGTCTTTGTTCAAGCATACGCGTTTTCTCACTTGTCTTCTACGGGCTTCGGCAACCACCGTATTTAGTATCACACTTTATTTTTATCATAAGAAACTACCTCATCGTCCAGCCCTCGAAGTTACTTAAAATATTGACCTTTTGAGCCCTCAAAGTTTCTTAGCAGTTTCTTATTCTCTGGTACCAAATAGAAAGGGGTGGAATACGCGGAGGGGGCTAGAAAACAGCGGGGGTTCAATGCACATTAAGCCTATAAAGGATGAAGTAGACCCAGACAAATAAAAATTAAAAAATTAGTCATACTGCTGTTAGTAAATTCACACTTCATTTAGGGTACCCTCGGTTCCAGGTTAGACTATTCATGAAATAACTTGTTATCAAACTGTCTAAACGCTTTTAAAAATTTTTTAGGTTTCTTAGAGCAGCCCTATCCAGCCCTCGAGTTTCTCATATTTTGGGGAGATTGAGCCCTGGTTTCTTATAAACTGGTTTTTTATATAAGAAAATAAGTGTAATTTTGTTCTACTGCCGTGGGTGTTTTTAAAAATAAACCTTAAAGCACTTCCACTCCCACGACAATCCATGCAAGTGTGTAGGGTTACTTTCTGATAGAGAGAAATATTCATACAAATGGGTTTAGTAACACGAGCATTTCATTGTTTTTACTGGGATTCAATGGGTACCTTGCATTTCTTTTAAATCAAAAAACACTCTGAAAAAAACCCTTTACATAAGCAACACAACTTTTCGTATCTTTCTTCTCCATCCAAGGTACAAAAACACGCAAAAAGCCTTTTACTTTAGAAATGTTTATCATTTATAATTACTCATTTTCTTGTAGTAATGTGGATGAAACGTATTACATTTTGATACGTAAGGTTCGGTGTTATTTCAATTTATGTGTCATACGTAGAATGTATTTTTATTTGTAAGAGGATGGCCGAAAATTTTTTCCAGACATAAGAGACCATTGTTGTTGAAAAGTTTATTTGGCCGTATCAAGTGCGTACTATGTGATATCAGTGGAATTGTGCTCATGTTGTTTGAGAAGCGATTTCTCTTTTTTCGAAGTCTCTTGATTTAACTGGCGCAATTTTCAATCGCATTTTCGTCAGGTTAACAAAAGTTCTGATCGCACTTTGCAATAAACCCATCGCGATTCGCGATCCGTTAATTTGACCCTTGCTCATACAACTATAAACGTTTGACGGTATACATTGTCAGGTACGTTACTAATGTTTGTTGCCCTAAGTTCACAGTGTGAGGGGGCCACGTCCGGCATGGAAGTGCCCTATTTTTGAGCTACTACAGCACTGCTGCATCTCAAGGGGTCAACCCATCGCTTGGGGTACATATATCACTACCGTATATTTACTACAGTGCACCAGCTTCTCACTTTTTCCATGTTGCAGCTTTCTATATTTTAAACTTGATTGACCGAAGTCCTGCCTTCAATTTACCTGTAGGTTTTCTATTTGCCACTAGCTTAGGTTTCTTGTCTTAGTTGCATCTTACTGGGGAAACTTCATACATGCGACTGTATCTAGATTTCATACAGACTTTTGTACTGAAACGCCATCTCTTAGAGATCGCTGATAACTCATGGCCAATTTAAAGCTTGTTACATTGAGCGAATGTGACATCTTCTTATGTCGATATTTCTACTGTATGTTTCAACAGACTGTTCCTTGGAAAATGGATCGATAATACCTGAATAGCTTCTTACTTTTCTCTCTATGCCATTTTAAACTTATTTTGTCAGTAAAGAGCACAAAACCACGTCAAGGAATGGCGTAACTTTCAGCGTGAGCCACCCTGGACCAAGCCAAAGATCCCTTTTTTATCTCAAATACAAGTGTTTCTCCTGTACGTAAAACTGGTAAAATCACTAAAATACGTAGTTTAAACAAATGTATCACTTACTTAACTCCAATATTCTTCATATTAAGGTAAACCTAAAAGCCAATCCAAAATATGTGTACGAAAGAATTATTTAAAAAACCAAACGATTCTCAAGACAGAACATTCAAGTATTAGGAATATGAACTTGAACGATTCGGATCACTTCCTTAACGTACTTAAGGAAATGGAGTTCACGCAAAATTAACGATTGGCTAAATTAATTAGGAGCCATTTTATTCAGACAATAGAACGGGTGCTTGCTCAGTTATGCAAGGTATTTTAGGATTATGAGGTGGTTAGAGCTAGTGTTTGAAGAAACAGATCATGAACTATAGGGTTGTAGCATCCTGTGGCTTTAGATTCCGTCCTGAGGTGGAATATTTGAGGACGACGCTCATACTACAGCAGTTGAGGATCCAAAATTAGGAAATGACTGTACTGTTACCGCAGAGAAGCTATCTTGCCAGCACAGAATAAAGGGTGATGTGGAGTTCAATAGTCGCTGTCGTAAAGAGCATTACCAACGAAAGGATTGGCCACTTCGTGGTAAAGATATCCCTGGTGTGAGCAATGTGCAACATGCAGCCCTTTTGGAGAAAAACAGTGTTCTTCTACCACCGCTGCATATCAAGTTGGGACTCACAAAGCAATTTAACAATGCCATGGATAGAACGGAACCAGCCTTTGGGTATCTAAAGAAAAAGTTTCCAGCAGTGAGTGATTGGAAAATTACAGAGGGAGTTTTCATCGGCAGTTATTGTTGGATCCAGAATTTACTTTTCTGATGAATCCAGTGGAGCTGGCAGCGTAGAGTTCCTTTAAAGATGTCTGCAATGACGTCCTGGGGAAACACAGAACACAGAACTACCATCAACTGATTGAAGTGTTGCTGCTTATCTACAATGCTAAGGGTTCCAACATGTCACTGAAAATGCATTTCCTCATGTCCCACATCGGCTTTTTCCCTCCCAATTGTGAAGATGTGTCATACGAACACGGCGAACCACGATATTATGGGAAATGAAGCCCAGCCATGCTGGCAGACTTCAAACGCGCACAAACGACAATCCAGAACCAAACATTTTTGACTTTCTACTGAATTATATTCTGTTTAAACTTATCTGCATACAGTGTGTAATAATTCACTGTTAATAAAACTTATTGTGAAAAGTCAACATTTTCAACTCTGTGGATTGAATAAACTGCGGAATTATGCAGATTTGACAATTTTAGGTCAATTTTGTTTCACGTTTTTCAAAAAACTGGAATATGATAAAGCAAAATTGAATTCAGATTTGTGATAAGCATGCTTGAATTGACAAAAAGCAAGAAGAATAAATTTCAAAGTTAAAATTTGTTGTACAGTGTTTGTTGTACAACAAATTCACCATGACGTTTTTACTATCTTAAGACAACATGTTATTGTGTTTAGTAGGGGGTTGAGTTAAGTGTTCCGGCGAGTTAAATAAACACCAATCACAATTTATATAATCAATATGGAGTATACTTTGCCGCCTGTAGTTTTCTATGTTTGACTGTATTTCTTTAGATAATTTTTAATGGCAGCAAACTATATTCTTCATCGCGGCAAATTTTGTTGGGGTCGACTTTTAACATAATTGCAATATCGTTTGGGCTTTTAAATACTTTGCTACATAGTTTCGAGTACAGTTATTGTAACCTTTTCAATACCTGATTATGTCAAAGTAGCAAATCGTGCTTTATGTCCGTAGAAAAAGATCAGAATTTTAGGAAAAAATAGTATCATCGAGAAGAGGAGACTTGAAAGGATAAAACATTCTAAAATAGTTATACAATATGACAACATATATTCTTTATCTCCGCAGGACCTTGTCAAAGTTGTTTATTCTAAATCCTCTTTCCTCTATTGTATTTTGTAACTTTCAATGGGATTTGGAAAGCATGTTGGGCCGTCAAGTCACAATGCGATGAGACGCTGAAATCTAATCATACCGGTTGATGAGCCTCCAGTTTGGCCGCCGACATGTATTTGTGTCATTCCGCCTGTTGGAAATGAGGATACAATATTCAGTTTTAAAAAGAGCTGATATTAATATACCTCTCACGGTATAGTTTAGATTAAAAAGAAGAAAACTCAACCCCACACTCAGCGTACCTGTTAAAACGCGAGAATCTTCCAGTCGCACCTGTTTTACCGTTACCGGAGGTTCAAAAGACTTTCGAAAACCTACTGAATTTTCAAGTAAATTTGGTTTGGTACTTTAGTAAATGGAAGTGAGGGACGCTCCTTCATTGATGAAGGGAGAGTTCAACAATAATATTTTCTATCTCTACCGAATATAATAATGTCCAAGATGGGGCGATCCATGAAACGACAGTCGCCCAAGACATTCCGTTTCCTTGGATTGCGTAATAACCCATATTTATTAATTGATAACATTTCAAATCCTCTCTTAATTAAACTAACATGTCAAATCCTCTCTTCTCGATGATACTTCCTAACTTCAATGGGCTTTGGACAGATAGACGTGCAAGGAGGGCAGTCCTTCCTTGGCCAAGTCACATGGCGCACGGAGGCAGGTCTCCAGCTGCCTTAAGCTGGATGTCGATGTCCACCGGTGGATGATTGGGAGCTAATGTGACGACTATAGAAATAGAGTATGTTAACATCGGAGGTAACCTAGCTGAGTTGGTAGACTACACGCCGTGGAAGCATGGGGTTGCCCTGGTGGTGACATAGTTTCTATTTTCTATTTCTCTAGTGTTCTTTTCAAAACTAATTAATAACATTTCTGTATACACTCGGTCTAACATTAAGTACGCTTTTCTTCTTTGGAATACCCTTTTTCTCTCTCCTCTGTAATCATCGAGGAATATAAAACAATTGCCTGTAATTATTATCGACGATTATAGCTTTGGTTGTCAAAAGCGAAACACATCATTGAAAAATATACACAGAGCTAAATTACTCTGGTCTGACTTTATTTACATATGATTCTAGTCGAGAGGGGGATTAAGCGAAGGGAGGGGAAAAGACCCATGTTACGCAATTTTGCAACAGCAAGACCCCGACGTCTAAAATTTACTGAACGATACTATCCTTAAGATCTAAAACGGATAAAAAAATTGGTTCTATGTATAAATTTTTTTACAAGAGACCCTTTTTGTATCAAGACCGTTTATCAAGCAGTTTTAGTGAAATTTCTATGAAATTTCTTGCTTTATCTTAAAACTGATAAAAAGTTTAAATGTTGAATTTTGACAATTTATTTACACGTGTTAACTATTTAATAACCAAAGAGAATGTAGTATTTTTAAAATTATAATGAGAGGTAATGAAAAGGTTCGGAAATGGCGGGCAAATGTTTGCTGTGAGACGCCCAAATTGGCTAGAGTCTCGGTTGGTTAAATGGTTGCAGTTTTCTTGTCTTTGTTTGGAACATAGCGATCCTGTGAACAATTTACTACAAGCTAAACGAACATTTGCAAAGCCTTAGGGTGTGGATGTGGGCCCTACTTCAGCTCATGACCAGGCTGTGTGTTGTGATCCCACCTCATTCAATGCAACGGTCTGTAACGTGATTTGTTATGTTTCTGATTCGGCGATAAACTTCCCAGTGCAGGTACCTCTCATTAATAATGTTTTAGATATTATGACAAACGGAGTTTTCCTTAGGAGCAATTCCCTGCCTGCTCTCCGTCCGCTAAGCCACTGCTGCTCCAGTAATAGTGGCACATGGTTTTTTAGTACTATGGGATTTCACTTTCATAGCAGATATAACTACTAACAGACCCAATACTACTTTCAAAGACCGAAACAGGTAAGGATGTGTTCTAATTGAGATAATTATGCAGTCAAATTACCACACAAACTTTGAGATCAAGATAGAGAGAATGTATCATCCAAGAGCACTAACTGTTGCTTCTGCTACTGCACTTACGAACACTTTATGTGATTAAAAAGAGCACAGACAAAAATTCCTTGCCAACACTCTGTTGCTAAGCTGTTGCTAAGCTGCTGGTAACGTTAAGACGTACCAGTTATAAGGCGGCAATAGATCAAGGTAGACCAGTGAACTGCGACAAGGCTGTTTTGTTGGTGGCCTTTTCTTTCAGTATTTTCCTGCTTTTTATTGAAACATGAAGAGATTGTTGCTTTTCCATAGACGACAGCCCCATTTCCACCTGCGACAAGAGCATCCTTCCTGCCTTCACCTTTTTTCTGCCTCCTTTGCGCACCGTACACTTGCTTCAGCCACTGTAACCGGTTATTTGTAGCCATCGCAGCATCCTTTTCCGGAATGCTTCAGTGGCGTACATCATCTTGGATACAATCTGTAAAACAAAACAATGGTACCACGAAGCCTGGCACCTCAAGCCTCCGCCATTGATGAGGTTTATAAATTCATTATGTTATAGATGCAATACGACAGAGCTCAGCCCTATCAAAGGTATGTAATCTTTTTATTTTAGAAGTTGTTGTTGTTGTTTTATTATAGGTACTATGTGTGACCTGGTCACTTTACACACAGTATGGTACCCCCGTTACCCTTATGTTACCCCGCTTGACCTAGCTTTAGCTACTCTGCTATTCTGTGTATTGTATTGCTTTACTACTCACTTCACGATGTCGTTTTGTTATTACCGTGTAGTTTGTTTTGTATCTAAATTTTAGGCATCATTCTATGTATGTTAACTTGTTTCAGTTTAGTACACATTTGCTTTCATTGTAGTATATAGCCTACGAGTGCAAGTAACTATGACCCCTGATGACGCATTTTTTGCAACTTTAGCTACAACTGACACAGAACTATTACACGTTGCTTCTTTATAAGCAACTCAGTTGCTTAGGTGTGAGGCCTCAATTTGGTCCAAAATCTAAGCAACAAGCTAAGCAACTCGAGCCCACCCCCCCCCACCCCACCCCAATTTTCAGAATAGCCCCCCCCCCAAGTTTGTAGTAGCCCCTCCAAATTTCTAACCCTGGTTACAGGTCTCAGTGTACTGTCTCTATTCAACCAAACTGCCTTTTGGCATCTTTCATTACCTTTGGACCTAAAAAATGCCAGGTTCAGTTTTGTCTGTCAGGTCTAGTTCAGTAGTGGGGAGTAATTTAAACAAGTATTGGCACCAATCAAGGAATCAACATTGTCAACATTGCAGACACAACAGCAGATATTCTTTACAGGCATCAAATGGCCATGATTGTTGATGCAGGCTCTGCATAGTTCTTGAGCTACTAACCTTATCTGTAGTCACATTTGAGTAAGGTATATATTTGAAGCATGAGCTGTCACCATTGTTTAGTGCCAGTGGCTTTGTCACTAAGGAGTACACATATATTTTATATTGGCCTGGCATACAATAGAATGAATTGAATATTATTGGACTATATTTAAATGATCAAGGGCTATTTTTGTTGGTATAGGAACCAGAATAGCTATGACAGGAATGCAAGGGCAGTATCAATGTTATGTCTATTCCGTTAATTTGAGTTTATAGGACACCTACTCTTAAGACATACAGGGTAAAGAATTTTGAATATTAGTAAAGAGGATCTCTGACATGAACCTTTTTAGTCATTTGATTCTCTAACTTACAGGCAGAGTGGGTACAATCCTGCACAAACTTCAGTTCATAATAAAATTATATATATTTTTAAGTAGCCTTAAGGGTCTTATTTGAATGAGGAGAGAATACAGACAGAGTTATTTTATAGCCTGGTCTGGCGGCTCCCTAATAAGAGGTTACTATTTTGTGTAACCAAACATGTCTGCTTTCCTTAATAGAAGACATAAAGGTGGCAAACTGATCATCTTCTTTCACGATTTTATGATTTGATTTCATTGAAAGTGAATAATCAACAAGTCTTAAAATAGTAATTGTGTGGCGTAGCATATCCATGGACATGTAAGTATTATCACTGGACTGGCGACTCAAAATGAGGTTACACAAGATTTAAAACTTCTGAAATTGTCTTCATTTACCAATGCTTTACAATTTGACTGTACTTACATTGGTCAATAAGAACATTACTGAAGAAGGCTCAAACAGGTAACTAATTACAAATAATAACATTTGTAAGCTTTCGGACAGTCATTGAAGGGTTCATCATTATACAGTTTTTTTGTTATAAGAAACCAGTTTATAGGAAAGCAGGGCTCAATCTCCCCAAAATTTTAAGAAACTCCAGAGCTGGATTGGGGGTGCTCTAAGAAACCTAAAAAATCTCTGAAAGCAGTTTAGACTTTAACTGGTTATTTCATGAATAGGCTAACCTGGATTAGAGGTTTTGTATACTGGAGAACGCTCAATCCTAGCGCATATATAATCCAGTGAAACGAGTGGTAGAACCGAGTGGTAAGTATGAACCTTAAACGTTTTAAATTATTTAAAAACTGGACGTTCGAACAATCAGTTTTTGTCAAGATTTAAAGCAAGTCTATATATATATATACAATATAGCTAAGCAAAGGCTCGGCAATAATAGATGTGATAAGCCTAAACAACACATATCCTTAAAGATGATAACAAAAACTAGCTTTTAGCTTTTAATATAGTCATGTTGGAATAATTGACAGCTGATCATTAATTTCTGTTTATTCTTCTTCAATATGATAACGTCCAAAAACTGTGGAATAGTGGACTATAATTACCAAAAACTGTAGTCATAAATATATATTCATTAAACTATAATAATAGAAATGGAGAGTCAAGAAATATACAGGTTATCACATGTTGTTTCAACGTTGTAAGAGATTATAAAAAAAGGTCGACTACAACATTTTGTGAAAGTCACAACCCCCAGCCCCACGGTCGTGAATTTCTATAAAAGGTTATTTAATACATATGCAACCGTAAAAAAATTATGAAATAATAGAAAGAAGACCCTTGCTTTGAAAGGGGTTTAGAAAAGTTTTGTTTTGGGGACAGTCCAGTCATTTTAATGTGTAACAGGGGGGGCAGGTGTAAAAGTACATGCGATTAGGCGCCTTGTAAGATATGACGCTCTAATTCGTATCTATCTATCTATCTATCTATCTATCTATCTATCTATCTATCTATCTATCTATCTATCTATCTATCTATGTATCTATGTATCTATCTATCTATCTATCTATCTATCTATCAATTTATCTATCTATCTCCCTATATATATTTGTTTAGTTCAATATATGCGGTAGATACAGCATTGTATATATGAAACACTAGATATGGCTCTGTTCACTTCACCTTGCAAATAAAGTGACAACATGCAAGCAGCTTTAAAACTCCTTTTTAAATTCGGAAATGTTCGTGTAGAAGACAGACTGTTCTTATGTTTTGATAATTAGATGTACAATCTGCTTACCATTGATGATGGAAAGAGAATACTTTTGATTTCGATTTATATACAGTTTTCCAATTCTGTTGTAAAGTTCCATTGACTCCTGCAGCATTCCAATTGGGTATAATTCAAGGCTTTTGTAAGTTATGCCCAGTGCCATGTTAACACGTTGTAGAGTATTATTTCTGGTGAAGAAGTAAAATTAAATAAGACAGATACATAAAGATATGTATATAAGGTAGTCATTAAAAGCAATACTTTCAACATAGTTGATAATATGTTATATAGGATAGTCACAACAACCAAACTAGTAACGTTTCGACATTTATATATTTATAAGTACACAGTAGACACATAGCATTTGCTATATATTTATCACGGAGTGGAGCATTACCACAATAGCTTGCTTTCCTTTTCCAGTAATGGAGCTGAGGGGATTCGAACCCACGATGCATTGGTTTGAAAACCAACACCTTAACCATTGGACCATCAATGCCCAATAAAGCACTGCCATAAACTTTTTCTGCTGTCCTTCATGACCCCGTAAATGCATGAAAAATGACATGTGAAACTGGACAATGTCCTTACTACAAACAGTAGATCACAGCGTAAACGGTGGCAGAAAAAGTACGATTACTCACAGGTTATGCATGCTGATCCTTGAAAAGATATACATCAAAAAAAAAGAGGGCGATGAACTCATTTTTTTAAGAGGATTTTGAAATATCAATTTTTAAAAGGCACTACCGTGGGTCACCGTTTCGAACGCTGTTGATGCAATATTTGTCAAGTGTCTTTTCAAAATGAACTCTTTTTTCTTCATTTTCTTACTTTTATTAGAAACGTAGCATGAACCTACCGGAATCGTTCAGTGTTAATAAGAAGGTAATGCCTTGACTTAAAGAGGAGAAAAAATAATCCATTTTTCAATTTTTCCTATTGGAGGGTAGAATGATCATTATTTCGACAATAAAATACAAAACAAAGGAGCAAACGTTTTGCTTTATCCGTAACAAGCCTCAAGACGTCACCCTGTTGCTCTGACTGACAAGCCCATACTCACGCAATTTGTACAGTATATGTCAACTCCCATTTGATTTATGTAGAGATAGCATTCACGATTGATCTTAGTTTACATCACTTATCCTCGTCTCTCTCCCATTATAACATTTTTACGATTATCAAGAGCTTTAATAGTCAATCTCTACCCATTTCTACCAAGACTGTCGTGCTGCGGTATTTTCATGTGTATATTTTACGGAGCTATCCTTTTGTGTGCTCACGTTAAATTACATTACAATATTACATTAACCTTTTTACGGTGTACGTGTCAACTAGGTAGCGACCCCATTACAATTGAGCATGTATCCGCATACGAATTAAATACTTCCAAACTCGTTGAGAAGATAAAAAAGGCACTTTACTCTTCTAATATCAAAGAACTATGTACTCCAAAGATTCATAATGCTGTGCCGACGTGTGTCACATACCCCAAAGTAAAAATAAATAAATAATAAATTACAAGGGAAATGCAATATCTATAGCGTTCCATCTAAAAACGCCTTTAAGAGATAAACAGCCATGCGGCCCCAATGATCCTCGACTAGGAGTCACACTCAAACAAATACGCATCTTGAGTAGTAATAAATTCTTACCACCGCGCTTTGAAAAGTGATCAGGGAAGAATGAATTTAACATCTTCACGTGCTGATTCATTTCCTGTACTTCAAACTTTTTCAGTTCCAGCTCAATCGTCTGCAAGATAAATAATGAAAAAGGCTGCGAGAGTAAAATTCAAAATAACGAGATCTTGGAGAAAGTACCAAATGTTCAATCATACAACAAGTTCAGGTCAAGTTTACAAAGTTCAGAAAAATATCGTTTCATAAACATACCTTAGCATGTTGCTTAATTTCTGCAAACTTGATTTTGAAGTCGATGTCCAAAGCTGGTTTATGCTCTTCCTCTTAATTTTAATGAGTCCAAATTGGGCACTACCAGAATGCTGTTTCACATTATAATTTAGAAACCCCAAGATTGTTCGTTATAATCACCCACATGGGTAAAACAAGGCAAACAATCAGTGCTCTGGTCCTTTCCAGGCTCTGGGCAATAGGTATTTATTTGGCTAAATTTGGCAGGTATATAATGTTTAATGACTTCACGTCAAAATATTTATTTCATTGCAATTGCACACATAAGCAACCTTGTAGCACTATTATTAACTATTCACTTAATTATGGCAATAATGACATAATTATAAGTTGCTTTGGCAAGGTAACTAATGGACACATTGCATACAGCTGTGATTAAGAAGCAAGAAAAGGTAGTTTTCTTACATCATTACTAAGCTGCGAAGATGTTACCTTTCACAACAAAATGTTGTAGTAAAAGATACAGGGGAAGATAGGTAACACTCCATCAAGCCAACCCCCCTGCTTGAAACCTTCAAGGAAAAATATGTCAATTGACTTACATATGAAGAGGCCATTAAAAACTTTGTTACAAATTTTGATATCTTGACACTTCCCCATTATTTCTCACAAAAAACAAGCACAGGCCTCTCCTAGTAATTTTGAAGATTTTCAAAGTTGTCCTTAACCCTAATCCCTATGGCCCAGGGATATATCATGCACGTTTTGAATACTCTACAATGGACAGTCAGTATAATCCTTTAGCAACTACTTGATCTTTGTTTATTCATAATAATTTCAATTAAAACACACACAGTAAGTGCTTAAAAATGTTAATACAGTGTTGGGATCACTTGCTATGTAAATACATACAAGTTCAAGAATTATCCTTAAGTTTTAATATTGATTCCTTTATTTACACAATATGCACCACAAATCCAGGTAAGTTATAATGAGAAAAGTATCTGTTCCCTACATTTGATATACATTTAAACATCTTAAAATTGTGGAAGTTTCTAGTTAAGCCAGAGGGTTAGGTTATGGTGACAAGGTGCAATATCTGTGTGACCGTTTAGTCTCTAAACTAGGACAAACCAATACTTCTGTTAAAAAGAACCTGGACATCACGAAAAGATGGAGCCACTATTGTCATAAAAATGGAATATAAATATATATATATACTGTTATGAAGGTCTTTGACATTGTTCAATGGAAACATTGGGACTGGTTTGACATAAACGACCCTTATGTACCGTTACTCTCTACCATATGCAACTAGGGTTAAAAAATCAAACAGTAAAATCAATACAGAAAACTTCACACATGCAGCGGATGGTGTATACATGGAGCTCATGGTATATCTTCTCAGTCAACTGTCCCAAGAATTTTAAAAATCAGAAACTTGTTCACACACATTTTATAAAAAGATGGGAAAAGAATGAAATTTACTTACTTGAAACCATGACCTGGCATTGGAAGTATATCCTTTTCCACCGGGCACCATGCATATATTTCAGTTAACACTTATTTTATATGATTATATCATTAGCGCCCTGGACACAAATTAAAAGTATTATTATACCTTTTTAGCCCTATTTTGAAAGATCACAGGTGTCAACTTATTTTAACGTCTATTGCACAGGTTGATTAGAACTGTAATTGTTTGACTCTGCCTACAGTGCTTATCCGTCAAGTCTATCTGTCAGGGGTAGCACTTCCAATCAATGATATGTCACTGCCCTCATGTCCCTTTCATCTTGCTCTAAGTATATGAGTTTCTAGAGAGTAATTATTAGTTTTCTATCAGTGTTGTCTTTGAAATATTTATGCCGTAAAGGATGTTACTTATTGTTAATTTATTTAACCTTATATTTTATATGCATGTTATAAATACAAAATAGAGTGCTTGGAGTATCAGCAACAGGCGTGTAACAGGCGGGGTTCAGGGAGTGCACGTCCTAGGGGCCACGACCAGATTGTGATATCGTGGGGCCCCAAGCACTTCTATGTAATTTTTTATTCTATGCGAAATTTGAAAAAAACTTGACAAAACTCCCAATTGTTTCCGTTGCTGTCAATATCGTAATCTCGTGATATCTCATTTTCCCAGAATCCATCGCGAGGTGTTAAACAATTCCCATTGCTTCCATTGCTATCAATATCGTCATCTCGTGATATCTTACTTTCCCAGAATCCATTGCGAGGCGTTAAACAATTTCCATTTGTTTCTGAGTTGAATGGCGTGGTCATACAAGCTTACTCACCAGACGGCAAATGGAAAGCTGTTATCAGAGACATTACAAATCAACAAGGAAAAGACCAGCATCTAGGTAGGGCAAAGAAACAGTATATAATGGTATATTCTATTTGGTATCCATGTGTCAATAACGTGTCCTATTACGTTGAATGTCTGAAATCTATTCGGGTCCAATTATTTGTGGTCTGTGTTAAGCTGGGAAAGAGAAGTTTTCTATACCATGTTTCTGTCTTTAACAGTTTTAGTATTTCTCTGTTATTTGTAGCTAAACGTGGCTGAAATTAACTTCAACTTAAGGGTTACAGATTAAAGTAAGGATAAATCTACCATTTTGCTACCGGCTCACTGCCATGCATTCTTTTTTTCATATTTACTTCAAGTCACATCTCCTCGCTTTTCTTGGCTACCGCATTCAAAAGTTTTGTAGGCTTCTCTGAGAATGCAGTGTCATCTCCGTATCTTAGGTTATTTGTTATTAGTCCACCAATATGTATACCTTCCATTTTTTCAGCGTCTCTGAATATCTTCTCGCTATACAAGTCAAAGAAATGTGGAGATAGAACAGAGCCTTGTCTCACACCTTATATGGTTTTCATCAATGCAATTTCTTGTCCATCAATCTTAATTGCCACAGTTTGGTGCCTATATAAATTTCTTATCAAGCGCATATCTTTTCCATTTATTTACAATTCACTTAATGTCCTAACCAGTTATTCATGTTTTCGCAAAATACTCAGTTTAAGTCATAAAACTCAGCTATCAGTCAGCTTTCACAGTTTACCATTTCCAGTAAAACTCATACATGTGCCCGGAATTTGGGGGGAAATAGACCTTTACTTGAGTTAATTCACAAGTCTAGTGTTATGACTATACTACTATTAGAAACTTATCTTCAAGTTTAAGTTATACTTTCAGCTTCTCTCATCAAATTTATCTTCGGCACCCACGAATTAACACTTGACTGAACCTGGTTTACTATGTCTGATTTCAGATTATACAATCTGTCTGTGTTGAAATGAGATTATAGCTGCAGATACGTAGTTCATAACAATTTTTTCGTAAGGGATGAACCGGATAAAGTACAAAATTGCCTAACGGAAGGAACAGAAATTACTGCCTGATTTTATATGTAATATAACATACCCGTCCTGGTCATGGTAGATGCATGCATCTAAGATCAGCTGGAAGTTTTCATAGTTCACTTTCCTCATCTGCTCTTGCACTGTAGCGACCAGAACTTCAAGGTTGTCCTCAGGAGGCTAAAAAATTAGTGCAAAGGATCAGACGCATTATAATTATTTTCCAGTATGTGTTGCAGGTCAAAGCCTAATCTGATATGGTTCTGCACAACAATATAACAATTTTTGTCTGACTTTCTCAGGATTCTCAGGATACACGAGTTAAAAGACACAGGAACAAAAATCAAGTTAATAAATAATACTTTCAATGCGTAACGTCAAATTATTTCACGTTACCTCCCTCCCGTTGGGTAAGAAAAGCAACGTCGTAGAACAGGTTAGTAGCTGCTATAGCTGCTATAGATTGCAGATAGTACTATCTATAAGATTGAAGCAAAATGAAGCAGTTCTGTTTGGATTTACGTATCACTTTTGCAATTTACTAGTCGAGAGATGATACGTTTACGACGCACTGAGACAAGCCTATGCAACATCCGAGAAGAGGCCTTTACATCATCATGCTACTTTTAAGTTATTTTGTTACAACTTAAGTAGATAATTTTGAAAATAATTATAGTGACAACTTTCTCGCGAAACCCTAATGTAGCTCACATTCATTCCAATTTAAATTCCGAGCCCTAATTGCGCTGCTAAAATACATGCTATATCAGACATCGCGTCTCTCGATTTTACTGTCAACATGCAAACTAGATTTAAAGGTGAGCTCTCCAAGGATAACCAAAACGCATCCATATTTCATTATCCATATTTAACCAATGTTGCTAGAATGCCAAGAGCTGTGGTATCCACTTCGTGTTTTGTGTACTAACCAAAGCAACACAAAACAACGCCTAAATAAGAAATTTAATGTTGGAAGTAAACAACGAGCCTACCTTTCTTTCTCCAAACGATCTTGTTACTGTGATAATTTCATGGTCCGATATTGCGCCTTCACTAACTCTTTGAAGAAACACTCTGTTTGTAGAAGGCAAGGGAGAAATTTCATGCATTCTACAGAGAGATACTTTCTGATCTTAGCTATGTATCTGAGCTGATAGAATGAGGATTTGCAGAGGTAGTTAACGTGCTCTGACATTGAAATATGTCTGTCAAAAATGACCCCATTGTCTTTGACCTAACTGAATGGACATGAGGTATCTCCAGTATTAATAAATTCCAAAGTAGGTTGCGTTAAATTTAGAGGTTAGGAGCAGTAGCTCTGTTTTATCTTTGTTCAGCGTTAGTTTCTTTTTAAGTATCCAACTTTTAAGCGCAGATACACGTTTGAATCTTTTGAATAGCAGAGTCCATATCATGAGAAGCAGGACGTCAGAATGAGACATATAGCTGTACATCATCAGCATATAAATGATGCGCTATATTGTATTTGTATTTGTATTTTGAAGATGTCACTTATTGTAGCAGTGTAGAGTAGGTATAGGAGGGAACCGAGGACCGATCCTTGAGGTACCCCCGACTCTACGTTTCTCACGGAGGATTTGATACCGTTAATGTAGACAAATTACTTCCGGCTGCTATGATTGTATCCATTTTAGTGCATCTCCCTTTATTCCAAACCTGGTTGATAGTCTGTCAAGAAAAATCCGGATCGATGATGGAGGCTTTCCTTACAAGCTGATTTAGCTGACTAGATAAAGAAATGCCAACGATGTCAGGTTGCTAAAGGGCCGTTCTTTAGTAGCACAGTTTTGTTTTTTTGCAATTTATGTTTATTGTTCTGAATCCATCGATCACATGCTTCAATCCGCTGGACAGCCGAAAGCATATCTACAGGCATTGAAGGTCGAAACGAGACATAAAGCTGTATATCACCCGCATATAATTGGTACGACATATTGTATTCTTTTAAAATGTCACTTATAAGGGCAATATATGATAAATATATAAATATAGTATAGGTCCGAGGACTGAACCGTGAGTTACACAAGACTCCACTTCCCTAGTTAACGATTTATATCATCCATGCAAACAAATTGCTTTCAATGGTGCAAATATGAACAGAACCAGTTTAATGCGTTTTCCGTGCTTCCAAATCTGGTGAATAGCCGTTCTAGAAGATCCCACCCAAGATCGGTTCTTGGCATCAGACAAAGACACAGTCCACTTTAGAGGCTTTTTATCAAGCACATTATTAATTAACTTCTACGATCTGATAAAAGCCTCTGCTCCGAAACTGATATACTGGTCAAGAGCATCAGCTGTAAGGCAGACAAGAGAAGATGCATGTATGAGAATATCACCAAAAAAAGTATAGGCAAGTCCCTCGCCTAAGATCACTAAGCCTAATAGATAAATTCTATTTGGCTCTGCATAAGAGTACGACTAGGGAATATGGACCTTGGTGTACTATTTTAATGTTTCTGTCGCAACATTAAGCCGTATAATTATCACCTGGGCAAATTATGTATATTTCATTCTGGCTTCTTTACCTCTTTGCCATCTAGGGAACAAACACTCGACAGATAGTTAAGAATATATCATCCATAGCCTGAAGAACCTTGTTTGCTATAAAGTATCTTAGATCAAATGATAACTTTGCACATATTTCTTCAATGCCACAGCTATCTCTTCATACGGTGCTCCTCACGGCAGTTGCTGCGAAATTTGTGCCCCACACGGTTCAACACGATCCCATATGCGCATGCGCGTTACCATCATGGGCACAAATTTCGCAAGGCACAAATTTCGCGCTACACCGGGCATGTGACGAAATGCGCAAACATAGCGGGTTTTTTGGCGTAGAGCCACGATGCATCAAACAGATGGATAAATGACGCGCCGCACTGAACCGCTAAGTGCCGCAACACGCCATGCCACGTTCAGTGTGACTTCGGCTTTACGCTAATTCAGTAAATAGCGTTAAAACGATAATTATCCGACGAAGGCCCTTCTAAATTCAAAGTCCCAGATGCGCACACTGGGCTAGGGGCAGTGACGGGACAGAAGGCTGGAGGAAGCCAAGCAGCTTGAGTCTAGACTTTAAACGGGCATCCTTTTTGTTATGAGGGTAAAAGTTACTCTGTCTGATCATAAGGGGAAAGGTCGGGCCAGAGCGTACTTGCCCGCTTCTCGGCCTTTTGGCAAGAAATGGATGTAGTATCTGATGAGCCTGCTTCACGGCTTGCTTCTCTGCCCGGTAGCCTAAATTGAGGGGCGTTGCCCTTGGACGCCCCATCTGCCCTTTATTTATCAGTTAGCCTGTTTGGTGGTTTTTCGGTTTATTTATGGTAGTTTCAATGTCGGCCCCACTGCTCATCAGGGGTCTTTGATTAAGAGACAGCCAGGGCGTTCTGAACCACGTAGAAGTAGATTTTAACTTAAATATTTATTAATCAGTAGACTTTCTCTGTACTTTGAGATTAGTCAGAATTAAGTTTCACTTCTAGCAAGACCAAATAAAGATTTTATTATTTATTTATGTGCTGATCTCATTTTTTAGTTTTTAGTTTAATACAGCTATTGAATTTCAACTGAAATATTTTTTAAATTCTAAGAAGTAAAGTTCCTTTTATGAAAACTGTGACCTCCAAGATATATTAATCTGCTTTCTGGTGCCTAATTTAGGCTGTGGGCTTGTTCAATTCAGGCTAGAAGCTATTGGAAGTCATGTGCAATTCTGCCTCCATTTGCTAGTTAAATGCTATTTTAGATCGTCTATTAACTCACTGCACTCCATTTAAGAAAAAATGAGGCTTAAAGATGCTTGCAACATTTATCTTTGCAGTAAGTCAAACAGTTACTGAGCAGCGCTATCAACATTTCGATAGAAGAGTAGACAGAACGGTGCCCGGTATTAGGGCTTGATCTATCTCCATGGTATGATTAGTTGCGGTATCTTGTGAGACTGGTGGAATTTCATCATATTGGCAAAATCGTCTTATCTTCAGTTGTCTTGTTTGCTCTAAAAGTGCATTAATCCTAAGAACTGGACTACCGCTTTAATACTGTCATATGGAATAATCCTGCAGGGCAAACGAAAAGATCAATATTCATCACAAATAAAATTGACAAAACAAATAAAGTATCATCTAGAAGAGAGGATTTGAATTGTTAGTTTTGAAAAGAACACTACACAAATAGAAAATATGTCACCACCGGGGTTAGAACTTTGTTCAACTTCAAAGGGCTTTGGACAGATGACGGGCCAAAGGGCAGTCCATCCTTGGTCAAGTCACATGGCGCAGAAGAGGCTGGTATCCAATTGCGTTGAGCTTGATATCGATATCCACCGGTGGATGATTTGGAGCGTATGTGGCCACTAGAAAAATAGAGTATGTTAACATCGGAGGTCACCTAGCTCAGTTGGTAGAGCGCACACCGCAAAAGCGTGGGTCACAGATTCGGTCCCCGGTAGTGACATATTTGCTATTTTTTCAGTGTTCTTTTCAAAACTAGCAAATAAAGTAGTTAATGTAAAGTCAAGGCAACCTTTACTTTTGGTATAAGTAGTGTGATGCATCGATGAGTTACACAAAAACTAATACGAGCAACATCCGAGCCGATACCCAACTCACAAGCTAGTTGACCAACTATACACTGGATCGCCAGAAAATTTACCGACTAACTAATGAAGTAGTAAGTCCACTCAAATCGCTTACCTACCCTACTTACTCACTTACTTTCTCGCTCGCTTACAAAATTACATGTGATTACTAATTCCTTCACTCGCCCACTCCCTCACGCATTAGCTGGCCCATTTACTTATTCACCATCTCACTCGTCCGTATCCTTATTCACAGACCTGCACACTCCCTTCTTCAATCCTTCCATCACTCACTGTCTCATCCACGGCCTCGCTTACTCCTATTATCATTCAATTGCTCTCAAACGTCCTAACTACTCCTTTGCTCACTCACACACTAAATGACGGACTCTATCATTAATGGCCGCATGTCATCCCAATTTTAACACTAGTTAGTATGTAATTTATCGAATTCAGGTGTATCAAACTGAGCGAGTATGGAGTATGTGGATAGTAGGCAATATGCATGTTAGTATGTACGTTAGTGTGTTAAGATGAGTCTAAACAAGTGAGTTTTGGGGCGACACAGCTACACGGGCGATTAGTTAACCACGAATCATACCAATAAACTATAACACAGATGCAGCAAATGCCCTATTCGGCCAACACACGCATCTAGTGCTTGACCCAGCCAACACAGGCATCTAGTGCTTGACACACTAATAAGGTAACGTACCAATTGTACTCTGGTGGTTATCCTTTAATAAAGTTGCACTTATGGTGATTGCCTCATGCACAAAAACAGTAAGCATGAAACCAAAACACCTTGGAACACGCACAAATTTGTCCAGGTACTTACCATCTGAGGGCGATCAAAATATTATTTAGATTGGGAATGAGAATCACGGACTCAAACCGGTCAATGGCATTTCACTAATGATTCCGTTATTAAATATTATCTACAAATTTTGTAGTACCAGGAATTTTTTCTGAACCCAGTTCATAATTTTATGAACTGAGCGAAATTAACAGTGTTTCCTGAGGGCCTTTCCAAATCCAAACAGCCCTTTCTTGCAGTTGATATGAGATTTATACGCGATATTTTACATACGGGCATTTGGTTGCAGGATTAACATCATGAGAGAGCTAAAATTGCGATTCCTCGAAAAATGTTTTTTGAGACGTCATGACTTTAGCACTCTATTGCTATGCTTTTATCCGAGGAACAGTTTTTTCATCCTGTGTTTCAGTGAACGAATAAAAGGTAAACTCAACTTAATGGGATATACTGTACATTAAAATCCTTATGGGTTGCGCCTTAGAAAAGTATTTTTTTCTTCCAGCCCAAGCGGCTAAGGTGCTGGTACATAGTTTTATGACTTCCCTTTGAACTGATCACCCGCTTAGTGTTAAATAATATCAGCGAGAGCACACGACTTTAAGTGTCATTTTAGAAATAGATATTTGCGACTTCGATGTTCGATTCCCGGTGGTAACGTATTTTCTATCTCTCTAGTGTCTCTCTATACTGGCATTTAAAATCATCTGAACTCGATGACACTTTAAAACTTTAAATGAGCTATGGACAGATAATTTTATGAACTGAGCAAAATTAATAGTGTTTCCTGAAGGACTTTTACAAATTCAAACAGCCGTTTCTCGCAGTTGATATGAGATTTGAACACGATATTTTACATACGGGCATTTGGTGGGTTAATACTGTGATATCGTTATAATTGTGATTCCTCGAAAAATGTTTTTGGTGACGTCATCACTTTAGTACTCCATGATGTAACCACTTACTTTTCTCGAAGCTGAAAATATTTAAAAAAAGAGTTTGTTTCAGTTATTTCTTTTCTTTCTCTATTATAGTAGGCAATTGAAAAGTTCTCCTCAATTTCTAAAAAACGTTTTCTCTGTATCCAAACTTTATTTTGAGGCTTTCACTTGTGTACAATGTTTTGCTTTTGATTTCTGCATCATGGAAATGTCAACAAGTGGAAGCCCGTGGTTAATGAAGGTTTTATTTGTTTTGCAAACACAAAAAAAACTTGTCATTTTTATTATATTTTCCAGCAATGAAGATAAAGTTCCTTATTTTTTTAAAATTTGTAAACACAGAATACGTGCCCAGCTCCGTTTTCTTACTTGCAAATACTAAAGATTTGATTCTCTCTATTCGTATTTGATTCACAAACATCAAATACCTTATTCACACTCTCATTTAATTTGCAAGCACTCTAAATGTAGTCTTTTCCATTACTTTTTGACTTGCAAACACTGAAGATACAGTTCTCTCTATGTTTTTGTTCATTTGCAAACACAAATTACGTGCCCTGCTCCGTTTTCTTACTTGCAAATACTAAAGATTTGATTTTTTTCTATTGGACATGTCACCTTCTCGGTGTTGCTTTCACAGTTTTGTAGCGTTTGGACAAATTGAGTCTTTCGCTATAAACTCTAAACTATCCGCATTAAATCAAAGATCAGTAATATGTAGTTATTATTACCAAGAAACTGGTAGGGCCTACCTATGTAACTCCATTGAAGCTTTGAAAGTCTGCAAGGCTGTGGTTCGAGCTTGAACCGCAAGCATTTCCTGGGTCTTTTAATCTAGCTAAAGGCAGGCCAAAACATCTTGCTATTCATAACATAAGAAATTCGTCAAGTGAAGCTGTACTAGGTGCAATCTGTCCAATTTTACGTGTTTCTTAAATCTGTAGAAGCATGGCTTCACATATTAATCAAGGACTGATCTGTTACTCGAAAAGTACGGTGGCGAAGCAAGAAAAAACAGGATATACTTTTTCAATTAAAAAGTGTCTTACCTTGAAAAATAATCTATAAATGAATATATTGGGTAATATAAAATGCCTGTTTAAATATTCTTCATGTTTCCCCCCTCATAACTCCCACAATCTTTTGTATTTGGGTACTTCCAGCAGGAGTATTGAGTGCACGGTTTCAAGATACCTAATTGCTACAGTTGTCTACTTTGAACGCAATGTAGCCATTGCCACATTTAGCCACTGCTACTACCCATGATTTTAGCTTACTTCACTATTTTGTGGCAAGGTAAGCAGCTAGCCAATAACGATCAGGGGTATGATTCCTTTAATGGGTCAATTGATAGTTTTACCTGCGTCTCTTTTTTTCTCCTGGATAATTTACTAACATAGAAACGTGCCCTTAAACCTTAAGCATATTAAGAACAGCTAACGTTTCGCTTAAATAAGCCGCTTTGGTAATGATTTAAGCTAAACGATACCTTTTCACTTTTGCTGGCTTTTATATTTTTGCTTCCTTCCAATCATTTTCGCTCCAGGAGTAAAGACTTTTCTAAATCTCTCAAGCAGTAAATATGAGTTATGACCCCGCGTAGATCACTGGTGCAAGAGAGACTTTTCACAGACTGCCCAGACTGTTGCTATCTGTTTTGTTTTACCTTCAAACAATCATGAGAACCTTATATTCTATGCCTTAGATTCTCAGAAGGAGGTGATCAAATAGATGATATAGCTCAAGTAAATTCCACTGCAGATTATTATCATCATGACCGGATTTTTACAGGGAACAAAACAATAAGAGGAACTATTTATAATTGCATTACTTCAAATTCATGAACAATAATTATCCATTAACTGTCCATTATATAGTATAATTAACCGATGTTTAGCTCAGAAGCTCGTACCAAATACTACACCTGGAATCCAGCAACATGGGATTACATGAGATTACAATTTACTTCCAAGAGCAATAGTCACAAGCTGTTGCAGAAGAAAAGACACCAATAAAAATACGTAAAAGAGGGACTTCAAACCAACTCAAGACAAAAAGAATTTCAGTTGAATACTCATGCTTGTCATCATGTACAGGAATTCGTCAAAATCTATTTCACCATTTCCTGTTAAAAAATGAACGCGTAAGTATGTTTCATTGAATCATTAAATTAGTGGAGGATCCAAGAAAGGATACCAAGGCCATAGCCCGCTTTTACCAAGGTACCTCCATAAATTTTGTCTTTTGCCAGTCGGTTTAAAGATAAGCTGATTTGGTAGTTTGGCTGCTTTGCGGACGTTAATTGATGAAATAGCAATGTGGATGTGACTAAGTGGGAGTGTATACGAGCTTACACATCAAAGTGACAGGTCGCAAGTGTCACGTTACATATGTCACATTGCAAATACCACGTAAAACGGTGATTTTAGATCGAAGTGGCAAAGGACACATCGCCCTCATTAATTTTCCCTGGTCAGTTGAGGGTGTCCTCGCCAAAGGAGGGGGACGATGTAATTGCTCTAATAAGTATACAATTGAAGGGCGATATTGTGGTGTTTGAATAATCTTGCGTCTGACAGAGATTGTCAACTCGCACAGCCCTTTTATGGCTTGATGTTTATTCAGGAAAGAGACAAAACTGTTTTCTGTTCGATTGTCGAACTAGAAAATTTCAGTCTGAGTCGATAACCTATGGCCTAACGGAACACACAGCCTAATGTACAATACCTGCCGAAAAGACATATTTTTAACACTTACATAAGTTTATGTTCATTTTAAATGCCTTTTGGCCTTTAGACCGTTTTCATTTAGTTGTGTTTGATTTGTAGGTAAAAATATCTTAAAATGTTTAATTCATAATACGTCATTAATAGTGACAATTATTCTTAATTATTGTTAAGTAGGTCTTCATTAGCAGTAAAGCTCGTTAGATATATCAAACATTAGGTTCTAGATAATTTTAGCAACAAAATAGCGTGGATTGGTGACAAGCATTTTGACGGGGGTTTAACAGATTTCCGTCAGTCGACTTAATTGAACAGGTATCTTATTTGAGAATATACCGTACAAGATCTAAAATTGACCCCCCTCCTCCTCGAAATGCTTGTCATCAACCATCGTCCGGGAGTACTATCACATTTGGCAGATGAACATGCGAACTCTCTCGCTCGTGTTTACACCGCTAATTGCCACAACGGTTATTTATAAAGCTTTGTATTTGGAACTTAACGTCAATTACCAATTAGCTTTGATCAAATTATCCATAGATTAAACTACGTACCTTTTAAATATTATTTAAATCACAATACACTATTGATGATTTTGGAGAAGGAGGGGGACGAAACTACAGTAGCGCCTCAACACTACCCTGCCCAGTGTCCTTCACCGGTATCTTTCACATTAATCTCCTACTGCTTTTTCATTTTCCATACTAAATAGCAGCAACGTAACTGCTAATTGTCGGCAGTACTTACCATCTCGATCTAACTCTGTTAATATTTCTCCTATTTCACTTCTGTTTAGGTGTATGTATGTATGTATGTATGTATGTATGTATGTATGTATGTATGTATGTATGTATGTATGTACGTACGTATGTATTTTGCCATATAGAAGAAAAATAGTTACAAAAAAATAAAATAATAAGTCAAAATTACAATCTTTACGATATTAATTACTTTACAAAATCAAACAAAAATATTTAAGTCACTCTAAAGAATAAAATACAAAATATCAGTAATGCGAAACAAAGGAATTGTGCTCAAGAAACCGCTACCGATAAAGTTGGCAGGGATAGCATTAAAAACGTTCAGAAGACCTTGTTTCCATAATGGCCCCATCTACCAGTTAGTGAAATTTGTTTACGTTACTGATGTAGGGATCCAACATATACGTGGCTAAAGAAAGTGAAGAACAAATTAAACAGTTCTTTAAGATTCATTGTCATTACATAAATATTCGTTTTGGGGGCATAGGCTGTCAATTCATGCCTCAAAAGAAAGTATTGTCACAGATGTCCAAAAACGTAATTCTGACATCTTAACTGAAATCCTTCATGGTCACTGATGCCCCAAGGACTATTAAACTGAAGAACAAGTACACAGGAAGGTTAATCACGTTCCGGAACTGAGGACAATTTGGAGTGTACTGAAATAAAAATGTTTCAAACTTTTCTACTCACACCACAGCTGAGATTCCGGCTGCACCCACACAATAGGTTCTTTTGTTTCGCCAAGCACTGAAAGTGTCCTTGCTGCAGCTACAACAGCTACATTTTACAACGAGTAAGGCGTGGCCCCATCTACGGTATCGTTGTCCAACTTATTTGTATAGTATTGTATAGTATTGTATAGTATTGTATAGTATTGGATAGTATTGGATAGTATTGTATAGTATTGTATAGTGTTGTATAGTATTGTTAGTTATCACAACACAAAAATATTTAGTAGCCACTTTCCACGGTCCTCAAACTGACAACCCCTGTCCCCTTACTAAGATTGACGGTAGTCATCCTACTGTAGTAAGATTATATTAATGTAACCGTTTGGTAATGTGCCATTGATCTATTAACTATTTCAAAAGCTAACAGGTCAACACTTTGTATCTTTCGACGCAATTATCCACTCACACAAATATTGCATTCAAAGTTTTCGTTTCTATAAAGAACGTGTAAAATCTTTAATGGTTGTAATTCGTTTGACGTATGTAGCAATTTAGCAAGGCGCACTTAAAGCTCTAGGCTGACGTAAGGATGCTGAACGATTTGTAGTTCTGATAATTGTATCCAATGATACTGCTAATGTATGAAGTTTAATGATCATGTTTTCACTAACACAAATAGAAATATAATCCAATTGAGTTGAGCTGGACGTCGATGTCCACCGCTGGATGATAGGGAGCTTATGTCACCTAGCTCAGTTGGTAGAGCGCACGCCGCGAAAGCGTAGGTCACGGGTTCGATCCCCGGTGGTGACATGCTTTTCTATTTTGGAAAATTTGTACACCAGGGTAATACGTTGGATTTAATCCCAAGATCGAAAAAATAATGTAATTTTGTAACTTCCCTGTGCCCCTCAATAATGCCATTTGATTCGAAGCACGCTTCAGTGGAAGTAATAATAACATTTTCACTAGTAATTCCTTCATTCGCTCCATGAAAAAACAAACATCCTTGAGAAAATGTCCATTTAAGGACCAGTTAAGAATATTTGAGTCGCACTTCAGCAGAATTTTAAGAATCATGTGGCTCAGGCACGTTTGTGTAATTCTTATAAAAACAAGAAACAGTGTAATGCGAATATTGGGGAGCAAAGCAGCTTGCTGCTTTTGTACATAAGGATTCATAGAATAATCACAGATAGTTATTTACTTTCGGACTATGAAAAAGAAATCGTGGAAAGAAAAATTAAAACAAAACACAATGTGTATATCGTAACCTTAGCACTGTACGCTTATATTCCTAAACGGGACACAAAACAACGCTTTACCTCAAACCATTCACAATTAAGTAATTACGAATGACATTGATGGAATTCAGTTACCAAATTCTCAAAGTCTATCAACCTTTCATCATTTAAACTACTAACTTGTCTCAATTTGCTCACTTTACCCTAAAATAACCTCTATCGAACATTACACTTGTACATGGGTGTTAAAAGATGGGTAATTCGTTGCGTGGGGGATCACATGTGAGAATAGCAGCACGGATGCATTTGTAGAAAGAGAAAAAAATTGCATTACAGTAAGTGCTCTTTTCTTCTGTTACTGAATTGGTTTTTACAGTTTATTGCAACATTGTAATCCAGTAATTGCACCATCAATCTTTTAACCAAATAGTAGAATGTGTTATAAATTATCAAAAATTTTATTAAAAGTAATAATATTCCTTTACGTGAAAAATAGCATGGGAAAGTTTTCAAAGGAATAATAATAAAATCACTGACAAATGTGAGCAAATTATCAGAGCTATGTTAGCAGTTACGAAAGAGAAGCAACTATCAACTATCAAATTAGAACTTCTACATAAGAAAAGTAAAAGTAAGTATTATAGGGAGGGTAATATAATTGTGAATTTCCCTTTTAAAGTCAATTAAAGGTATTAAAAGTATCTTTGGAAAGTTCTGAGAATATGAATCTATCACGAGAATGTTGAGAATTAGTTGGAGGAGGCTGAAAAGGTATGAAAAGGCTGTTGGAATGGTTAATTGATAGAAGAATGATAAATAAATAAAGGTGCATTAACCTTTTAAATTAAGAAAAACAATTATTTCTTTATTTAAGAATATACCTATACACAGTTTGACACTCTCCTACAATAAACATATCAAGGGTGTTATGATATACATCGAGCCCTAAGATAACAATAATGATTTTTAAAACTTAATATATTGTTGTCCTTAACTGAGTCATGAAAGTTTTTTAACTGTATTCTTTACAGCACAATAACATTTGATATCCTTCGGCGATCGGATGTGGTCACGCCACTGGCGAAACGGCTTCCCGTCGCTGTCAGGAATTAGGTTGCTGTCAGCATCAAGTGCGAACTTGCCTGTGGCCTCGTCGAACTCGTAGCGCCCAGGTCGCCCATCCTTGTCGACCTTGTACTCGGACTTGTAGTTGATGATCGTCTCGACCATCCCAACCGGTGCTGGGTCGAGTGGACTCTCGGCACGGCCGATCTTGCCCACAACCGTTTCCACCTCCGGAATGGCCCGAATCGCCATGTCTTGCTGCTGCAGAAGGTCGAGTGCCTCACCGATCGATGCGTGGTACATCGTGATCGGCATGAGCAAGTAGGAACCCTCGTCGAGCGGCGGCATGAACTCCCGTCCGACGCCGGGGAAGCGCTCTTCCAGGGCCGCCACGGGGCGCACACGCGCCGGGTCGATACCGACCTGCTCCATGCTCCATGTGATGGGGCGAAGCACCTTCGGGGCTCCAAGCCAGACCATGGCGCCCCACAGCACGAGGAGGCTCGGGGCGATGGCGAAGAGCAGTTTGTGTCGCAGTACCCACTTGAGGACGGGTGTGTAGGCAGCGACGACACCACGCGCGACGGGGTTGTCTTCGAGCGGCGTGAGAGGCTCTCGCATGGCCTTGAAGGCCAAGCCGCCGATGACGACGCCGGTGAGCACGCCAAGCAGTGCAGGCTGCACCCGCAGGATGCCGCTCATCAAGGAGCCGGGGATGGCCGTCGTGCCGTCCGCCCAGGTGTAGAGCAGTGCGCCGGCGATCCCACCCAGGAAGCCGGCCAACAGGGCGGCCGCAGGACGGCGGAGGCGGCCCGGCTTGAGGAAGTAGTGGGCCAGCACGGGGACCAGCGTCACGGAGACGATCAGAGCGGACGCAAGTGCGAACGACTTCGTCCACGCGAGGGGCCGAAAGAGCTTGCCCTCCTGGTCGGTGAGCAAGAACACGGGCAGGAAGCTCACGACAGTCGTGCTGATCGCGGTGAACACCGCACCCGCCACTTCGGATGTGGCCTCGTGGATCGCCTTGCGACGGCTGATCTCCGGCGGTCGTTCGGTGAGATGCCGGTGGATGTTCTCCGTGATCACGATGCCCATGTCGACCATCGTTCCGATCGCGATGGCGATACCCGCGAGGCTCATGATGTTGGCGTCCACGCCGAACACCCGCATGGCAACGAACGAGACAAGGACCGCCGTAGGAAGGGTGAGGGCGACGAGCAGGCTGGATCGAATGTGGAGGAGGAAGAGCAGGATCACGATCACCGTGATCAGCGACTCGAACTGGAGCGTCTCGACGAGCGTCGCCTCCGTCTCCTGGACCAGCATGGTCCGGTCGTAGAACGGGCGGATGACCACGCCCTCGGGCAGGCTCGGTCCGAGACGATCAAGTGCGGCCTTGACGCGCTCGATGCCATGCAGCGGGCTCGCCCCAGACCGCATCGAGGAGAACTTCGTTAAAGAATCACGTATATTGACTTACAGGTGCGCGTACAGTGAAAACCAAAGTAACAGTTCGATTCCACGAGAGAAGAAGAACAAAATATCAAAACATTTCTGACCACTGGGGGTACACTTTAAAAAGTTGTTAAAATGTTCTTAATTTTTAGATCCCAAATATATTAGTCTGTTCTGAATTTTAGACCCCCAAATGTACACGATCACCCCGTCATGAAAGTTAATGAGTTCTCCCCCTGAGGGAACGGCGGATGTTTTGGAAGCAATTATTCGATCATCCGGATAAATCGATTTTCCTTATGATTTTCAAACTGTTAGGATTTGACCGTCCATACAAAGATTTTTAAAAACCGAGTTATCGTTTACTGTGCAATATATAAAGAATGTTTTTAATATTAGTCCAACTTTAGCCTACGTCGTTCTTAGGATGTTCTTACTTTTAATATTTTCAAGGGTTGCGTTCTTATAAACTATGTTCTCATAAAAACAAATCGGTGTATTTATGGCAGCATTACCTCCATACCTCCCACAGTCATTGATAATCCTTCAGTTCTGAAATAAAACTAATAAGACTAGCAATTTGTTCTATCGATAGCACAATCAAAGCTGATTGGCATGTGTTTATTACGTTTTGATACCAAAAATGTTGCCGTATAAATAAGTTTTTTGCAACATACGATATCATACACAGTTTCATCACAAACCTGAAAAATAACTGTTGTTCGGATTTGTTATGTTTATCTGTCAAATTGCGATACTTCCGCTTAACCTGACGTGAGATCAGTTCTTGGACAGAGGATCAACGGATTCACTCGATTGATTTTTTAGAATTAATCTTTACTTTGACATACTCTTGAATCGGTTGACTTGACCTGCCGATATAGCGATACCCGGTCCAAACGCGTATTAAAATCTCCTGTCACACAGAGAGTCAGAGAGTCAATCACCACAGCAATATCACAATTTACAACTCTCGCGCTCGTGGTTGAATCATACGTTGCTGCAAGGCAATAAAAATCGTAATCGACATTGCTGTATGATATTATCGAACTCTGATGAAAGGTAGGCCTATGACTATGATTACTATAGTAATCACGCAATTGCAGTAGCCCGAGAGAGATAAAAGCCACAGTTCTAAAATTGGAAGGATAAGAACAACTCAGGTACGTATCTATGTTTTCTCGTTGACTTATTGTTGCCGCACGTGTTTAGCATGACATTCTTTTATTGGCTTAAGGGCGCAAATCCAAATCTGAGTCCTCTTACATTTTTTATGTTTGCATGTCTTCAGGCGGGAAAACATCAGGAAAAACTTAAAACAACTTTATAAGTTTGTTGACTATTTTAAACGTAAGTATTACAAATATAAATCGCTAAATAAGTTGGTAAATAAAACATATGATAAATTTATTAAAACACTAAATATATCATTGTCAATGTGGAAAATCGATCTTGGGTGTGTGGGACTTTGTAGATAAATGGTACTCTTCTACGCCTTGTCTTCTTATTTTATTATTTGTAGGGTGACTTACTCGGAAAGATCGATGATGTTAAAGCAGCTACGGAGGTAAGAGTTAATCCTCTTATGATGATCGAAATTTTAATGATTTTATGAGTCATTGTCATCATTATTAATCATAACAGTCATCATCACGATCCTCATGATTGTCATTATCATGATCATCATCATCACATCATCATCATCACTATCATCATAATCACCATTACAACCGCTACCATCATCATCATCATCATCATCATCATCATCATCATCATCATCATCATTATTATCATCACCACCATGATCATCACCACCACTACCACCACCTCCAACAACATCATATTCATAAATCAACATCACTTCTGCACAGTGGCGAAGCCAGGTCCGAAGACATGGTCAGGCCCGGGGGTGGAGGGAAGGGGTAATATTGGGCCACGCCCACTCGAAAAATTTTTGCCTCCTGTTGAGATATTGTTAAAGAACTTTTCAGGTTAAATATAAAGTCAATGCCTTAATGGCGTCGGTGATAGTGAACCAAACTTACAATATTAATGTTCTCTTACATCATCATACGTAGCCTACAAAAGTAAAAATTAATACTTGTAATTTTCAAGCTCCATAAAAAAATGTATTGCCTCTTTCTTAATAGCTCATCGAACTCCCATTAGGCGTGACCAGCTACGGGTCTGTGGTGTTCTTGATGTAATCCCCTACTTGAGGCAATCCCCTTACAAAGAAGTCAGTTACACAGTCGGCCTACTGATTGCTAAATGTTCATTCCCACTAATATGCACTTGCAAGAACTCCTTTTCTATAATTGCATTTAGGAAATAACTCCTTAAAAACCAATCAACAAGGAGTATTTAAAGTCGATGGAATGGTCACATTCTTTTACTTTTGTGTGAAGGTGCTGATTGATTTTGAATGAATAATGAACAAGAGAACGTGAACGCAGTGAAGTACTAGACGGGGGTAAATACATTCCATTTTCCAAGTCAGCCTTTCGCTTACAAGATACTGGTTCGCTAAGAATGAAAAACGGAATCATTACAGTGTAGTGCCCCATTCTTAAAACGATTGTCCTTGTCTCTTACGTAAGGCAGGCGGTTTTAATTAGGCCTGTGTAGACGGCATGGAACAAAGGCTACTTCTGGCTCCTCCAGCCAATCCTATGGCTAAATCAGCTCGAATCCGTGACGTTGGTCAGGCCGAATGTGGGAGGGCATGTCCCTTCACCAAAGGGCACGAAAACATCAAACTACTTGGTAGAGAGTGTTTATATTGGGTTTGGGTGGCCTAAACGTTATTATTGTGACACCAAAAATTTTAATTGGAAGGCGGAGCACTGGAAAAACCCTTTTTACTAAATTTTGGTTTGTAATTTTTCGGTCAGGCAGGGTCTGACTAGCCTGTAAACAAATCTTTTCTTCCAAGCTTTGAGAAATCAAAAATGCTCGCATGGGATGCGTAAAAGGCAAGGTTGAAAATTTCGAAGCTACAAAAGATTCTATTCCAATATTAGTGAATATATAGCCACTGCCACAAAAAAAGCCATAAGTCTCTCTTCCTTCTCTTGGCTGGTTTGTTTGTAGCAAATGTCATACGGCGGCAACGGCAATCACAGAACAAGGAATGTCCAGCCGCTCCGGCTGGTTGTTTGGTTTGTGCCGGCTTGGTTTGGTTTGGTTTGGTTTGGGCCGGTTGGCTGGTTTGTTTGTAGCAAATGTCATACGGCGGCAACGGCAATCACAGAACAAGGAATGTCCAGCCGGAGCGACAAGGATTCACTTTCAGACTCCGTTCAGCTTGGTTTGGCAGCTCAAATAACATGCAATTGGAAATAAGGCCTTCTGATAGATTCTTTTAATAAACATCGGCTATGAGCATCTTACGGCAAAAGACTCCCTATGACCAATGTGTAGTAGTTAGTCTTGAGGCTTAATGACATAGCTTATCCACATCATCTTGTGAAATAGAGACTCTTAAACTAGATTCCACAGTCCCTAAGGAAATGTGAAAGGATCATTGAGTGATGAAACACGCAAGTTCCACTCTTGTTGAAGAAAGTTCTAAGTCTTTTCCCGAGATAGCTTAAGTGTACTTTAATTCACGCAGTACTATTTTTTGCAGTGTCTCAATCAAAGACCCCTGATGAGCAGTAGGCCCGACATTGAGACTACCCTATAGAAACAGAATAACCACCAAACAAGCTAACTAATAAATAAATGACAGCTGAAATAGTACATTTTTCCAACACCCCTTGGCCCAAAATCAGAAAAACAATTTTTTTGTTCTTCCAAGAATTAGTCGAATATTTTGTTATCCTTAAATTCTACAAGTTTTCAAAAATGACTATTCATGTTCAGGTAGATACCAAGGTGAACATTTTAAAGCCTCTCCGTGCAAATTGGGTCACATTATTTTACGATTCTATGCAAAATAACATATTCATTCTGACAAAGGACTGGGGTCGAGCAAGAATTATTAAGTTTTTGGCAATCAATTTAGCCCTGCAACAAGAGGATCCGTTAACGATGCTACAAATTGAAATTGAGTGAACTTTATGATGTTAAATCGTTCTTGTTTTTGACAAGATATTAGCACTACAGTGGCAAATCAGTTTATTTCATTAATATTTCTCCTTTTTGCACCACACATACAGTGCGTGAATTTGGGTACGCGGCTTTAAAAGGTGCGAATTCAAGTCCGCGCGAAAAATAGTACTGCGCGATTGTAAATACACTGACGGAAATTGAAAGTGCACACTGCTATCATTTCGTACTAAATCTGCTTGGGCATTTTGTCTGCAATCTACATACAACGGACAACGTAAATCAAGATCCACAATGAAAGCGCAAAACATGTTTTTTTACAATCATATTAGCCGAGAAACGGGTGTTTGAATTTGCAACCGTCTGTTAACTTCGCTCAGTTCATAAAATCATGAACTGGGTTCAAATAACAAGGTTTTGATAGGCATGATTCAAAAGTTTGAAAGGGTTCATCTCAACAATTCCTCAAGATATCATTCTCATATTTGGGCAGTTCATCTATATCAACAAGAAGAATGCAACCAGTGCAAAATATTATCAAATTTCTGATATTCATGAAATTGTGGCGTCACACTTTAGTACTCCATTGCTTTCCAAGCACTTTTTGATACATGGAACCTGACAAAATGACGGTATCCGATCATTAAATAAACTATAAACCCTTGGTACTCAATAAGGTTCACGAAAAAGGCACTCTGGAAACAAGAATATGCATTTGCTGAGAGTACCCTATTGCTTTCATCTTTCTTACATGAAACAAAATATTGTTTTATTGAAAGAACTATCGAGCAGAGAGGTTGTCATAAATGCAATATTGTGTTGTATTTTTAATTGGAAATTCAACCTTGAAAAGGTTAGCAACTTTCCCAGCCTTTTCTCTAAAAGGTACGAAGCTACGCTAAATGTCATGCGTGTGTTATGCATGGTCGTTTCTTGATGCTCGTAAAACCTGTACCTTTAACACAGAGATTGGGAAAAGAAATGTCTCTGTTTAAAGGTGGATATACAGAATCTTGCTTTAGATATCCTCTGCAACACATTACTAACAGAGAGGTTCCAAAAGAGTGAAAGAGGAGGGAGAATGGTTAAAAGAGAGCGTCGAGAAATGGAGAGTGAAATATTTTAGACACTTGATAAGCAAAAACAGAATTAAGGCCGTAATAGAGTAAAGGACAAATAGCGAAGAGGATGGGGAAGAACAAGGAAGAAGTGGACGACTGAAGACTGTGTGACAAGTAGATGTATGGTAATTAGTACCGCATGCGAAAGTTGCATGACATGTGATCGTAGTACACAACTTTAATCTCTGTCTTATGACACATTCACATTCAGAACTCTCTCGAGTAAAGATGTCCTTTTTGTAAGTGATATAATCTTGAATATGGGACAGTAAACGCCAAGTAGGACACTACAAATTTAATATCATTATGTAGTATTTCAAGATTTCTTCAGGTTTTTGTACAATAGGTGTTAGGTCGCTAATCTAACATCATATCAAATTTACAAAGATCTGATGAAGTCTTAAAATGAGACAAAACGTTGTCCAAATTGTGGTTTATCTTTTGGCCTTTTACCCATAATTTGTCGGTGTTGCTTTCA
Source organism: Alatinidae sp. Z8VKAUB7J3 (assembly GCA_010016025.2). NCBI lineage: Eukaryota > Metazoa > Cnidaria > Cubozoa > Carybdeida > Alatinidae > Alatinidae sp. Z8VKAUB7J3. The sequence goes on from JAAAKM020073195.1 coordinate 64,552,592, forward strand.
CCATAATATATTTGTTAGTAATAGATGTTATAACCAAAGCTATGTTTATTTGTGGAATGAAGTATAATGGATTTCTTTGAAGTGGTCTGGTTATTGAGAAACATCAATTGGTACAAACATGCTGTTGTCACTCTCTTTAATTACACAAATTAATGACTTTACTCTCAGAAATACATGGCATCAGACTTTGCAACTTCACTGGGCAAAGCAGACACTTCTACTAGTACAAATTTTTCGCGTGATTGTCTTCACACTTAGCAAAGAACTAAACAATACAAGCTAGAAACTCGAAATTGGGCTCAACTATTTTGGAACAGTGGATATTACTGTAAGCTATAATGAAAGAAAGGTTGGAATGGCTAGACCACGTTCTACGGATGACGGATGACAGGTTGCCTAAGATTGTGCTTTCTGGCTAAGCATCTAGGGACAAACGAGAAGCAGTTCATTCACAAATGAGGTGGGAAGAGGTGCTAAGGAAGGATTGAAAGGAAATCAGAAATTCCTTGAAGGGGACACTAATAGTTAAAGTGCTGTTTACTTTAGTGCGATTAAGGTGATAAGCAATGTTGTAGGTGGTTAGCTACCGTTTATGCGGCACAGAAATGTCTCATTTTGGGGCAAAAATTGCAAAAAATATTTTTCATATATTTTCTGTGAAAATGGTATTGACCGATGGTGATATTTCCCAAAGAAGAACAATAAAGACCTCTGAATTTGTATATAAATCAACAAAAATTGGTCTGGTTATCTGAAAATAGCACTTTTGTAATAATAATCGGGCCCTAATTGTCTTTAAATAACTAGGTTGAATATACCAAGAACAACGATTATTTTTATCAAATCGTTAAATATATTATCAGCAAAAACGTTCGCGAACATAAGAACTATGGTATAAACCTTTTTTGATTGCCTTTTATGTTCAATGTTATTTAACTTTGTTTTCATATTCGAACAGTAATCAGCTGTCATTCGTTTGGCCACCGGTCCTGGTACCTCTTCCATCGTTTTGATATCCTGATGGAATCGTTCTTCTGGCTCATCATTCACATCTCCACAATTCTCTGGAAATTTATCCAAATGGCAATGTCAGCAATAAATCTTAGTACACGTATCATAGCCTATGTCCTGAGACTTTAACAACATTCCCACTACCTCCTTGTAGTTTTCGGCCCAGCGATTGCCTAAGATGTTTTCTACCATGTCAGTACAGGATGTCCAAACATGAAACTCCGAGTCATTCATTGAATTAACAAATTCATAAAAGTTAATAATAGTTCCCCGATATCAGGACCATCAAACACTCATGCTTTGAGTTTCTAGGTTCTGCGTCCTGAAACGATTTAAATATATACTCAAAAAATTTGCTTTCCTTCTCGAGCGATTTTACAAACTGTTTCATTAATCCCAATTCGATATGTATGGAAGGCAATATGTTTTCTTCCTCAGTAAGAAGTAGCACTAATGATGTTCTTTCACCGACCTTGAGATCTCGGGAAAGCCAGTCTATCCTTTTTCAGGGTTTCATTTTTTCTCTACCGTTACTCACACAAAAAATTTCATTTTGTGTAACCACTTTCTTGACCAAGCAAGAAATTTACCATTTTCAAATCTACACATGAAACCCATTTATGCTTGTTGCAGTCGATTGGGTTGTGTAGAAAGGAGGTAAATGAAATAATCCAGTGTTTCCAGGTGCTTTAATCCCCCTTTTATACATTTCTTTACACAAAACAAGAAACGCCAGTCATGAGGTCTGCTTACTTTAAAGTGTGTTTCTTTACAGCTAAAATGTCAGAGCTAGTAATAAATGTATTAATTTATTTGTGGATAAGGTATCGGGTACAAAATATCACTGAAAGTTACTTTCAGATTTTGATTAGAATGTGCATGTGAATTTTTGTCTGTTAGAAATACATAAATTTGGATTTGACAGTATTTGACTCTTATGACACATCACTAACAGTGTTTGGATGAAACATACTTTGCTAGTTAAAATGGCAGTAATTGGGTTGCAGAACACTGCTGTAGAGTTTTGAATTTACATAGGCATTTTTAAATATTAACAAATATCAAACAAACGAAGGAAAAAAAGTCAAAAAAGTAATTTAAAAAATATGAAAAAAAAGAGTAGTCTGTAAGGTAATTCCTTCCTTGACTACGGGCTATCAGTGCACAGACAACAACAACAGAAAGCATGTGTCAAGATCTGCTGATACGGTACCGTCTAGCAGTGGTACTATATACAGTAAAATCTCTACCAACACGGTACCAAAGTTTCCGGATAAGCATGTCAACTTTCTGTTATCAAAATTATGCCTCTACGAATGATGTTAAAGCTATTCCAAACCACTCTATGTACGCTGCACCTATTTAATGCAGTGCCTCTAGTCGGAGTGGAAAGCTACCTGCACTTTTGATCGTGTGTACAGAACAACTGAATCAAAGAAGTGTCTGTTGGGTTCTGGTATCATACAACTGCAAACGCAACTCATATCCGAAGGTATCCGATTTCGTATCAACAGCAAACATTCTAAGATATCTCAAAACTATACACTATCAACTCTTGAAAAGTCCGTAATGGTTTAAGCTGGATAAGAAATAAAACTTCAGGTGTGCAACCCTGTTTCTGCCTTTTCACACTTAGCCTTGACATGGGACTTCAATATTCAGTATTAAGCATCTCTTTAGGAACCCCGCCCTGGTTCAGCAACAGATATGCCTGCAATAGTAATGAACCTCTCCATTTTAATCCATGCACATCTTCATAAGCCAAGTGCTTACTCATTCTCTGCAAGGAAGGGGGCAGTATAGAACTTTCATGGAAGTAGATAAAATATATGTCCTTGGTTCAGATCTAATTCTTTGGTTTACTCCACCACATGGGGAGTCCCTTTTGCAAACATATAACGGAGAACGTTTTGTTTCGGATGGTATTTGTTTAAGTAGTGGTATTCCAGGGACAGACACAGTCCTATGCCTCCTCTAGAAAGCTTACCGTACAAACGAATGTTCACAATTTGAGAGCCAATGGGGATAATCGTGATGTTAACTGTACCCTTGCTCGTTTAACAGTACAAAAGGGTGAGCGAAAAAAGCATATCGCTATAAAAGGAACTTCCTAAACGTAAGGTAATACAAACTTCATCTTTTTTTGTGTTTGATTTTTATATTTTAATGAAGATAATTTCTATTTGCCCGCCAAAGTACCTCCTCAAAAAAATATCATGAGAGGGAGATTATTTTAAAAATAATAGGTGGGGGGCGGGAGGGGTGTGGATAAGAATTTCCCAAATGGAAAACTTTGAAAAATTAATTAGCGAGAAGGAACGTCTATAAGGCACCCAAGAATAAGTGAAATTGCCAGTTTTAGTTCAAGTGCTCAATATTTTGTTCTTACGTTTCAGATTTTTTACTCATAACACTACACTTCATGGCACTTTTCTTCTAAGACAATTTTTTACTGAAAATAAGATACACCCTTAGCTTTTAGTGTACTCAAAGCTTTTGCCGTTTGTTGATGTTTGCATTGAAATCTCCGTTGACTGATGTATGATCCAACCAGATTTGCGGCCACGTTTACTTTCAGATCCATTATCAACTATTGACGAATAGAGTATCCTGTTCGCAACAAAACTCTTCAAGCAGATGTTAGCTATTGATCGTTCATCTTGATTGCTTACAGCTGGTATCAATCCATCAAATCAACATTTCCTGTGTCAGGGTTTGATTGTTTCATTACATTGGACAGTTTGCAAACGTTGATTTACTTTTTTGTCTCTGTTGAGTTTTTGTATTTCACTGCAATCCTCCGTAAGTGTGCAAACTATATTGACGGCTTACTTACTCTTTCTCTTCAACAAACAAAAATAATCGGAAAATCCTGACAACTCATGTTAGCTAATAGCAAGGATACATTCTTGTCGTTTAATAGTTACCTAGACTTTTCCAGAAAAGTAGAAAAGTGAACAAGGGTGAGAGGGAAGCCAGAAATTAAGACAACTGTTACACAATGCTTTTAAATGTAAACTTGTAAATATTTAACACTGAAAACAATCACTATACTTGCAAATGAAGTACTCTTGGGTGCCTAATAGACGTCCCCCCCCCCGCTAATTAATTTTTCAAAACTTTTCAACCCAGGACATTCTTATTCCAGCCCCCGCCTGTTAATTTTAAGTAATCTCCTACCAAAGACACTTTTTGGGGGACGTACTTTGGCGGTAAAGTAGAAGATGTCTTTACTAAAATATGAAAATCACACATCAAAAAGATGACGGTGGACTTTGACGAGGCTCGAAGAAGTGTGGAGACCAACATTAGGGAGTTGCAGTTGATTCTAAACATTGAATCTTGACTTCCTTTTTGGTCATTTTCCAACGCCCCGGGTATTCCTCCCCCCCGTTTATTAAGTTTTTTTGATTTTTCAAACCGCCCCCCGTTTATTCAACCCCCCGTCTATTAGGCACCCAAGAGTATACATTAATAAACTGGTAATAGGTTTTGAAAAGAACACTAGAGAAATAGAAATATGTCACCACCGGGGATCGAACCCATGACCCACGCTTTCGCGGCGGCCTCGAGTTGCTTAGCTTGTTGCTTAGATTTTGAACCAAATCGAGGCCTCACACCTAAGCAACTGAGTTGCTTATTAAAAAAACCGTGTAGAACAGCAACCCAAAAAGAACCGAGATGGGCATGATTTTTATGTTATCTGCTATTTTTTTGCCTTTCCAGCATACCATTATAAACTAAAATTAATGTATAGCCCAGATTTTGATGCTGCCAATCGCCACTCGTGTCTCCAGGGTATATATAGTAAACATATAAACATAAACATGATTTCACGCCGCCGGCCTTATCTTAGATCCCTTATCATTGTTACAATAAAAACAGAAAAGAATGGATCCTTTTTATTGTTATTCTGATTCCCCACCCGCAATGCTACAGCGAAGACAGGAAGTTAAAATAAGCTATGGAGTTATTTCGTGTCATCTTTGGTTTTCCAAGCACAAGTAATACAATTAAAACAAACAATAACTGCATGAGATTTGCGTTACTCTGATTTCCTAAACATAAATGATACAATAAAACCAAACAGCTTGGTTGTTGTCCAAAATAAGAATATTGCACGAAATAGCGAAAAGATTGTGTACTTAAAAGCTTTCTTCGTCTGACACTTCTCAGAGTACTAACGTCAGAATGACCGAAATGACGTGTGTGTAAGAGTATACCCAATTGTATTTTTGAAAGAGCCAATCACAATTTGGACTGCCCGAATGGCTTGTGTTTTTAAACCAATCAGCATCCAGGGAAACAAGATTAATTGAATAGGCCTAGGGCTATTTCGTACAATAAAGACAATAAGTGTCAATAATTCGTGACCATAAATTGTACGATGAAATACAATTAGACAGTGGTGTCTGGTGTATTTCTGGTCTCCTAACCATTAATACTACAATAAATTAACAATAAATCAGAAAGTAATGTTACTTACCGTTATTCTGGTCACCTTCTTGAAAATCGTTAAACTGGTCCGCATCCACACCTTCTTCGACTACCGCATTGATGTCCTGATAGACTTCCTCACTAAGTTTATCCACCTAAACCATAAATCACAAAAGAACAATAAAAAAATTCCCATTTTTATTTGATTAAAAAGTAGCAGAGGTGATAAATATGTCACGTTTTCAAACAAAAAAACATCTTACCATAAATTAGAGGAACTCATAAGACTTGGGGATTTTATAAAATTACTTAAGTTAAGAGTATTTGTAAACATTAAAATAAGTCACACTTCAATGCCGACACTCATCTGCTTTCTGAGAAAAGTAGGAAAATTCTAAAAAATGCTGTTGAAGTTTCTTACTATAAAACATTTAACATTGTTCGACAATACAGTGATCAAGCGCATGCATAGTACCGCATTGATATCCTGATAGACTTACTCACTAAGTTTATCCACCTAAACCATAAATCACAAAAGAACAATAAAAAGTTTCCCATTTTTCTTTGATTAAAAAGTAGCAGAGGTGATAAGAGAAGAACAGTTTGGTTCTAGGTAAAGGATGTATCGACCAAATTTTCACTCGTAGGTTAATAATTGAGAAGTGCCTTAGTTGTAAAACACCTTTGGTCCTCAGTTTTATAGATTATGAGCTAGCGTTTGATTATGTTGATAGAAGACCTTTAGCAATGGTCTTACCCTTGTATGGTATACCAGACAAATACATTAAAGTGATTAGTGATATGTACGAGAATACCACTGCTGCGTTTAAGGTAGGGAATAAGGTTAGCAGCTGGTTTTGTATTATATCAAGAGTTAAGCAGGGTTGTGTTCTACCCCCCTTTATATGGATCATTTTGATCGACTTCGTCTTAAGGAGCACAGGAAAGGCAATTGGAGACCACGGAATCAAATGGGGAGGAAAAACACCCCTGGACTTAGATTATGCTGACGATTTAAGCATCCTAGATGAAAGAGTGATGAAAATGAATGAGTTTTTAGAAATTTTGCGAGTTCAGGTTTCTAGAGTGGGTTTGAAAACTAATGTTAAGAAGTCTAAGTCAATAAGGCTAGGAATAAGTGAAGATGAAATGTGACACTGGGCAACGAAAAGATTGATCAGGTAGGTAGCTTCACTTACCTTGGTAGCATTATTAGTAAAGACGGTGGGAGCAGTCAAGATGTTAAAAGTAGAATAGCCAAAACTCAGGCTGTTTTTTCAGTCAAAAAAGGGTTTTGGTAGAATAGGAAAATAAGTCCATAAGCCAAGATTAGAATAATGGAAGGTACAGTGATGACTGTAGTCAAAGATGGCTCTGAAGCATGAGCGCTCTGAAAAACGGATGAAGATTTACAAGATATTTTCCGGAAAAATTGCCAACGGATTGTTCTGGGTACCCGGCTGACTGACCGTGTTTCAAATAGTAGGCTGTAAAAAAATGTGGCTCAATCCCGCTTTCTAGGGTTATATGAAAGAAAGGTTAAGATGGGTAGGACACGTTCTGCGGATGAAGGATGACAGATTACCGAAGATTGTGCTGTTCGCCAACTTGTCTAGGGCTAAACGAAAAGCAGGTCGTCCTCGTTTGGGATGAGAGGATGTTACAAAGAAAAATTTAAAGGAAATAGAAACTTCCTGGGAGGGTGTAAAGAGGAAGGTTTTGAATAGACTGGGATGGAGGAGGAGCGTACCTAAATTTGTTGGCCTCAGGCGGCATGGTGCTATGGCAAGTTGTTAGTAGTAGTAGTAGTGGTAATCAAATAAGCGATTTAAATTTAAATTAATAGATTCAAATCATATTAAATCAAAATCAGCAATGAATCTTCTTTTTGGGCTTTTTTCTGCTGTTCTTTTAAAAGGTTCGTGTAAATTAGCTTATCAACCTTATTCAACTTAAGAAATACATTTAACATTGCTTAATTGAACTTTCAATGACAAATAGCTTAGGTTTTGTGTTTGGACTGTAGTTGTTATTGAACGGAATATCTTTATGACGAATTTTTAATTATAATTTCTTATAGATAATCTTTAAATCAATCGTTAAAATAAGCCGTATTATGGTGACTCAATACGACGAAAATTTGCATTTTAAAAAGCTCAATTACAATTCTTATCTCAAAATTGATGAGCTTTTTTCTCTTCAAAAGGAGGTCTCTGACCCTCCACATCATGATGAGATGTTTTTTATTATTATCCATCAGTCGGCTGAATTGTGGTTTAAAGAGATTTTGCATGAGACCAAAATTCTCGTCGAATCTTTTCGTGAAAATAGAGTTTCTCGGGCCCTGAAGGTCTTAAGAAGGCTCAATGCGATTGCCGATCTTTTAGTCAAACAAATCAACCTTCTGTCAACATTGACCCCGGTCGAATTTGCTGGTTTTCGTGATCATCTTAATCCGGCCAGTGGTTTTCAGTCGGCTAGTTTTCGTCGACTTGAATTTACTTATGGGATTCGAGATCCCTTTTTTTTGAAGTTTTTTGAAAAACTGATGCCAGAGGTGGTGCAAGATCTTGAAAATTTGCGTCACCAGCCGGCTATTTATGATGAATTTTTGCAGTCTTTGCATCAAGCAGGTTTTAAGATTCCACAAGAAATTCTCACAAGAGACTTCTCTCAAAATTACCAAGAGTCTCACCCGCAAGTTGTGGAAGTTATTAAAGAAATTTATTTGAATCCAGGCGATGATTACCACTGGGTGCTTTTGTGTGAGGCTTTACTCGATTTTGATGAAAAACTCAGTTTGTTTCGCCGCACTCATATTGTCGTGGTCGAAAGATGCATTGGCCGTAAAAAGGGGACCGGGGGTAGCTCAGGAGTCGAATTTTTAGAAAGCCGCGCGTCTTTGCGACTCTTTCCCGAACTTTGGGATGTCCGAACTGAGATAGGAACTCAGTATTAATCTAGATTTAACTGGCAAGAAAGCTCTTGTGGGGGGGGCCTCTCAAGGCATTGGCGAAGCGTCTGCCAAAGCCTTGGCCGAACTTGGGGCCCAGGTGATTGTGATGGCTCGCAGTCAAGACAAGCTAGAAAAGCTCGTTTCGATTCTCCCGGGTTCAGGACACCAAGTTTTGGCAGTCGATTTGCGAGATCGATTAAGTTTGGCAAAACAACTCGAAGACCACCTTAAGGCTGGCCCGATTGAAGTTTTGATCCACAACACCGGTGGGCCACCCGGCGGGCCTGTGATCTCTGCTGCAGAAGAAGTTTTTCAACAAGCTTTTGAAAACCATGTGCTCTCCGGTCGCTTGTTGGTACAAAAGCTTTTTCCAGGCATGAAAGAAAAAAAATACGGCCGCATCATCAATATCATTTCGACTTCGGTGAAAGCGCCCATCCCCAATCTGGGAGTTTCCAACACGATTCGAGGAGCCGTCGCTAGTTGGGCCAAAACACTTTCTTTGGAATTAGCTGCTGATGGTGTGACGGTGAATAACGTGTTGCCGGGTTACACAGAAACCTAGATTTGTGAAAACGGTAAATTTTGTAATATTCAGTACGATTTTGACACTTTTTCAGAAAAACCAAATAAAAAATCCGTTTGTTAAGCTGCCACGAAAGAGAAAAAAGGTTTGCTTTTACTGGCTTAAAAATTGCCATCCCAATCTATTCAAAGCCTCCTTTTTTAAACCCTCACATTAAATTTTCATTTCCCTTAAATCTTTCTTTATGACATGCTCCCACATCAACTGCGGACGACTAGCTTTTTTCCACTTCAGAAATAATAAAAGCATGAATATAAGGAAAACAATGGAGAGAAGGTCGAGAAATAATGATAAATAAGGTAAAAAGAAAGAAAAGGTCAAACGTAAAATAAAAGGTACCTTGAAATGCTTGGATAAATGCTAACATTATTATTTCCCATTGGAAAATAATGAGAGTATGGAAATAATGGTTGGGAGACTGGGGGGTTGGAAAACAATGGGAAATATGGTAAAAAAAGAAAAAAAACGAACATAAAATAAAAGGTACCTTGGAATGCTTGACTATAGCTGAATTTCATTGTTTTCACTTGTGGATAATGAAAGTATAGAAATAATGGTTGGGAGGTCGAGAGCTTGGGAAAAAATGGCAAATATGGTAAAAAAAGAAGAAAAAGATCCAACATAAAATAAAAAGTACCTTGCAATACTTGGCTATATTTTAACCTCATTTTTTTTCTCTTCAGAAATAATAAAGGCATAGAAATAAAGAAAATAATGGTTGGGAGGTTGAAAAGTTAAAAAATAATGGGAAATATAGTAAAAAAGAGAAAATGATCAAACATAAAATAAAAGGTACCTTGCAATGCTTGGCTATATTTTAACCTAATTATTTCCCCTTCTGAAATAATAAAAGTAGGTAAATAAAAAAAAAATATTGGGAGGTTGAGATATTGAGAAATAACAGAAAATATGGTAAGAAAAGGGAAAAAGATCAAACATAAAAGAAGTTACCTTGCAAAGCTTGGCTGTAGGTTAACCTCATTATTTCCCCTTGGGAATCAGCCAATGCTTTCTTATGGTCATCAAGAGTGCTTTGCAGTTTCTTTAGCTGCACTTCCAAGTCTTGGTTAGCAGTCTTAAAAAATAAAATAAATCATATCAAAATGAAAGTCATGGAAATTTGTTAGAAAAACTTCTATTTGAACGAAAAAATCAACGAGTTACTTTACACTGACATACATCCAAGCCAACTACATCACATTTTTTTGTTTAATAAAGGTGACATTCAACAAATGGCAATGACAAAGAACCAGAAAAACACATATTATTTTATTTCAGCAAGGGGTGTGGGGAGGGGGAATACACGAAAAACGCAAGAATCCGTCAACGGAGGTTACTAGCAAAGTCCAGTGCGAATATGGTCCCCTGAATATCAGCAAGGACCTGCCTTCTACCAGTGAGACACGAGAAGCATCAAAGAAACTAAAAAATGGAAAATGTTATCTTTCCCAGATACATCCCAGGATACTTTATCATGTACTTTTATTGTTTTTGTTAAAATAACTACATTCTTTCCATGCCAAACTTCACTTTTAAAGTTTGTATCAATATGTATAATATCAGCACCAACAAAACGTACTTCTACTATATTGGGTTTTTCTGAAAGCCTATCTTTTAATTGTTGTAAAATTTCACTGACAACAATGTTCTTACCTGTCACTTCAACAACTAATCGACCATCTATTCTTCTTTCTTGTATTCCTACTGGTTTTATATAAGCACCTATAATTTCCTTAAAATTTTCTATTAAAAAAAGATCTTCTTCCTCCTTTAAGTCATCTACTGCTTCTTGCACAGCTATAAGATTTTCACCGTAAATATCTACTTCAAGCTTCATAATATTATTGATCAATTCATCAAACGATAAATCACCACGACAAAAACCTTCTAATTCTAGTTCAGCAATAATTGATTGAAGATTTTGAGAAAAACTCAAAAAATTAACAAAAGTTTCTAGAAGCACTAACTCTTTTTTAGCAGAATCAATATATGCGACTATTTGTTCTAAGCACAATTTTTTAAATCGACTTATGAAAGTTTTTTCATCTTTTTTCCTAACCAATTTATAGTGCTTCACTAAAAGGGTGTAATACTCAAGTTGGTTTAAAGGACTAGGAATCTGGCTAAAACCCTGTATGTCATCTAGTGAATTAAAAATTTCTTGAATAACACTACGATTTTTACTTTCAGTCAGTTTTTTTAGTAAATTTTTTGTTTCCTGTAGCAAAAACCTTGAACAATATTTTATATATTTTTCCTCAATATAAGCATCGTCGATAGTGCTAAGCGATCTATGAAAATTTTCTTCTATATGACTTTTAGCTTGTGCTAAATCACTTTTGTGTTCAGCGATTTCTTTACTGATAATATCTTTAATTTCCTGTCTCTTATCATTATGTTTCTCTGTTGCATTTACAGTTTTTTTGAGATTGTCACTAATTCTCTGATACTGCACACTCATTGCAGATTGGCCAGCCAACTGATACACTTGACCTAAATAATCAGACTGTTTTACAGTAATAAAGGTATTCTTATACTCAGGTACAGTAATTACATCTTCCAGCATGTCAGTTACTCTTAACAGCTGAATATTTTGAATTTGCTGTCCATTCTTCTCGCCAAAGCATTGTTGCAAAGGAATATGGTTGATATGACCTAAAACAATACATAACTTTCTATACTTTTTCATATTAGAAGCTCCTTACTGTGTTAGCATACTTTTCTGCTGCTGGTATACTTCATTTACTTCTGCTAACTATTTTTCAGCCTCATTCTTTAATTCTTTTATCTCATTTGAATAACCATCTTGAGAAGCTTCAGTAATCTTCTCTAAGCATTTTTCTAGGTATTGTTTTACGCTTTCTAAATCAACTTAATGTTTCTTAAACAGCTCATCATTACCTTCATGATTCTCCGTTGATGGTGAAAAGGCAACAAAATAGAAAATTGAAGAATTAAAAATTTTAATATGCCGTCTCTCTCGTTTCCATACATCCACGTAGAGTAACATTTTCCCCGACAGTATCAGGTGCAGCTGTAATTTATAAATTTATTATTAGTATTTTTAAATTTATAGTGCAGCTATCTATAAACTTCCCTGTATTCTGGAAAGTCATTACTTTTTTATATCTAGTTAGATTTCATTACCAAATTACCCCTTATTAATTTGCATTAAAAAGTCCATGAAACACCAAGATGTCGTCTGTTTTCATCATTTCACATAAGTTGGTACCTCACACTGCTTTTACTCCTTATTTGTTCATTTTACGTCTAAGTTTTAGATCGATTTTACTAAATTTTTTAGCTGTATTACAAAAAAGTGCAAAAGGCGAGATATAATTGAGTAAAAAATTTAATGATGCTACAAACAGAGGCAAAGAATAATTTTCATTTAAATGTTCTCGAGGGATGTGTATTCCTCTTCTATTTGACAAAGTATTCAGTTTCTCGACCTGAATAGTAAACTTACAGAGCGTATAAATGTTTTTCACATATAAACAAATGCTTTCTTTTCTGAAATGTATATTTGAACACTCCTAAATACTGTTAGTCACTCTAGGGTCTCTTTTTGAACAGCAAAAAAAAGTGTAGGTTGTTATCGTGATATTGTAACCACGTGACTTCTGCGTCAATGTTTAATGCTATTGTGATTGTCTTCAGTTGTTTTAAGATCGAGTTCTTGTTCACAGGCTATGATAAACTAGTTTTCATTCATGTTGTAATCTGTTCATTAGTTTGCGCAATGCTTATGCTTATCTTATGTACGATTCCCTTCCTTTTGGATGTTAAGAGAAGGATAATAATGTGTTCCCAAATCTAAAGAAGGTTTGCCATTGACCCAAGCACAAATCCAACCCAACGCTTGCTTGTTTACATGGAGAGTCAATCCAAAATTAGCACTTTGGTTGTTCCTTCTTTGACTCTATAAGTTCTATCTGTGTACAACTATTAGAAAATCAAACATGTTTTATTTGGAGCACTTAAATAATGAAAAAGTGCGCTTTGACATATATTTGGGCCACGAAGAAGCAAATGCATTAATCAAGTGGGTGATGCCTTCTAGAATAGACCCCTGATTTTGTACTTGTCTTCACCCGGGAACAAGGCATTAACGAGAAAACTGAGGACTTCAAGTTTGGACGAGGTTTGCAAGAACGTTCTTTGATACTTGCTTTAGCATTGAAATCATCAAATTGATTTCATAAATCAGAATTTGAGCTCATAAATATATTTTTATTTTAGTACGTAACGTGCCCGCGAGTGGTATCATTTTTGATTTTGACAAAAAAACTATATCCTCCAAACCTTGATTTCTAAAATTTAGGAGCATTGCACATAAGATTCAAAACCCATCAAATATGAATTCATTTTCCACAAAAGCCTTGATGTTCAACTCCCCTTCCCGTTCCATGGCCTGGACCGCGTTGACCACCAAGTTGTGAACGGCACGGCGCAAGAGTCGGTCATCGGCATGAATCACGATTTCGCCCTCGAAGGTTTTAACAATCTCCACGTTCTCCATGGTCTTCTCATAAGGAGAAAGAAGCTCGTTTAATAGATCGATGAGGTCAAATACCCTGATATTTAGTTCCAAGGGCCGTGCATAGTCACTAAACTCCGTTGCAATTCTGCGCAAATGTTTCACCTGTTCGGTGATTTGATTGGCCGCATCATCCAGAGCTTCGCCGAACTGAGGATGAGCATCGTGGTACAGGCTGACCACGTGATCAATCTCTAGTTGGATCGGCGTCAGCGGATTTTTAATTTCATGAGCAACCCGTCTGGCCATTTCTGACCAAGCCTTAAAACGACTGGCGGCGACCGCGGCCGTAATGTCCTCCACAATCATAATTACGCGGATATCTCTGGCCCGATCCTCAGGAACCAAGCGCACAACTGCCAGCAATTCTCGCTCAGGCCCCTCTCCGGCTTGGTGGAAACTAAATTGATCCTCCTCTTCCTTGTCAAATAAATCCTGAAGGGGCGCCAAATCGGGCCGGTTTTCGATCAGTTCGCTTAAGTGCTCCACCCGTTCCGGAAGCTGTAAGAGCTCCCAAACTTTTTCGTTTTTCAAAATAATTCGGCCATTTTTGTCAAAGCCGACCAAACCACTGCTCATGGATTTCAGGGTTTCATCGAGAACTTCCAAATGTTGGCGTAATTGGGCCTGACTGCGCAGGATGCGCTCGCGCATGGTGTTAAAGGCTTCGACCATGCGCATCAATTCATCTTTCCTTTTTATGGCCACGGGAGGATTGTTCAAACCTCTGGCCATGCGGGCTGCTGCGCGGGTAATCGCGGCAACCGGGGTGAGGTAGCTCTTGGCAAAGAAACGGGTTAAAAGCGCCATGATGTACATTAAGACAAACAAAATCGTGACACTGAATTCAAGTTGTTCCTGCCAGCGGATCTTTAACCGCTGAGAGAATGGAATCATGGTCATTGCCAAGATGGCATCGCGGTTGGGACCCAAACGAATCGGACTGTAGGCTACGACCATTGAGCCACCAACACCAATTTGCTTTTTGTCCAAGACAAACAATGGGTTTTCCGTGACCAGTTTATGGGCCAAATCATAATTTAAGCGGCGATTGAGGATGCCCAAGCGAAAGGCTTCAGGTTGGTTGGTTTTTAAGAGTTTTCCCGCAGTGAACAGACTTAAGTCATCGCCTAAAATTCTGGCGTATTCCTGAATGGGTAAATCTTTGGGTGTAATGCGCGTCAAATTGGAATTGGGTGTGACAAAAGGCGCATTACTTCCTTCGTTGAGCCGATAGCTGCGAAAGAGATTTTTAGCAGCCAGAATTTTGGATTGGGCGATGGCCTCGGATGTAACAACTTGTATCTCTCATTTGATGGAGTAACTGCAAGAACTAATCCAAAAAACCACTGGGAAATTCCTTATGCTCTTGATAGCTGCAGAAAAACCGGTACAACTGTTGTATTTGTCCCAACTGTGATTAAATCCATCAATGATCATGAACTTGGTGGAATTATTCGATATGCTCAAAAGAACATGGACGTAGTTCATGCTGTAAACTTCCAACCTGTATCTCTTACTGGAAGAATGGGAAAATCAGAACGTGAAAAATACAGAATTACAATTCCAGATTGTATTCAAAGAATTGAAGAACAGACTAACGGAGAAGTTACTGTTGATGATTGGTTCCCAGTACCAAGTTGTATGCCTCTAACTAATGTAATTGAAGCATTCTCAAGCAAACCAAAATATGAGTTATCAATCCACTTTGCTTGTGGTGCAGGAACTTACATTTTTGAAGATGAGGAGACTAAGAAATTTGTTCCATTAACAAAGTTCTGTGATATTCAGGGCATGTTGGAATTATTTGAAGATAAATCTGAAGAGATTCGTTCTGGTAAAAATAAGTATTTCACAATGCTTGAAGTTGTAAGAAAACTCAAAGGATTTGTTGATTCAAAGAAACAACCTGCTGGGTTGGATTTGGCTAAAATGTTTGGAAATATCTTAATGAAAAGATCATTTGATTCTGTCGGTTCATGGCATGTTAAAGGTCTATTTCTTGGTATGATGCATTTCCAAGACAAATACAACGAAGATCTTGAGAGATTACAAAGATGTGATATTCATTATCTTACACCAGATCTTAGAATAGTTCCATTCTGTGCATTCAATGTAATTCCAGAATGGTATAGAGATAGAATTCAAAAGAAATATTCTATCACCGTTGAAGAGTGGGAAGAAAGAGAAGGTGTAAAATTAGAAGATGGATTATATCGTGGTCTTATGAGACGTGGAGCAGGAGATGAACTTGCAGCTGGTTGTGCTAAGAGTCAGATGTTCCATGATGCAGCACAGGCTACAATGTGAAACTAGATTCTCACTCTAGAACTCTTTTTTCAAAAGAGTAATAACCATTTATTCTATTGTTTCATTGTTGACATCTCAATATACTTTATTTAAAATTCAAAATTTTGAGTTTCGATTGATTCACTTATTGATTATTGGAATTTTGATTCTAGCATTTTCTACTTCTTTTTTGATTCGTTATCAACCTGCAGCATTTGGATTTGAATTAAACGAATTTGATCCTTTTTTTAATTTTCGTGCCACGCAATTTATTATAGAAAATGGTTTTTCTGAATATTTTCACTGGCATGATGATATGACATGGTATCCAGAGGGACGTAACGTATCTAGCAGTTCACAAGTAATGCTGCATCTTACTGCAGCAACAAGTTACACAATTTTTGGTGGTGATTCTTCTTTGTATGATTTTACAATCATGTTTCCAATAATTATTGGATCATCAAGCTCATTTTCTTCAGCTTGTCCAATTGACCAGTAACAAAATATAAATGGGACAATTTTGAGAAGTTCTTGGTTCGTCTATAGCACTCAGCAGCCACCTCATGGTTTCCTTGTCCCTTAGCAACCTCAGCCAATTTTTCCCAACAAGCTTTATTGTTGAGAACCATTGCGGCCTCCTTTGCCACTTGAATTTGAGAGCATTCAATAGCCAAAGCAAAGCGTGTTTTCTCATCACTCACAAAATGCAGTGCCACTTCTGGATACCCCTTCTTATGTAAATATGATATGATTGACTGGCCAACAAGTTTGGCGTTACGAACCATCTGCAAAACATCTTCATACTTCCGTTGAACAAGAGCTAGTTTTAATTTATATTCAGTTGGGTCAATGGTCAAAATTCTCGGTTTACATTCGCGATCAAGACAGTAGATTGTCTTTCCAATTACTCTTGTTAAATAGACGGGTAACTCAATTGTACGAATCGTGCCAGAATCCCCATTAGTCAAACAGTACTTAATATGATTCGATGTTGTATATATAAAAACTCCAGAATCGTCCCACGCGCCTGATTTCAATTGAAAATTGTCATGAATTTGACAAATTGTGTCTAGTTTTTTATCACAAATGACTATGTTGTGCTTAGCCATTAGTGCTACAACATTCATATCTGATGACCAAACAACATGGCGGCATTTGGCAAGTTTAACGGTGGCGATGACCTTTCTTTGCTGGATATCAAGGAGGCTCACACCTTCAAGATCACGGACTAAAAGCATCCCTGGATTGGCTGGATAAATTTCATCTGGACTGAGCGAGGAAATCGATACTTTTTTAGACGTTTCATTTTTCTCTGTCTTGATGATGATGCCTTGGCTACGATCCAAAACAGCAAAGCGGTTACGAGCGACCCAATAAGCAGTCAACCCTTGCGATCTTTTTGATTCAATAGGTTCTGGAGGATTTTGGCTATCTCCTTCTCTTGGAATAGTATATAAATCATATGTCGAATTCTCTAAACTGTCTCGAGTTGAAACGAGTATAGCATTTTCCGATTGGTTAAATGACAAGGACCTTGGATTAGTACGCCCTGCTTTTACTTGCATTATCCCAACATCTTTCCTAGTTGTAAAGTCCAATCTTCTCAACAGGTTATCTTTGATGTAATAAAGGAGATCACCATGCACTGTATAAGCAGGCCTTTCTTTTTCCAACTTGAAAATCAGCATTCCTGAGTCGTGACCGGCAGCAAAAAGGTTCAGTGTTGGATGAACTGCCATTACCCAGAAGCGATTTGTATCACGGCGAATAATGGCATCACGGCGAATTTGTATCCCATACGTTTTGTAGTAAAACGTATTCAAGTCCCATACTCGAATAGATCGATCTTCTGAATTGGATATAATTAAATCTTGACGAGGATGAAATAGACAACAGGAGACGTTATTGTAGTGGCCACGGTAAGCTGAAGAAGTGTTTGTAGAACATGGATTCTTCGATGCACAAATGAAAGACATTGCCGAAGCCGTCGGCATGAGTCGCCACACGCTCTATCGCTACTACCAAAACAAGATTGATCTTGGCATGGCGATTGCCGGCAAGATCCTGGGTGCTCAAACCCGCTGGTTAGCCGAGCGTGTTGATGGGCTCCTGGAGGACACTGACCGCTCGGGCTTTGATCGAATCAGTGAGTTCATGTTGAAAGATTTCATGTCGCTCATGACAGGTAACGATGGGCGGTTTCTTGCTGAATTCGATGCTTATTTTTCCAATCATCGAGCGCCTGCAGATTTCCGAGAACAATTTAATGAACAAGCGCTGTTTAAGCCGGGCGATGTGTTGCGCAAGCTTGTGCAGATAGGCCAGGCCGACGGAAGTGTTCGTAGTGATGTGTCCGAAGCGCAGATGGTGCAAATCCTAACTGGTCTCAAAGCGATCCAAAAAGAAGTGTTGCTGAGGGGGGAGTTGCTCCTGGGCCTGGGCGACAAGGATGTCAACAACATGCCTCGCCAACTCGCAATGCTTTTGCTTGACGGTTTGGCACGCACTAACTAACCAAGAGTCAAATGGGGAGAAACAAATGACCGTTAGAACCAACTGGTGCGCGATGCTCGCATTTGCGTTGTTGATCGCACCTGTTTCAGCAAAGGTATACGCAGAAGCGGCGGTGATTGAAGAGATTATCGTCACGGCGCAGAAGCGCGAGCAAAGCCTGCAGGATGTGCCACTTTCAGTGAGCGCTGTCAGTGGACAGCGCCTGCGCCGGGTCCGAGGAGGACGCTCACTTGCTCTGCCAGGCATTCTTTCGCGAGCGCAGCACCCACTTCTTCAATCAGCTGCGGATTCCATGTAGCGGCCAGCCCCGAGGCGGTGGGGAAGCAAGTGGCCGGCACGCTCTCAAGCACGCCAACATGGTCGGCGCCACCCGCCTGTTTGCGCAATCCGTGTGGCCCATCGGTCACCATGATGGAAGGCAGGCCCAGTCGCTCAACGCCGTGTAAATGCCAAAAATCTTTGCCGCCGCACAATTGGGCTTTCTCGGTGAGCGTGAGGCTGCCGAAGAGATTATCGATGTTGTCTGTCACTTCCGGGCTTCTTTATCAAATTTTGTTGCGCTATGTTACACGTGTATCATTTTCCGCGCCAAACGGTAGACTGACCGCATGAAAGTATTCCGTATTGCAGCGCTCGTCGTCGGCGCCCCCTTAGTCGCATTGATTGTTCTTGGATTGCTGGTGATTATCTTGCGCGGTGCCTACGTTGAATTTCGTGGCCCGGTGGTTGATCAGGATCGGCTTGCGCAAAAGCAGGCTTATCTCAGTGAGATCAAGTCGAGTGAAGCAGACCCTTTTAATATAGTGCTCATCTTCTTTGATGATCTGGGATGGGGAGATCTTTCGAGCTACGGTAATACATTGATTGAAACGCAATAATTTCGCAAGTGTAAAAATACCACAAATCAACACCAACAAATAAATGAAATCAAAAATTACAGAAATTACAATAAATAACCAGTTCAAAATCAAAATGAGCAAACATTAACACGAACAAGGTTAAAAACCCTATTCCTCTATTTCTTCCCAAGACCAGAACAGAGTTCACACTTTATTGAAAACAAAACAAACAAGAAAATGTTTCACTTTATTTAACTTTGAAAAATAAAAAATTATTAAGACTAAGGAGTAAATATAAGCATGTCCATATTAGACAGAGAATCCACGGTCATTAGTTTCTTTTCAGTAAACAGTTTAGCCTGAGAATTTCACTAAGAAAAAATAAACACTTTCGATAAAACACTCAATTTTTTATGTGAAAAATAATGTTTATTTTTCTGATGGATAAAATTTTTAATTTAGAGATATTAAGAGGCATGTAAGCGAGGTCCTTGGTAGGGGAGTTTTGTTGCAGGGATTCAGACATAACCTTGTTACCCCTTATCTCATTTTGCGAGATTTCAAAAGCTTCATAAACTACACCGTATCTCCTAAAAATCAGGAATTCTAAGCATACCCTGCCGTTTCAGATTAAAATTATATTTTAGGTCCATCTTCCGGGGGAAAAATTGGCCTCTCTCCTCATTCTAACCTCCATTCTATAAATAAAAAGCAAAACGCATCGTGTTTCACCTTTATTTCATAAAATATTCACCTGAATCATATTTAATATTCCTGAATTGGTTTAGAAAAATCTACCTCTACTTTTCATTTGAAAAAAATTAAGGTTTTACGTCCAAAAATTAGCTTCACTTCGTTTTAATTTCCATAAAACTTAGATTTTTCTTCTTTTTGTGGCCGTTCTTGATATCTTTTTTCAGACGGGAGGATGAGATACCAGAAGAAGATTGAAGTGACTAGGAAATATTACTTTTTGGATTACTTACGCACTTTCAAAATAGGCTAATGCACAGAGGATATCAGATAAAGAAAAAAAAATTGAAATTGATATTTTTATAAAAACTTTTTACATAGCAAAGCTATCTACTTTTAAAATCAAATTGTACCACACATGGTTCTTGTCAGATTTCTCTCTTTTAACAGAAACTCCAAGAAATGTCTTTGACGGGATTTACATTGATGCTACGTCTGTTAAAATTACAAACTGATTACAGAATCACTTGATTAGTTCAAATTAAAAAAATCTTATGATTTTAGGATTTGGATTTATTAAAGTATAAAGCTAGTAAGTTTATTTGATTGTTTTAAAGTGTGAACCTGTTTACTTCTTAGAGCCACATCTTAGTATTAAATGTGACACTGATTTTAAAACTGGTTTTCATTGAAAATAAATCTACTGCCGATCCATGTTGGTAGAAATATCACCAAATCAACCCAAATTAAAATTCTTTTGTATTTTTTTTTTGGAAATTAATATTTCTATTCTATAAGGCCTTTACATCAAGGTCTGTATTCCAACTAGCTATCAGAATTCTTACAACTGATTCTAATTTGGCCCTTTATAAATACGATTCATGATAACTCATTTGCGTTCCCATTATAATAAACCATAGTTAGGTACTTTCCAGAAAAAAAAAACCCAATATTCAACCAAAATTAAAAAATAAAAAAATAAAAAAAATCTGTCTTTGAGAGTTTGGCCAGCGGAAAATAAAAATTGCATAAGTGCATAACATTCATATAGTTAAAAATTTCATGAGAGCGTGAGAATGGCCACATGGCGGTAACTTTGTAAAATCATAATAGCCTGTGATTTCTAAGCGTTCATCATTTGTCCCAGTCCTTAGTCACAACAATTACTGAAATACTGGAGACTTAGGTAAAACTCTGAATAAAGGAAGGCTGTTAGTTGTGCAGCTTGCCAGTATTGATTAAGATTTGATTAGGACAGAAGTGAAGGCACAGGGACGGGGAATGATATGCTTAGGGATATGCTGTCAAGATGCTAAGGGAAGCAGGGCATAGGACTTTGGGCTGGTGGGAGAGGGTATAGATTCCCTCAAGGTCTTCCACCAAGCCCATTTGAGAGCTCTGAAGATTTGGCTAGCTGAGTGGACTGGACAGGAGGCGGGTTGCACTGACGGATATTCAATAAGAGAGAAATGAAGTGAAAATACTGCTTAAAAATAGGAATTTTCTATTTTAGTTGTATGACAGTTTTCATAAGCGAAAGCCGTCTCATCTCGAATATTTGTCTAGTATATTTTAGTCTAATAGCAACGGAATATTTTAAATTAAAATTAGATCTGTAATTCCATTTTATGTACTTGACTAAAAAGGTCAACAGTAATGTTTTTCTAAACTAGGTAACTATTTTTACAGAGTACATCACCGTTTCCCGAATGCATCTAGATTTGCAAAAAAAGTGAGGTAGACAATAATACCGCAGAAGGACAAAGAAACAAATTTATTTGAACCTAAAAATCACTCAAAGATCTCCATGCTTATAATCACAAGCTTCTTTTAGCCTTTGTTCTAGATACTTCAGTTTCGACTGGAGCGTTGACTGGACTGGAAAATCAATCGAGGGAACTGTTACCACTTTGTAACCTTTAGATTCTAAGAGTCTTCTATACAAGGAACACAGTCCAATTGGATGAACTGATCCTAAACAGAGATCCTTATAACCTAGTACCACTACAGCAACCCTGGAAATAATAACAGTCATTTCACACAAAATAAATCCAATACTGCATTTTGAAATATCTAAAGCAACTGTCAATTCGTGGTGCCTACAAGCAAAAACAAGGAAAATACAATATTTGGAGAAGGACACATCAATAAGAACCAGAGCTTGAAAATCAGGCACACTACAGGAGGGGGTAGGGTAGAGTTTCAGTGTTTGACAGCGTTTTCGTCTTATTCCCCAATTTCTTTTTTTTTCAATTTGGAAAATTTAGGGTGGATAGAATAAACAAATGTCCTTGATACGTGATTGACAGAATCGTACTGGATTCACTCTCTTTGGAGGAGTTGGTGGGAGGGGTTCAGTGATTTGGCGAGTTTGGTGCTTCTGGACGTGCTAGGACGAAGAAAATTGGTAGGCGTGTCAGGGAGCTGCACAAAATGACTTGATAAAGTCGTTTTTTTTAGATTCGACCATCTGGGGGGGGGGGGTTTAAAGGGAGACCGCCTGGTGGTCCAATGAGGTTGTCCGGAACTTTCATTCCCTTCTGTTCAATGGCACATGCGCAATTGTCCTTCCATGGACATAGAAACGCAGTAAAATTTTTTGTTTCGGTTCCTAGTCTTAAAGGAGAAGAAACACAGCCGTCGCAAACCAACCTGGTCATTTCTGGAGGAGAAGGTTATATAGATTTCCGCTCAGGTGAAGAATGTGATATAACTGAGGGTAAAGTTAAGCCATACTCTTCTGATCAGTTAAGCCATTTGATTGTGTGGCAGGTTCATTCTTGAGCCATTGCTAGTCACTAATTTTGTATTTTATTAGTTTATAGGCTTCTCGGCTAATAGAGACCCCACGTGGGCTGTTCACATGCCAAATTCCAATTCTGTAGAAGAGACAGTATCCAAATTACAGAGAATATATACTACAGGGCTTGATTTTGTCTTACCGATTATCTAATGGAAAATGCGTGGGCGGTTTTCTTAAATCACTTCTAGGGAAATTTATAGGTTATTCAAGACCCAATTTTGTTTCTTGATTTTGTAAAACTCTTTTATTGCGGAAATATACTCAAGTTACGAGTCAATGAAGTACCTTAACACCAAAATAAAAACAGGAGCTAATCAATTTTGCTTGTGAATGGCTTAACACTGCCACTAGTAAAAAGCACCTACTAAGCTTTTTTCAACTTTATGAGCAGATCAACATCACAGAGATTACTGATGGACCCTCGTGCTTCGCCACAGGATTGAGCGTTTTACTGTTCGTGGCGGTAAATAAAAATAGTGGATTAGGTTCTATGCATGGTCTTAGTGTAAAGTGTAGTTCAAATAAATACTAGTTTAATAGGAGAAGTATACTTTATTACGGGTCCTGTCAAATTTGGCAACCCTACCAAAAATATAAAAGGATCAATTTGAATTTAAATGTACAAGACAAAGCATTGCAGATGATGGACAAAATCTTATAAAAACCATGATCTTCGACAATTTAACAGTTTACCACACCTAGAAATAATTGAGACTTCAAAATTCACTTTGAGAGCTTTGAATCCCCCCCCGTCTGACTGCAGGAAGGTATCATATGATGCTCTCTTTTCCAAAACTGTTCAAATTTAGTTTTGTGTCTTAGAGCTTTATTCTTTGTGCTGCCGTTTTTAACTTTATTTTTTAAATGCATTTTTTCTCATTCAATCCTCTATTTTTATGTATTTGTTATGTGGCAGGTCTCAAGACCAACAGGGTTTGGACTCATAATATCTTTGATTCTCATGGAGTACTATTGTCTACCCGTGAATTCTTGATTTCTTTCATCATTCAACAATTCATGGGTATAAAAGTCAACATATAGCTGAATCACTACTAGACATGATACTCAGCTATACATGCTCTATTGCCCTAAGTTTATTACGAGACCATCTTCAGCTAAGGTAACTTTGACGTTGGATACATCTCTAAGAGTGCTTGCCAATTTTACCGCGCCTGCTTGACTTCGATTCATAAAATGGGAAAGAAGCACCTGTTTCGGCTTTGCACTTTTCACCACGTTTACCAGTTGCGATGGCGTCATATGAAGACGTTTGGCAATACTGCCGGCAAACTCTGGAATAGCGTTGTGCATTATCAATAAATCAGCTCCTGCAGAGAACTTAATGATGGCCTCCTCTGGGCCACTAGTATCGCCGAGATAAACGATTTCACAACTTTCAATGTTAATCTTCCACGCCAATGCCGGAATGGGTCCATGTCCAACTTCTATGGCGCTCGCTACAAAAGAACTAGCGGTAATACGCCAAGAGTCGCTGTTTGGCAGATTCTGACTACGTATGAGGTATTCTTCTTTTCCCTCAATTAAATAATCTCGTAAATAAGAAAACGCACCATCTTTACCAAATAGCCTGGTAACAAACTCCTGGGTAGAGGGAACTAGGTGATTACCTTTTGGACCTACCACCATCAAATCTTGATTTCTATTGGTAAAGTAGCTCCCCTTAATAAAAGTAGGTAAGTCAGCGCTATGATCAGTATGTAAATGGCTCAACAAGATAGCTTCTACCGTTGAGAATTCCATCTTGAGCTTATCAAATTGCACATGACTACCGCTCCCAACATCCAACAGTAGAATGGGTTCGCTTTTCTTGGTAACCAAATAACTGGAGGCGCTCCTCCCGTCGTTAATCTCTGGCCCACCGGAGCCAAGAACATAGAGCTGAATAGAAGGTGCACTACACTGTGATGCAGTTGCATAGGCAGAACTCAATACGCCCACTATAAGAACGAAAATGAAGGTATGGGTTTTATTGAACATCAGAACTCCATACATCACCCTCAAAGTTGATGGTGTCGGTAAAATACAAAAATTGTTCATCAGTGCTCAGTGTGAATCCCACCAGCTCTCGTGAATTGAGCAATTTAACTAATTGAGTTTCCTTAGACTCAAAATCGTAAAAAGAGATATTTAGTCCTGACACCCCACTATTCAGAAAATAGATACCTGATTCGAATACTTGCCATTGATTGTAAGGACCTTGTGACCCAGATTTTATAATTTGTGTCTCATCTTCATGTTCTTGCAACCAAAAACCTCGGGCATGGTATTTAGAAAAATAGGCTTGATTATCTTCGCCCGGCAAAAACTGTAGGGAAAATCCATCATTGAAATTTAATGCCGTAATTGTCCTGGTGGCATAGTCCATCTTATACTAGTTAGTATATCAAGGCGGCTATCTATTAAATATTAAAAAAATGAGAAACTAAATAGTGGCAATGTCTATTATGAAAGAGCAGAGCATCCACAAAACAAAATTGCAGCTACTGTTTACAGCAACTGTACAACAGGAAAACACACTTTTCAGGAGGCAGTGAAAACTTGCTTTTGTCTGCATATTAAAATCATCATTTGACTTTTTTCAGCATTTGAACAAAGAACTTTTAAACATTAACTAGTCAGAAAAAAACAGAATGCCAAAGGTTAAGATCTAACAGACAGTCAACATATGTAACCATGCTGGGTACAACTCCAAAATGACAAGAAAATGCCCCTATTCAGGAGGCTATGATTTTTTTTTGTAGTTTAGAATTGACATTTTACTTTTTTGTAAGAGGTCACCAAATATCAATGTCCTTTGGAGAGGGGGGGAGAGATAGATAAAAGTACTTCAAAATACATTCCCAGGCAACCATCAAGGCTCTCAAACAATTCCTGAGCATTTTATCTATGCAGCTCAACTGTTTTCCAAGATAGAAAAAAAATCTCTTATGTAGAGTTTTACTAAAAACATACTCTGGGAAGGCAGTGCCAGGCTTCCATGCTAACCCTCTTCTGATTTCTAAGAGTTAATTTTCCCTGGTTTTAGTTTGTAAAATATAATTCCTGTTATTTGATTAAAATTTGAAGCCACATCAATGTTTTGGTAAGATTCTAGTTAATTGACTTCTTGCTATCTCAAAAAGGATTTAGGTTAGGAAAATGAAATTTTCAGGGATGAATCTACAGACTGAAGTATGTCCCAGGAAGTTATTTTGAAGCAAAAACCTCTACTCCTTCTCCCTCTAGAGGGCCCTGACCTTTAAAAATATGTGTGTTATAAAAGTGAAACCTTATAAAATAGATCTTCTGCTTAATTAAAGTAAAACAAAATTGTTTTCAGCTTCATAACTTTGCTAAATTCCATTTTATAAGGTTTTAAAGATATGCAAATATATTTCCTAAATTGTGAAAAAAAACATTGATATGGGTCAAAATTCTACTTAAATAACAGGAATTGCATTCTCAGAACTAAAGGCAGAGAAAATACAACTAGTAACTGAATATTAAAGTAAAATGAATGAAAGTAAGTATGAATTAAAGTAAAGTGTTGTTTTGTCCAAATTTCAATGGGTATAGAACTGCATTGTAGGCACATTTTAGAGCCCTCTAGAGGGAGAAGGAGTAGAGGTGTGTACTTTAAAATACCTTCCCAGGACATATTTTAGCCAGTAGACCCATTCCTGAAAGTTTTATTTTCCTAACCTAAACCCTTTCCAAGATAGCAAGAAGTCAATTAACTAGAATTTTACCCTGAAAATGCAATTCCTGTTATTTGAGTAGAATTTTGAGCCATGTTAATGTTTTTTTTTCAAAATTTAGGAAATGTATTTGCATATCTTTAAAACCTTATAAATCAGTTTTCTGTTCAAAGATCGATAGAACCATATATTTCTTCCAAAATTGATTGTCCTAATTAAGGTTCACTTGGTCCAGTATTCTCGCCCAGGAAGTTTCATATCGATCTAAGAAAAGCAAAATTGGCCCGTTTTGGGGAGCTTCACGATTCGATACAATCCAGTTTTTCCAAAAAAAAATTTCTCTTGGGGTTTCCGTTCCAATATTATATGCCCAGTCAAATCCTAGCGGAACGGAGACAAAGTAAAACTGCGCCAATTTCAGGCCTCAAGAATCAATACAAAAAAACGCTCTCTAAGCTTTTGTCAACATTCAGGTCTCCTTGTAAATGTTTTATATATCAAGGCAAAAAAATTTTAAAACGTCTTTTTTTTTTTTGCTGAAGTCCACCTGACCCTAATTACATGCCCTACAACTTACAAGCCTATCAGAAAGAAAGAAAAACTCTTGGGCCTATTTCTGGGCTTCGCAAACCAATACAGTCAATATTTGGGTACGTGTGCATTATACAGACCACACTGTTGCTCATGATCTGTTTAAAACCGGTTTCTAAATGTGGAATCGGAGATAATCAGCTTAGCCTGAGTGAAATAAACTACTACGCTGGTAAATTTAGTTATATATTTAATATACAGAGTTGGCTAGGTTAGGTATGTAATATAATGCGTTCTGGGGGGCCTACTTTCCATAGTTCTCTGTTGTAGTTTCCATATTTTTGACTATTGTAGTATTCATACATTTCCATATGCATTATAGAACCACGTCATTCTGTTCCATTCGCTTCAAGTTGCAATGACGCTACACTGCGTTCCAATTCTAAAGAATATAATTTCACTTTTCTTCTAAAATTAATCTTACGGCAAAGGGAAGTACCTAGATGATATACTAGATGAATACTAGAAAGGAAAGTAGGGAAGTTACGGTAGGGAAGTACCTAGCGATAAAACATTTACGGCAGTGGTGGGTAGTAAAACATATTCCTTTCATAAGCAGATTTTGCAATAGCATCTGTTGTATCATTCTTCATTTAAACTCGTAGCTACCTACGCTAAAATTCTTCTAGAATTCGTATTTTAGGGATAGCATTTTAATTTTGCACGTCCAATAGGTAGAAAAAGCTCATTTTTTTCAATTAAAGAAACCTTCCAGATATTCGCTAATGTTAGAAATAAATTGTATACATTCGGTTTTAAATTTTGGAGACCTGTAGAAAACTTAGGTGTGCAAATGGAAGGGGGCTGCATACGCATAACATCACTCCCCATCCCCTCGCCTTTTAGTGTTAAAACCAAATCATGTGCCTTTGGTCTGAACTTTGTGATACCAATAGAAGAACGAGGAAAGTAGATGGGGGAATGTGCTTTAGACGGATTCCCCCTTTATAGTCAAACAAAAATGTATACTTATAGTTTCCATTTTGGAAGTCCAGTAGAAAACTGAGGCTAAAGGAGTTGGCTTATGGTGAAACTTCTTAAGCTTATAAGATTAAAATTTGGAATTTTAGATTTGGCCTTATTCAGCAATAATGGATAACGTAGCTAAATTTGAAATCGATGGGAAAACTTACATACCCGTAGTCGCAGTTAGAGATGTACTTTTGCCAGATATTAATAAAAACACTCTTAGAACGCATATTACAAGAACACGTATGGTAAGCGTAAGGGCCGAAGGAACGATTCTCTCAAAGATTCAACAAAAGTACGGGAAAAGACAAGGAGGACACTATCTTCTAGAGGAAGCAAACGTTTCAACATTGATGGACAAATTTCGTAGGACTGACACTAGTTCTCAACAGCCTTCTTCTCAAGCAAGTAACACGCCTGGTGCAAATCAAGCTTCCTTTCAATGTATTTTCTCAGAAATATCGGATTTTGCATCTTCTGTTTCATCACAACTAGAGCAGCCATTTGGATTGCCTATTCCAGCAACAAGTGAGACTCAACCCTTATTGGAAACTGCATTCCGTGAATCAATTGCCAATCTCTGTGAAGAAACAGCTGAACACGAACAGCCCGTTTTCGAATTCTCATCCGATCCTTGTCAGCCTTCTACTGCAGTTTCAGCCAAGTCATTTCCCGAGTCAAGCCAGACTTCTCAAGCCGGTAGAGAAATATCAGAACTTGAGTCAGTTATTTTTCCTTCCTCAAATACACCATCCCAGACGCAGACGCATGAAAGTATAAAGAGAACAGGAATTACTCGTGACAACACAAACCTCAATGCTGAACTTTTAGACGATCCTCCCATCGCCAAAACAGCAAAAGCTTCTATTTCAAACAAAGAGCCTCTGACCAATCTGTTCTTGAAATGTACTCATGAACCCGAAGAACCTTCTGCTAGTGCAAGTTGTCCAAAGCCTGTCAAAGCCCGTAAGAGAATTGTCAACTGTACTCTGTCTCCGGCTATCTATGGCCAGTTGAGGGAATTCAAGACATTCTGGACTAGAGAAATCAATCCACTGCGTAGAACACCGCATCTCGCTGATTCAACTTTTGAGAAGATCAACTCAAGGCTGTTCCTTTTCTTTTCCTATTTAAAGCAGGAAAAGGACAGAGAGCCCTCTTTCGAAGACTGTTATAACCTAGAAATTATCGATAATTTCATTTCCTACCTGTCTGAAAAGCGGCAAAATGGTCTTGGAACTCAGTCACTTTATTGCCAGTCCCTCTTGTATGCAACCAAATTTGTCTTTCGAAAGCGTAGCATGAATAGCTATCAAAATGTGCATGAAGTTGAGCAAGTGAGAAACATTGCCTCTCAGCTACAGGTAAGAACGTCAACATTGTAGACTTTTCTTGTTGTATACCTTTGCGTGAAATTTACCAAATGAGATAAACAACTGCTTGTGAATCAAATTCAAGCCTAAGTGATATCCGTAGGCAAAGAAAACATATTAGGAATTCGGAAATATTTTCAATATAGGGTGGCCACATCAGTCAAGTTGCTTGGTTCAAAATAGGCTTGTCGGATGTTTGACCTATTTTTGGATTTTTTTTTAATTTTCATCCCCCCTCCCCTCCCTGGAGGCAAGTTCATTCGTTCGCGTCATGTTCAGATCCCAATCAACGATTTGTGTCCATAGACTATTTTTCATGTTTAGAATAACTACAAAATCCACTCCCCTTCCCCGATAAATTCTAATTGGCCACCTATGTCAGAACAAGTGGTTAATTGAATGTAACTGTAATACAAGAAAATCGCTAAATATATTAAAATCTTAAGTATGATCAGGGACCGGAACTCTGCTATTCAATTTGGGAAAGAGTGTCGTTTAAGAAGATAGAAAATCGGTCTGTCTATGTCTATGTCTGTGTCTATGTCTATTTCTGTGTCAGGTATATGTATACGTCTATAAATATATTAAAATTTTAAGTACGATCCGGAATGCAAATCTGCAATTCAACTTGGGAAAGAGTGTCGTTCGACAATGGTCCCAATAAAAATGTGGCAGATAATTTGCATATTAATTTGTACATGATAATTGCAGACAATTTTTGATAAAGTATAGAATTAGAAATATAGAAGCGGGGGATTGTAAGCCTCAGGTTAAGGGTTTTCAACCGTGGAGATTATAATAGCACCCTTTTCAATCTTTCCAGGCTTTCCATTCCAGAAATTGCACCCAGATTACCCTTTTTTGGGAGTTGTATGGCAGTTTATAATGGAATTATCAAGTTGAACTTATAAAAAGCGGTTTGACATAAAATTCAGCTTTTAAATGA
Source organism: Alatinidae sp. Z8VKAUB7J3 (assembly GCA_010016025.2). Lineage (NCBI taxonomy): Eukaryota > Metazoa > Cnidaria > Cubozoa > Carybdeida > Alatinidae > Alatinidae sp. Z8VKAUB7J3. The sequence continues at coordinate 64,582,837 of JAAAKM020073195.1, forward strand.
GCCCTTAAAGATCTTTCTCTGATGTTCCTGTGCCTCACCCAGCCTTTCTATTCGAAAAATGGCATTCAAGTAGCTCTTTTCTTTAATTTATAAAAGATGGATTTAAAGTTTTGTCACTTCTAGTTCCAACCTTTTGCTGATCCATTTTTGCGAGATTTTCTAAGAAATCCCCGGAAATTTAGGGATAGTGGAAGCACTTAACGTTAAGAAGATGGAAGGTCAACAATGGTTGCAATAAAAATGTGGCAGATAATTTGTACATTATGTTATGCTAAATTGTTTTTCTAGGACTGTTTATCTTTCACCGAGTCTCTACTTGGAGCCCTGGCTACACTAATCCACTTACTTGGCTCAAAGCAGGCTTCTGATGTCCTTGAAACTATTGAGTTTTTTGTGCTTGCGTTTGAGTTTGGTTTAACTGAAGCCATTGCTGGAATTCGAAGGATGTTAGTTCTTGTTTTCAGTCGGGAGCAAACTGTTAAAGACGCTGTAGTTGGAGCTTATAAAAGGCTGTACATCAATTTGAAATCTAGCAATTCAAGGTAGGTTTTGCAAAAATCCATATGTTGCTGAGCAACACTACTGTTTTGGCAGATTTTTTTTTACTCAAATCAAGTACAGTTTTAATGGTCGAACAGACCAACCTTTGAGAGCTGCTGCACCCTCACGACGCTTGCCGGTCGTGTTCTCGAATCGCGCCCGGATCTGCTCCAGCTGCCCGACGACGAGCAGTCAGAGGTGGCGCTCGAGCTCGCCTATGAATTCCAGCTCGCCGAGATCCGGTCCTCCCTCGGCCGCTTCAACGTGCCCTTCGACGTGTGGTTCTCCGAGCGCACGCTGCACGCGAAGGACGCATCGGGGTCGAGCCTGATCGATCAGGCCGTCGACCGTCTGCGCGAGCAGGGCCACGTCTTCGACGAGGACGGTGCGGTCTGGGTGCGCACCACCGACTTCGGCGACGACAAGGACCGTGTCATCCGCCGTTCGAACGGCGAGTACACCTACTTCGCCGCCGATGCCGCGTACTACCTGAACAAGGGAGACCGCGGGTTCCAGAACAAGATCTACCTGCTCGGCGCCGACCACCACGGCTACGTGCACCGGCTCAAGGCCATTGCGGGAGCGGCGGGTGAGGATCCGGAGAAGAACGTCGAGGTGCTGATCGGACAGATGGTGTCGATCAACGGTGCCCGCCTCAGCAAGCGCGCCGGCAACATCATCGAGATGGACGACCTGCTCGACTGGCTCGGCACCGACGCGCTCCGTTACTCCTTGGAGCGCTCGCCGGCGGACTCCCCGCTCGATCTCGATCCCGAGCTGCTGCAGAAGCGCACCAACGACAACCCGGTGTTCTACGTGCAGTACGCTCATGCCCGCACCCACAACGTCGCCCGCAACGCCGCCGACTCCGGCGTCGACCGCTCTGAGTTCGCCCCGGAGACCCTCACGCACGAATCCGAGGCCGCCCTTCTCGGGGCTCTGCAGGAGTTCCCGCGCATCGTCGCGTTCGCCGCCCAGGTGCGTGAGCCCCACCGTGTCGCGCGGTACCTCGAGGAGCTCGCGGGGCTGTACCACCGCTGGTACGACAACTGCCGCGTCATCCCTCAGGGCGATGACCCGATCGAGACGGTCCACCGCACCCGCCTGTGGCTGAACGATGCCGCCGGTCAGGTGTTCCGCAACGGCCTCGACCTCCTCGGGGTCAGCGCACCCGAGCGCATGTGATGGTCGCGTCATGAGCGACGACAACCACACCCTCCCGTATCCGGAGGCCGGTGCCGAGCATCCGACGCTCGTGATCCCCGGTTCTTCGCCTGAGCAGTCACCCGAGGGCGCGACCCGGAGACGTCGCTGGCCCTGGGTGCTGCTGGTCGTGGTGATCGTTCTGGCAGCGCTCGTGCTGACTGAACTTGCCTTTGCGACCACCTTCGGATCGACCCGTTACTGGCGGATCATCATCTCCGCCCTATTGACCGCGAGCTCAACAGCGGCCTATTTCGTTACCTGGCTCAAGCACATGGGTGGTTATGCCGCGAGCGAGTAAGACGACAAAGATTCACGAGGGGGATCTCGCCATTGCGGCGGCGTTTCGGCGCCAGATTGCTTTCTGGCTGATCGCCGCCGGCGCCCGGGACAGATAGACCGACAGACCGAATGAATTTGCGATTGCTATATGTCACTTGGTTAATACCAAGTGCCATAAAAACAGCATGGACAACTGGTTTACTTTGAAGAGATGCAAAGACATATCAGCGTTCAGTTTCTCATGGTTAATGTGAAGCCTCCCGCACTGCGGATGTACTGGGAAAAGACCACTAGGTATTTCCTGGCTGTTGATTCAATCATTTGAGACAGATTGATGCAACTACGGACAAAATTTCAAATGTGCTGACAACTTCTACGCCTCCATCGTACCCATCAAGGAGCTAAGAGATAGATATTTAATTGAATCACGCAGAAACATTAGAAGCAACAGGCTAAGAAGAGCTGTCAGACAGCGAAATGAAGAAACAGGGGAGGGGCTGTGTAGATTGGAGAGATGAAATTGACTACCATTAATAGGGTAGTTTAATACTATTCATTGACTTAATGTTATCTTAGGTGATTCATCACTAGTGTTTAATCATCTTTTCTTTACCTAACGATAACTTATTGAAGCAGTTCTTTCTCAATTGTTTGTGAGTTTTTTTTTCTGTCTTGTTTTACTTTCTGAATATTTTATCCTGCAAAATTCCACAGCCCTAAAACCTAGCAGAACCAGCAAATACATAGTAACTTTGTTCAAATTTCAAAGGGAAAAAAGAAGCAATTGGAGGCACATGGAAAGAAAAATTTCTAACCAAAAGCTTTCAAAGTGGTTATATTACTAATGGAGAAATACAAGTGAAGACATAACCCTAATGGGTCTCCATTTTTATTGATTGATTTTCTAGTCTAGTGATTTTGGGCAACTTGAATTGTGAATTGAATGAAGGCTAATAAACGCTAAAATAGCTTACTTGAATTGTGGCCATATCACCTTCCAGACGAATGATTTCACCAACTAGTTCATAGTAGCCAACTCGTACTAATTCATACATAGCAGATCCAGACATCTTCTGGGCTGTAACAACTACAAGGAAAATTTAACAATTAGTGCAAAATAAAATGGTCCCATTGCAAGTGAAGACAAAACAGCAGGTAATTTGATTCTTTAACTAAAAGGATTAGTATTTCAACGAGCTTCTGACCAAGAGCTGTTTTATCACTATAGCAGAATTAGTACAACTACTTACTTTCTGCTTTAGAAGAATAATTTGTTGCTACAAAGTAAAAGAAGATGATGTGTATGTAAGACGGGACTAGACCCTTAAGTTCCAAACCGGCGGTGCTGATCTCTGTTTCATGGGGGGCTGGGGGCCAACCATCCTGTGCTTTTACATATCCTTCCTGCTTACCTTCCCCAGATTTCTCCAGGTACCCATTTAGAGCTGGGTCGACTCTGGATGAGCTTACAGAGTCACACCACTGACCCCCGTCCCAAACTAAATAACTGGTCACAACTGGGATTAAACCCGTGCCCCTTGGACACAGAATTTCATAAGCAGCTCTTGGAATATTCTCGTTAAGACAAACATAAAGCTTTCAGGCGGAATTCCAGAGTTTCTTGAATTATATAGTTATGAATCATTTTGTGCCTTTTGATTTCACATAAATTGCATAAGTTAGAAAATCAATAGCGTTTCCCTTTTTTATGGGATTAACACCAAAATTTTGATAAATTTCGAGTTAACAAACTGGTCAATTGAATTCATGCTCAACTTAAATCTTTATGTTTATAATTTTCCCAACTATTATTTCAGTGTTTTTGATATTTTACTTTATTGTATTATTTATGATTATACCATTTTATTACATTATCATTATATTATTTTATTACTTCTTGAATCGTGTTTTAACACTTAAATCCTAATAAAGTATTTCGTAGGGGTTCAAGACTTATAGAATAACCAAATTGTGTTTTGCAAAGGCAGGTAAGCCAGGTAAGCTCATAGAAATCTAAGCCGGAGCGGCCATATTATGGGAATAAGATTTTCAGCGTCTCTACTTTAAATGAAGACTCCATACCATACTAGGTCGGGGCACGAAGCTTTCAGGCCCCTCGCCTCAAAATTTTATTCAGAGTATTTCTACAATGTTACATTTCCTTCGTATAGTACATAAGTTGTTTTTTTTTTCAATTTTATTTGGAATTAACTTTCAAGCAAAATTGAGAAAATTCTGCGGTATGACACAAGGGTTCCATAATAATGATGAAGATGTTACTTACTTGTGACGATGATGGGGATACAGTTGATTCTATTTCTTCTTTAGTTGTCCCCTTTTCTTCTATAACTGCAGAAACAATACACTCTTCTTTTTTGTAATTTTCGTCTTCTTCTTTTATGCTTTTCTTCTGTGTCAGATTTTCCTTCTTCACGAAACTAAGCATTGTCTGCTGTCCACTAAATCTCCGTTTTACACCACGAGGACTTTCCTTCACTTTTTCAGACTTAGGGACTTGTGTAAACGTCTTTTCCATTTTACTAAAAAATCCGATTAGTTTCTGCTGCTTCCCAGAAAATTCCTTATAGAATTTAGAACACGAGCTGGGTAGATTTTTTGCAGGGGTAGGTCTACCGTCAAACTTTGCTTCCACGGGACAATGGTCACTTCCCATAACTTCAGGTCTAATATCACAATGAGTACAAAACTTTGCAAATTCGCTATCGCATACTATGTAATCAATCCGTGTGCCATAATTATTGCTTCTTGCATTAATGGAAGTGTTCCAGCACGTATAAGCACGCTCGCGTCCAGGATTGAATTTTCGGAAAAGGTCAACAAAATATGGTTGATCATTTTTTTCTTTTAAAATTTCACTTAACCATTTTCGACTCGGATTATCCTCAAACTCCTATAAATAAAAATTATACAAAAAAGAAATTAAAAATCAACTAATTAAATAAAATAAAAAATATGAAAAAAATCGCCTAGAGAAGATTTTTGTTCCTTTATTTATCTTCCTTTCATTCGAGTTAGCTATGGATGATCGTAAAAATAAAAAGGCTATTCGAGAGTGGATCATTTTTGCGTTATGCCTCGGGCTTGGTGCCCACGTCACTCTAGGGTTAGTGATGCATGATGTCCAAGCTTGGCCGGCTCAAACGTTTGGAATATATGGTGTTTTAATAAGTTTGGCGATCTATGTCGTTGTGCAGTTGATTAGATCCATCTGGTGGATCATGAGAGGCGAGTCAACCGAAGACAGTATTGAATAGCCTTGTGGGGCTCGTACGCTGAACATCCTCTACATCACCCTTCCTGTGTTATTTATCTTCTCAAGCATCTAATACAATTCCTTCTTCAATAAGCATGATTGGAATTTGATCCCGAATGGGATACAGCACTTTTTTATCTTCACGCAGAATTCCACCATCAAGTTTTTCTCGGATCGGTTAGCATGCATTATAGCAGAAAACTATAAATCATTTGACTCTTTAAATATAAATTACTGTTAAAACCGACAAGTTAAAAGTAAATTGAGATAAAACAAATTGAATACAGAAAACAACACTCTGATTTAGAAAACTTATACACAACCGGTAGCTGAGCAATAATAGATTGAAGGAAATCAAGTTACATCGAGAAAAGCTACAGAACTCAAAGCTACAAAAGAATTGAATTAAAATATAGACTGAAGGAAATGAAGTTACATTGAAATCGAGAAAAGCTATAGAACTCAGAAGCTACAGTAAGCTAGAGATTGTAGGTTCATGACTTGTGAGGTAAAATATCCAAATATTGCCAAAGCAAACAAAAGAGGTTCAAAAATCACAGCATGACGTTTTTAAAGTTTTACTTTCCCAAGAATTGTTTATAATGATACTGAATTAAAAGAAAAATAGTTGTAACACAAAAAAATCCTTTAGAATAATAAATCGAAACTGAGCCAAAAAATCCGTTTATTCTGAGAAAACATTATGTTCATTTCTTATTAACTTTTTTCGAGTTTAAATTTGTTTTTCGCTGCGATAAATAAGAAACTGTAAATAACACTCTAGCCTTTAGTAGGTTTGATGGGATGATTTTTTTTTTAACTTTACTTCGATGGTTTATTTCATTTCTGTTCATTTTAATTTTACTTTGTTCATTCTCAGTAATCTTCGTTCATTTGAAGCCTAAATCACTATTGGATCCTCTTCCCACCCGTTTTAGATTTTGGTAGCACTCTTTACTTTTCTTTGAACGTTTTCGTTGCAAAATGTTTAAGGAGATATCCGGGCAAATAGTAATAGACACCTTGAAAAAAAGTGATTACAATTAATGCACCAAAAGAATAAACTTTTTATGATTATTCTAAATTTATAAAATTCTTCAATTTTGATTTTAACCATCAAAAACTACGTGCTACAGAAAATTGGGTCGACTTCCAAAAAATGGGGAAACATCCCCAAAAAGAAAAGTGATGTTAACAAAATTAAATTTAAAACAAGTTTCGATGAAAACTAAAATCCTTTGTTAAATAATGTAAGGTTCACATAATTTTTTTTTTTTTGAAACATCGTATAACTAATGAACAATAAACACCAGTAATAAAGAATTGCAGGAGGATCTCCCATACTTTTTAACTCTATTCAAGATTAAAAAATTACAAGAAAATCTACGGTAAAAAGAGAACACAGCAAATTACTAATAATTATAAAGAGTTCGATTTCGCAGAAGATAGCGTAAGCACACAATGAACAATTCCTTTTAGCCTGACATCTACTAGGAGCAGTTTCTAGGCTAGGCAGAATCTATATGGCAATACGGGTCTATCGATTAAAGGAATTTTACGTTTATTAAGAAGGATTAAAGAGCTCAAAAACGAAAAAAACCTTTGATTTTATGCCTTGTTCTTTTCATTTTCTCCAGGGGGTGGGGCGGGGGTCTTTTTATTCAATTCCACGGAAGGAGGATCCTTCATCTCTTGTGTTCTGGTATGCTTGTAGTACTTGAAGAGCTTGGTTTTCGAATTAAAATGGAAGTCTAAGCCAAAAATAATTATTTATTCTTTAGAAGGGGTCAATAGCGAGAGTTTTGGGGAAATATGTACTATACCTGGGCTAGGATAAGTAAATACTAAACGACAATGCGTCTTTGAGGAATTTATGACGGTGTGCAGTTATGCATATACACATATTCTTTCGTTGGAATGACATACATAGTATATACTCAAACTTGTTTTTTTTTAAACCACTTTGCACAACTGTAAAAATTAATGCTCATATGAAAAACTACGACCTAAATTTGAAAAAAGGGGCCTGAATGTGGTGCTATGAACTTTAAGAGTCGGAATTGCACCCTTGATTATTAAGGGAGCTAGAATCGTGCTTTGGAAATCAAAGGATTTTGAGTCTGAGTAAAAAGGCTTTAATTCTAGAAACAGGAACTGACATCTTTAATTTAACAACCCTTTAGCCTTTGTGAAAAGTTTCGATGAGGCGGGGAGTTGAAGTCGTAATAAGTGTTTTTTATAGGATAAGAACCGAGTAGAGTTTAATGATTCTTGAAATGATTTCTCTGCGTAACTCTGCTTTTTGTGAAACAAACTTTAAATCTAGTTTTCTCTTCGAATACTTTTGAGACTACATTTTCAAATGCAGTTCCATTGTTCAATTTAAAATTCAAGCAGGAGCACATTACCTTATAGAACGGCTGGATTGAAAGTACTGACAAGGTGGCTTTATATTTACTTGATATTAGAATAATATGGCGGTGCTGGCGTATGTGGCTGAGTTGAATCGATGCCACTACCGGCTTACATTAGAAAATAAGTATCATAGTCGAGCTGTTTCAAGGTTTCTACAATTTACTCCTGCACTGATATTACAACCAGTGAGGGTTTGAAAAGGTATCACCTTTGGAAAAGATAAGGGCCTAAATGTTGGACCCGAGGAGTCACGGCTAATATCTATCACATTGTTTAGGCCAAAACCTATTCGTCAGTCTTGCAGAACATAACAAAAAAAGAAGATTTTTCATTGTTAACCAAATAATTACCTTTATTTAATACAATATTGGTGGTTTTGTGGCCAGAACATTGTCAATGCAAACTACTCCTTGGTTGCCAAAACCGGATCTAGAACAAACTCTGGGGGGACCCAATGTGACAAGGGCGCAAACTATAGACCGAATTAACAAGTTTATTTAAAAAAAATCGGAATGAGGACGCTAGAAAAACCGGCCCCCTGGATGTGCCCCCTGTTGGTTGGAGGATACACCAATGCGTCAAGGTAAAATATTTGCTGAATTTTTTCATAAGTAACTTAACCAAATACGTGGTTTCTGCCACTATTGCACATGATGAGACCCTGTTTAGCTCGCCTTTGCTCCCTCTGCCACCCATGACTGTGTCCTAGCTGCCTCTGTAATGTCCTAGCTCCAGGAAGAGCTATTACATGTATCCCTAGGCTATGGACCTTAGCCACTGACAGGAAGTACAAGGACAACCGAAACTTCGGATTTTTAGTTTGGGCATCACTTCATCATCTCTTCTTCGAATGGACCAATTATTCATTTTGTCGTTCGAGTCGGACAGAACGTTTTAATGAGCTGCTAATCTGTAATCAAGAAATTAATACTTTACTTCCACCATTTTGAAATTTTTCATTAAAATGTTCTTTTTTGGTATTCTTAGTGGGAAAATTAAAAGCATGGGGTAGTTCGAAAATTTGCGCTTTTATTGACCACCGTAATCGTTACATAAGAGGTCTTCCCGGGAACAATTATATGATATGTCATGACTGCCCTATGCTTTCGTTTTTAGTCACATACAATTTTAGTTTTCCTGAGTTGCAGGGTAAAAAATTTACTTTTTTGTGCATTTGGAGCTAAAAGTTTTAGATTTTACTCTTTGGCAAATTTGATCATTTCATACTTCATCCTAGCGGTTACCGCACGTTCAACAGGTCATAAATGACCAAAAAGCCCAGCAACAAAGTGTACAATTTGTAACCTTGAATGATTTATACTTTGTAATTGCTAGTAAAAATATTCCGAGACCACGCCTAAGTCTCCTAAAATGATAGTGATAGCATATTAGGATAGAGGGTCAAGGGTACATAAAGTGGAATGCTCATCTTTTAGCTCACAAGTTAACTGAAGCACCAAAAATTTGCTTTAACTTGGTTTTACATAATCATGCATAAAAACTACCCCTGAGAAGGAAAAACCATAATAACAAAAGGATAAAACTGTTGATTTCCTTATTCAATACTCTTTACAAATATGATTGTTGCTACCATGACAATTTTACCCCCCCCCCCTTCATGTAGCCAGATACAGCCTTAGGCTATATGCTGTTCAAAAAATTTGAAAATGAATAAAATTAACTAAACATGCATTCCAAATATACCCATGACTGCTATCACAATGGTCCCCCTAATTTCAGGATATGTCTTTGTGGTATGAACTTGACTTAAAGCCCAGAAATCAACCAGATGGCAGACTTAAAGACCAGTCTGCCAAGTGTCTGCAAATGTGTTTTCAACCTCAGTAGGCTAGTCAGAAGTTTAATTCATGCTTTGTGCATTAGAAATGTTCAGAATTATAGGTCCTTCAGAAGGAAAAATCAAATAGAAATAGTAAAACCTACCATTTTATTCCTTATTTTATGGTCTTCTGTAAATCACACTTGCTTTTCTGATGATGCATCCCATTTGTGCCTGATTACCCCATGTATAGCCTTAATATTATTTATCTTTATTAGTTTTCATGTTTTGCTGCCTTGTGTAACAGGTAGTTCTACTTTTGGCTTGCCTTGAATCATAATTGCCAGCTATGAGGACAAGTCATGTGAACACTGATTACTGATGGTGATAACTCAACTTTTTAGATGCATCCCATATTATAGGCCAAGGTTTCTTGCACCAGTCTTTGTCAACTACAGACTTGAAGGCTTCAACATTGGGCAACATAATAGCGTTCTGGCTAAAGGATTTCCATAAGCTGACTATGCAGTTAGAAAAGAAATTGTCTTGCAGCCTGGTGTTGGAAGGTTTTCAATAAAGCTTCAAGGGGCAGCCTCTAGTACTTGTTTAACTGACTATCTGAGGGATCACATTCTGGTCACATACTAACTTGTATGTCATTATTACATCTCCTTGTCTTTGTCTATATGTGAGAGATGGTAGTTTGAACTTTTGTAATTGGGCAGGATATGTAAGAGATTGAAATCCCTGTATGCATTTAGTCGCATTTCACTGCACCAATTGTAGAATTGATATATCACCCTTATTTACTGGAGCAGCAACACACATCCCAAATTCTAATTTTGGTCTGATTTGGCCCTTTAAGAGCTTGATAAACACAGCTGGAGATCTGCTTCAGATGTTCTTCTTATTAAGCCAAAAATTTGGTTGGCACTGGCTACTACAGACTCTGAGTGAAAATTAAACTTGAGCTTATCATCAACCAAGACTCCCAGATCAATTTCACCATGACTACATATGAGTGCCTATTTTGAACCATTACTAGATTCCATAAAATACTGGAACAGAGGCTTATTTTCTCCAGAATGAATGGCTCTACATTTCTAGATATTAAATTCAATTTGCCAGGATTTTACCCACTTTGACAATGCATCAAGATTAGCCTGGATTAGACCTGACCCTTTGAGGGTCATGGACAGGACCAATTATTTTGGAATCATCTGCATGCAAACCAATTTTATTTTCTATGATTGAAGGTGCATTGTTGTTGAAAATATTAAATAAAGTTAGACCCAAAATTATTAAGATAAGATTTGTTTCAAAAAAGTGGCTATCACAAGCCCAAAAGGGCCAAATTTGCACTTTAGTGTCAGTACAAAATGATAACATCACAATCAATAAAAGTCAAATACTACATACTTTCTCATTGTGGATTTTTCTAACAGAAAGAGAGGACCTTCGTTTGAAAGAAAATGTAAGAAGAAATGAAAAACTCTGGAGTATTCTGAGTGAACAGTTATCGCAATACAGAATTTCAAGAAGAGATCGTACCAAGAATTGCAGATCGTACCAAGGATCAAGTTATCGTATAAAGAAAATGGTTGCTTTGAAAAGTTACAGCAGTTTGTTGAGCGCGAGGAGTATCATCAACATAACGTCTACGAATCGGCTGTCGAATGAGATTTTTCTTCTTTCATTTGAGACTAAAGCTATTCTTTGGATTGAACGACTGTTTCTAACTACTTGGATAATTCGACTCACACTCAATAGCTCTACACACGTATTAGGATTTGTCACTACTAGGAGAATTTTCTTCAAATCTCAAAGACCAAGTATACAGAAGAGCGGATCTCCAATGCACGTACCAAGTATACAGTTAGACCATTCGACCAACACAAAACACGCGTAAGATGAATTTTCAATACTCGAAGGATTTTTTTCAAATCTCAAAGAGCAAGTAAATGACGGTACGGATCTCCAATGCACGGACGAAGAGGAACAGATGAATGGTGTTTACTTTTTTACCTACTGGACTTGCATGTATGAACTTAAGTTACATGTTTTCATTAGATTCACAGTAAAAATCACTATTATACGAACTTAAAGGTGTAGAATCGAAAGACTTCCTTACGTTCACAGATTTGATCTTATAGATGTCGTGCTTTGTGCATATCAATGTGAACAGGGACTTCAACTTCAACCAATGGTGCCTCCCCAACCTTTAGAAAGTTTGACCGACAAAGAGACATTAACAGGTATAAGCAGATGGGCAATTTTACTTTAATCGCACATTGGGATGAATGAAAGCAAGCATATTTCTACTCTATCCAATGCAGAAAAAGGATTTGAAGCTGTGACATGCTCTCGTCCCTTATGAAATATTGTGTACGCCACTGTGTGCTCTCTGTGCGCCTTTTTCAATTGCCAGCCAGTGCTTAAAATGTTAATTTCGTTTTGATAATTATATCTTTTCATGGAGAAATGATGATTTGCAAAATCCTATTTGTTTAAAGCGAAATATATAATGCAGTATCAAAATTCATTGCCTTTAAAATAAAAGCAAAACAACACAAAGTGCGCGTAAAAGGTTTGTAGATAATTTAGGCGTTTTTATTTTTTACGTATCCGATGAAATGCGCATAATCTTATTTTGACAGCTAGCAAAAGATGTCTTATCAAATAGTGCATAGCGTTGATATAATAGCAGTGGTGCTATTTTTTGTTTAACTGGATGCAGCCTGGAACAAAATGGGGGGGAAACAGAATATAATATGAGGGTACAAACTTTGTAGTTTTGTACCATAAGACGACTGGAAATTGATTGTGGTGAGATTCGCAAAAAGGGTTTTATCGGATGTGCTGAATAACAATTAAATACTCATTTACCAACAAATCCGTAAGAACTATGAGCACGTGTTACACAGAATACTTACAGGAATAATTACATTGCTGGGGGTAATTGATTACATCAAGGAAGTAATAATTATAATTGGAAGAGAGTGAGGACACTACAGTTTTCCCCCTCGGAAAAAGAATTCGTAATTACAGTGAATTTAATAAAGAGAATAATCACGCAACCATGTAGGAGGTGAGCGCTGGCGTGGAGGAATCTTAGGGGATAATACAGAATCCTCCGATGTGTGAATAATCTCTGTGTCTGGTGGAGCACAGGAAACTAAACGTCTGGCATTCCAAACGTCCATCAGAAAGCTTATAGGTATAAGGTGAGACGTGACTAACAATACGCCGTGGACTTGAATACTTGGAAAAACCTTTACGAACATGCGGTAATAAAACCTTTACATAATCACCAACATCAAACGATTTCCTATTGTCTACTGTTCGTCTCCTGTTAGCGTAATCAACTTGAGCCTTCTGTTTCCTAGTAACTTTGGCTTTCAGGAGGTCATGGTCAGGTGACTGTCTAGGTGTGGTGAAAAGTCCTGTATTCAGTCTTGTTCGTAAGAGGTGGTTAAACATAAGAAATACTGGACTGTGTTCAGTTGTAGAGTGAGTCGTGTTGTTGTAAGCAAACATATACTCAATAAGTAAATCGGATAATGGTTGCTTCTCCCGAACGGAACGCTGTATCACAGATTTAATATTTCTGTTCATTCGCTCCACACAACCATTTGAACAAGGCTTATAAATAGCAGAAAAAGACTGCTTAATACCACATAAACTGAGAAAGATATTAAGCTCAGTAGAGCGAAATACGGAACCGTGGTCCGACACTAATACTTTACACAGACCAAAACGCAGAAAAATGTTACATAAAAACGAGATAATTTCACGGCTTGTTACCTTATCAAAGGCAGCACATTCTACCCATTTAGTATAATAATCTACTAAGGTAACAACATAACGCTGATCAGCTGAGTCAATTGGGCCAACGATATGAATAGCCTCACAATATGAATCACGGAGTGAGTGTTGTTTATCAGATTGCATGGAAACACTACAAGAACGAATAAAACTTCCAACAGCATCGGCTAATTTAAGCCACCAGTAAAACTCACGTAGACGTTGCTGAGTGCGCACGATGTCTTGATGACCTTCCTGAGCAAGAGACAGAAGTTGTTGTTGTAATGGAGAAGGTACAACAATGCGTTCAGCTCGGTAGCCAATACCATTAACATAACTGAGTTCGTCCCTAAACATAAAATAAGGTTGAACTTCTAAACTAAGATGTACAATTTATGACTCAGAGCAAGGCACTGCCATCAGACGTAGCTGTACTGATATCTTGAACTGACAGCGGATAATCAGTGACATTAATTAAACCAATAACTTCGGGCTGAACGAATGTTTGCAGTTCCTCAGAACTTAATGGTAACACCAAAAACAGAATATACGCATTTGAACCTTTCCGCCAACACTGCTCTATTCTCTTCTGATGGGATACCAATAGAACTTGTTAATAATTTCAAGTATCTAGGAGGTTGCACTGATTCTGCGCACGACATTAATACCCGCATTGGACAAACTTGGGGCGCCCTCAACTCGTTGGGCAAGGCTTGGAAGTCCGCCATCAGGAACGTACAAAATTGAAGGTCCTCAAAGCATCGGTAGACACAATTTTCCTTTGCGGCTCGAAGTCTTGGTGGCTCAATGCATCACTTACCAAAAACTGGATAGAACATACACCAAAATGCTCCGTGCTGTTTACAACGTATCTTGGCATGATCATATTACAAACGTATGGAAGCCTATCAGCATTTTAGGATGTTGTAAAACGCCGACGCCAAGCTCTAGCAGGCCTTGTATCACGTCATGATGAACCTGGGATAATGGTGCTTTTGTGGACCCTCAAAGCTAAAAGACGACTTTGGAGACCCCTTGTTACAGTGAAGACACTGCTGGAGAAAGACACTGGCCTCTCTGGAACTCAACACCTTAGTGAAATCGAAGATCGAACTTTGTGGTTTGAGAACTTTGTTATAAAGTTTTACCATACGATGATGGATGACTCAAGTAAGTCAGGACGTGGGCAAGCTTTACCTATTGGGCGGGCACAGACTCCCCCCCCCCCCCTTGGCTGCGTGCCTGGACAGTATATTCAGTCGAAATATTTTGTAAAGATGCTTCTGGTTTTCGAGTACTATAAAAACTCATATGCCATACACTTCAGAAATACCAATGGAAAGTGTGTCCCTACTTTTGACACAAAGTGTAGCACGGATATACAACGATTACAGTTCAATACAACGGGTTGCTGGTGTTTACACGGGATAGCATTTATGAAAGTTGCATACAAAAAGGTGTACGTCATTTCCATCGATGAGGAACAAGTAAAGGGGAACAGTGGTACTAGAAAAGAAACAGTACGAAAATGTTAACAACATTACCAAAAATAAGTTCCTTCTATTACTCGATAGGGTCACTGTTCCTCATCCACAAAAATCCACCGGTTTATCTTGAGCAAAAATAATGGTCCCACCAGGTACCTCACATTCCAACAGAGGTCCAAAAGTAAAACATAGAAATCTCTATATAGTATTGATTTATTTTCTTTCAATTACCCGAACACCGCAAAATAGAACTTTTAGAAAAATAATCACGATCTATTATATGTGAAACATGTCATGGCATAGTCATAATGAAGAGTGCACGGTAGACTGGCGAAATATTGAAGAAAGATAAAAGGTTTTCGATATAGTAGTGTCCTTGTTGGCGCTTCACTTATAACTCCTCCGTGTTATATTCACGATACTATTTGCAATGCATGACGTTTCGAGGCAGATTGAAAGTCAGTTCTCACTGACCACTTTACAAAATACATAGAAAATGAAAGAAAGCAAACAATAATTAAAGAAATAAATACCGTTTGCTTTGTTTTGGGTTGCGTGGCCTTCGCTTCTTCCTCAATTTCTTTAACTTTTCTACACTAGCTGTTATTCCTTTAAGTCGAACGTAGAATTAAATATCAAATGTATACTTTTAGATATTGCAATTATCCAATATGTTTGCGACAAAACTCCACTAACAATCATTGCTGTTGTTGATTTAACTATTTCTTTACAAACACATCAGTCGGCCGATCGATCAATTATCGTCTAAACAACAAAGTTTATTAATTAAGTAATCAAGAACGCATGTATGCGCCAACCCAGTCTTATACTCGATTGATCAATGAATCGATAGATCAATTCAACCATCAGTCGATTGAAAGATCAAACAATTAATTCATAAATTCAGCGATCGACCCAGCCATCAATTAATCGATCGAATAATATATCGATCAATTAATCAATCGATTAATATATCAGCCAATCAATATGTGAACTAATCACGTTTCGCTGGCTCGTTTCCAGAAGATGGTATCTCTTGCTTCCATTCCGTGCTTATTCCGTTGCCAATGTACCAACTTAGGCTACTCTTTCAGACCAAGTTACGCCTAGCTCACTTGGAAATTGTTGCACACAGAGAGGCTGGATGGTTCGGCTTTGACTAAACTTTGATGTTCGTTGAGGATCGTGCATGACGAAAGTTTATGGAGACCGGCACACAACACAATGTACTTCTTTCATCAAAATAGTGTTTTTCTCCGTCAACACCAATGAAAAGTACAATTCCAATCTTGGCTACTACAGAGATGCAATAACCTGTAAGGTTTGAAGTACGGTCACGAGCCTCGCTTTGATTCACTTGCAGGAAAGAGAATTTCGACTCGATTTTGTCTAAGGCTTAAATCGGTACGGTTCACCATTTTTTCTCTTTTACAAACAATAATTAAAGAAATAAATACCGTTTGCTTTGTTTTGGGTTGCGTGGCCTTCGCTTCTTCCTCAATTTCTTTAACTTTTCTACACTAGCTGTTATTCCTTTAAGTCGAACGTAGAATTAAATATCAAATGTATACTTTTAGATATTGCAATTATCCAATATGTTTGCGACAAAACTCCACTAACAATCATTGCTGCTGTTGATTTAACTTTTTCTTTACAAACACATCAGTCGGCCGATCGATCAATTATCGTCTAAACAACAAAGTTAATTTATTAAGTAATCAAGAACGCATGTATGCGCCAACTCAGTCTTATACTCGATTGATCAATTAATCAATAGATCAATTCAACCATCAGTCGATTGAAAGATCAAACAATTAATTCATAAATTCAGCGATCGATCCAGCCATCAATTAATCGATCGAATAATATATCGATCAATTAATCAATCGATTAATCTATCAGCCAATCAATATGTGAACTAATCAAGTTTCGCTGGCTCGTTTCATGGAGATGGTATCTCTTGCTTCCATTTTTTTATAAGAACCAGTCTATAAGAAACCTTAGGCTCAGATTTGGGAAAATTTAAGTAAGTCTTAAGGAACTTAGGCAGGCTGAACTAATCCAAAAGTTAAGAAACATTCGTGAAAAGTATGTGTGGAAATAATATTTCCCTGCAAGAGTCTCTATATATATTACCTTTAAAACAGAAAACAATATGTACTCTTGTTCAACTTTATAAACTTGTTAAAACAATCTTACATGATTTTTAAGGAAGTACGTCTTAAGAAACTTTGAAGGCTGAAATTGGAAAAGTTTTTCAAGAAGCTCGAGGCTCAAGCCGTTGCTTAGGTTCTTATTAAAAAACCAAGTTGTATGTCTAGAACTGGAAACACGTGAAGCATCCGAAATATGCGATATGGTTATCAAGGCAAAATTTATTCCAAATCCTCTCTCAATCATCTTTCTATACATTTCAGACGTCTTAGAAATATAATCAAGATGCAACCGCTTGTGGGGGAAAATGTTCTTTTCTTATTTGTGAGCATTTGTTAAATGTATTGATTCTCAGTTTATGTAGACTGAAAGAATTGTCATTTTAATTCAAGAACACACGGAAGACGGCTGGGAGTACTACGCTTGACAACGCCAGATCATCCTTCGACTTGTTCTTATTAGAGATCGATTTTAGTGACCAGCTCGTCGTGCCCCGCATTGCCCCGGATTTCTCGCTTTTCAGGAATTTAAAAATACTTTTTGCCCTGATTATAGTTCCATACAACTATAAAAGTTTCACAAGGCTTTGAAAAAAGATGCTCATGGGTTGAATGAAGCAACCGAGAAGATTTCTTTCTCGGTGTTTCCAGCGAGGCAGAATATAATATTCGTTCGTCAACTTTCGATAAAAATTTCAAGCAAAGGCGAATACAGTAAAACTTACCGAATGTTAAAAAATACAAGGTACATTGTTTAGCTAATTTATTTCGAGCTCATCCGTGTTCAAGCCAAATGATCTATGCAAAAAATGTTTAATATTTTTTCCTTTTCTGTACTGATATCTTTCGTGCGATCAGTTTCTATATTTCGGTTCATATTTTTGAAATTTGTCTCATTTATATAGTTGCATGCAACTATACGCCGGGTGCAACTAAATGCGGGGTAATACGATGTATGTATATGTCTGGCTTCCTTAGTATTTTTAGTGCGGTTTGTCGTCCTCATTTTTCGCATATTTTCGTCGATGCATATGCTTAAAATGTTTTATGTGCTTATAAAGATATGCTTGATGTATCTTCTTTTGTCTTATCTCTCCCTTCTCGAATGTCGTTACAGCTTTTAGAAAGTTGTGCCCGTCGCGGGTTGCGCTCCACGCTACGTCATTGTGCGCTAAATCACTACTTAAACCTGCAGCACTTGGATTACTAATATGTTAGAGGCTTTTCAGAAAGGAATAGCCACATTTTGGGGTGCTGAACCTCTCTGAACCCGGTTCGTGGCCTCTTGACAAGCCATACTACTCGCGATATACTCCGCTTCGGTTGAAGAAAGCGTCACTGTTTTCTGTTTCTTACTTCCCCAGCTTATAGGACCGCCACATAGCAGAAATAGAAATGCTGTTTTCGATTTTCTGTCTGCTATGTTACCACCCCAATCCTCATCAACAAAACCTGTCAACTCAACTTCTTTAACTTTGCAGGCGTCAAATGTGATACCAAGTTCAACTGTGCCTTCAATATATCTTAGGGTTCTCTTAGCATAAGTCCAGTGCTCCCTACTCGGATTTGATGCAAACTGACGTAAGGTACTCACGGCCTGTACTAGATCTGGTCTTGTGCTAACCGCTGCATACATAAGACTTCCAATAAGAGACTGGAATCTAGCTCTCTCGTAACTTTTACCTTCATGCTTAGAAAGCTTAGAACCTAACTGTTGTGGTATAGAGACAGGTTTACAGTCACTAATGCCAAATTTCCTTAATACTGACTCCAAATATTTCTTCTGTTTTATGTGCATCACCCTTTTGGGAATATCTCTCTCAATCTCTAAACCACGACAATATGAAGCTTGTCCGAGATCTTTCACTGGAAATCTCTCTTGCTAGCATAGTTTAATTACTGCAAGCCACAAGAATATAATCTACGTACAAGCAAAAAATACAAATATCATTTCCTGCTCTCTTAATGTAAATACAAGAGTCTACTTTACTCTGCTCATACCTCTCCTGTAAAATAAACTTGTGCATCGTTTTATACCAGTATCTGGATGCTTGTTTTAGCCCATAAATGCTCTTCTTTAAACGACAGACTAAATTTTCCTTTTCTTTATCAACAAAGCCTTCAGGCTGAATCATATAGACTTCTTCATCTAGCTTTCCATGAAGAAAAGCGGTTTCCACATTCATCTGATTTAATTCAAGCCCTAGTCGATTAGTGATTGCTAAACCTACACGAATAGAGATCAATTTAGCAAACTGGAGCAAATGCCTCCTCATAGTCAATACCCGAAACTTGTGCATAATCCTTCCCTACAAGCCTGGCCTTATACTTCGTTATCTGTCCACCAGGACCATACTTGATTTGGAAAACCCACTTATTCCCAATAGGTTTCCTGCCTTTCGGAAGCTCTACTACGTCCCATGTCTCGTTGGTTTTCAGAGAGTCATGTTCTCGATTTAAAGCTTCCTTCCACTCTAATTTGTCATCACAACTCATGGCTTCATCTAACGTTACTGGTTCTGTAGCGATCGAGAGGGGTTCTTCGTTTTCAGCATTATAGCATTTCCAACAGTCTCCTGAAATAGCACCAAGGCGATCAGGTAACTTAGATTCACTTGTAGAACGCCTCAATTCGACCTCTTCTACATGAACTGGTTCTCTCTCTACCTCATCTGTGTCTTTATAATCACCCCTGTCTTCTTCTGTCTCACCTCTAAGAATTTCTTCAGAATCGACATTTTACCAAAGGTTCAGCATGGTCGGACAAGTTATCAAAAGTAAAACGCCCAACGTGGACACTTTATTGACAACGTTTCGTCTAACAGACTTCTTCAGGTCACTACTGAAAATTTTACAACCAATTTTCAGTAGTGACCTGAAGTAGAATGTTAGACGAAACGTTGTGAATAAAGTTTCCACATTTGGCGTTTTACTTTTGGTAACTTGTCGGTGGACTATTCACCTTTCATTCATCATGGTCGGACAAGATTGGAAGGGGTTCTACAAGTGCTCTCAGAACTTTGCCCAAAAGTTAAGGCAACGAATAAAGTATCTCATACTAAGCATAAAAAGGAACACTTAAAACAAGTTCAAGTACAAATAACAATCTCTTTCCAGCTATGCCTGGATCATCTTTACAATTTCCATCCAAACTTGTCTACTTAGGTACACCGACTCTCTCCGAACTCACACTCAACATAAAGCGTATTTCCACAAACATCTCGATCCAAACGTATCAAGTACATAATTTGATTAAATCAGTCACTCATGGCTATTTCCCATTGATCATTAACCAAATTTTCCAAAATAAGAACTCCTTCGTCTAAGCACCCCTTCCTCTAAGCACCCCTTCGTCTCAGCACCCCTTCGTCTAAGCACAGTAAAAGAACTGTGACAATAGAAGAACCACTCTCCACCACAAATCCCTAAGCGGGAAAACTTTGGATGACCTGCGTCACCCGAATGATACAAAGAATTTATGAATAAAAAATATTCGACTGACTCGACTAACTACCCGGTCCTGCCCTTTGTCCCCTTTAAGCTAAAGGGTACCGTCTCACATCAGCTGACATGTTTCTTAAAGTTTTAAAAATCAAGGAGCTCATTGAGAAAATATGGTGACGATCCATTTATTTATAAAATTCATGTTTATTCCATAGTAAAGACGCAATTAGCCACACTATCTCTTCTATTTAGCAGGCAGTGGGTCCACCTTTAAACGGGTTGCAATTTGGTCCTGCAATAAAAACAAAGGGAGAAGATGATACCAAATCGGTTATGAGTAGGGATTCCAATGAACGTGCAAAAATACATAAAGCACAACATGAACAAAGTGTAACCTACAATTAGTGCCTTGGTCTTTCGTCTTTCTTCTGGCAGCCCTTAGAAAGCTTCTGATGCATCATCTGCGTTAAACTTGCTCTAGTACTTACTAGCTTACGTTGGCTCATCTGGGTTGCAATGTACATTCCGCTTGGGTGTCAACTGCTATTAAAACTACAGGAAACTCTGTGAATTTAGTCCAGCCGTCGGACTGGATTGAAATGTCCTTATTAAAAAGCTGGCCTTAATATGAAGATTTTGAAATTCTCATCTCAACCCTTATTATTAAATGCGTTTGTTTATTCAGGGTCTTTGTAAAGTATTGTCAGGAATCGCCGCTGTTAGTCTATTGTTCTGTGAATTCGATGTCTCGACGAAAATCAATATTTCTGAAGAAAATTTCATTACGACAAGAAATCTGAGGATTTTCTGGGGATGTCAAGAAATTGTACGGGGGACAATTTGGGGCAAGAAATCAGCTTTGGAGGGGCAATGCCTCCCTTGCCCTCCCATAGCTCCGTGCCTGTCCCACTTACACCGTTTCAAATATTGATTTCTCGTACTTCAATCCTGATACTATCCTAAGGAACTAGCAGATTCAACGATTTTAAATATAAAAGAAATCCACGTGCTGAAACTCTTCTATTAATTTGTACTTAAGGATAATTTTTCGTGAACCAAGGATGATGTAAGCCTTAGGAAATTCTTTCACGTTTTGCAACTTGTTTTATTTCCCGCTTTCACCTTACGTTTAAAAATTGTCAGCTTTTTTATGGAAATAATGCATAAATTTATCACTGGATAAGAAATCAAATAATTACACAAGAAGGATAGGTTTTAGAACGAAAAGTAAATCAAATTTAAAATCGGTTTATCGTCGAAACGCATCAGACTGAATAATTCCGTCCAATTCCCATTAACAGTGATGCAAAACAGTAAATTTCCACTTAAAGAAAGGATTATACTTTAGATAACTTAGGATTACATTTTGAGTGAGAAATAAATGAACATTTGATTGCCAATTTTACTCTAAGCGTCAATGATTTTCATCTGAATTCATAATCGCAAATGATAGAAAAGGTGTTCTAGTAATCATTATTTTGAAATACTGCAACGGTCGAGAAATTCAGAAGGCTGTTCCGAGATAATTTCTCTCGGTTATTAAGTATGGTAATGATCTCTTAGATTGACCTTATGGAATCAAATGTGTTTTGAAAGATTGGCTTTTTAATATCCGAACCTGAAAACATTCTGCGAATTTGGTGTCAGAACTACTGATTGAATTACAACGAGAGATCAGTTCCGCGTCCGAAGAGAAAATGTTGTCCTACTTTGTTTCGTGTGAAAGCTATCTGGGACGAAATGGGTCAGAGTCGATGATCATCCTTACCTGTAGGAGTATGTTAGAACCCGTTTTGGCTTAGCAAAATTGCATAGCAGAGCGGCTCCTACCATTTCCAGTGATATACATTTTATTGTTATCCTCAAAGAAGGAAAGTCAAGCACGCTTTTCAGACGTCTACAATTGAGAAATGGCCTATGTCACTATTTGCTTGTTAAAATTTAAATGAAAATTATTAACAATTTGACTGGTTATACATATCTATATTATGTTAGACTTGATGGTCCAATGATTAAGGTTTGGGTTTTGAAGCCAATGGGTCGTGGGTGGTTCGAATCCCCTTAACTCCCTTAGTGAAAAGAGGCAAGCTATTGTGGTAATGCTCCACTCGTGATAAATATATAATAATTGCTATGTGTCTGCTGAGTACTTATATTTATATATAAATATATATACGGTGCTGGTAGACAATCATTATAACTGATGACAAGTTCTTTCTTTCCAAAGCTTGCAGCCATTGCTCGCTATCTGGTCTTCCCCTTACTTCTGAAATACTCGTAGGCTCTGCTGACAATTGCTCGTTAGCGACCATGACGTACTTTAACAAATCACTGTCAACTGCATGTCCAGATCTTTCACGTGCACGAACTTCACGACTGGAACTACGATTTCCATGATTTAACTCATTGATCTCTTCTTCGATTTCCTCATTCAAAACTTCTTCTCTGATTTCGTCCTCAAAATTGTGCAAATCCTCTGCAACTTCTTTTGCTTTCTCAATGCTGCACTCATACTCGACTTCATATTCGACTTTTTTCTCTTTACTCGGTACGCCTCTAAAGCTTTCCTCTGCAAAAGTGACATCACGACTTATGATGACTTTTCTCGTCTTCACGTTGCATACTCTGTAGCCTTTACTCTCAGAAGTGTAGTCAAGAAACACATGCTTCTCGCTCTTAGCATCCTATGTGCTTCGCTTAACATCAGGTACATGTACGTAACAGTCACACCCAAAGGTTCGGAAATGTGAAACCTTAGGTTTTTTCCCCAAAAATAAATCACACGGAACTCTACTCTCGTTAGCACTTGTGTAACTGAGATTCAAAACACAAACCGCATTGCTCACTGCCTCTGCCCAGAAAGTGTATGGCAACTCAGCATAATGTAACATCGAACGTGCGCTTTCAACAATTGTCCTATTATGCCGTTCTGCTACTCCATTTTGCTGAGGCAAATATGGCGCTGTTAACTGGTGCTTAATACCTCTCTCACGCATGAAATCTTTCATAGCTCTATTTACATACTCGGAACCGTGATCCGATCTCAAAGCTTTCACTTTTTTACCAGTTCGTCTTTCCGCTGGTGAAATAAAATCCTTAAAGCACGAAAATAATTCTGACTTCTGCCTCAAAAAATAAACAAATGTAAACCTCGAGTAGTCGTTAATAAATGTGGCAAAGTAACGCCTATCGCCTAATGATTCATTCTGCATTGGCCCACAAAGATCCGAATGGATTAGCTCAAGAACATTAGTAGCTCTGTTTTCGCTGGCTTTCGGAAATGGCTGTCTTGTTTGTTTGCCTTTAATACAGCCTTCACAAATCTGCGTTTTGTGACTATCATGTGCGTTAAAACTTAGGCCATCAACCATGTTTTCCCTGCTCAGCTTGCTTAGTTTCTGGTGATATGTGCCCCATCCTACGATGCCACAAAGTAATATCATCTTCCACTGCTGAGGTACATTCTATTTCCTCACGCTGTACAACACTGCCTTCAAGCGATACAAATTTCCATCTTCTACCTTACCACGTGCAATTACGTGCCCGCTGTTCCCTTTCATAATTCGACACACATTGCCCAAAAATTTAACAGTACACCCCGCCTAGGTGATTTTCTTGACAGAAACTAAATTTTGTCCTAATGCGGGTACAAACAAAACATTCTTAATCGTCACACTCTCTCGGATAACACACTGCAAAGCATAAATGGTTGAAGAAGTCCACAAAGCTAAGTCATGGTGCACTGCTGAGGAAGGGGAAACGAGATTTAAACTTGAATTATGAGGTGGAAATATATGGTTGCCCTATCAAACTTTTTTTTGAATTCTCAGTTTATCGATTCCTAAAAAATAACCAAAAGTTGTATTGAAAAGCAAGGTAAGGCTGCAGAATTTCCATGGCCGCCAGCCTTAACGAGTGTGCTTGTACCACAGTAAGAGGTACTAAAAGGGTAGTGTTAGGTTCAGGGAATGGGCAAAGACAACGAAACACGAATTAACACGAATTGATTCGGAGCTGTTGCCTTTGAAGATTTATCGTTGAATTTATTGTGTTGGCTGATACATCACCGAAGTTGATGAAGAGTAATTTGACGTAGGTGCAAATTCAGTGCATCTTTAACGACTCGCTATCTTTGTGATTTTTCTGTTTATTTTAGAGTAGTTTTAATGTCGACCCCACTGCTCATCAGGGGTCTTTAATTGAGCGACTGCTATGTGACGTCTTGACGTGGCTATAACCTGTAAGATACAGTGTTACAGTTGCTTGATATTAGTTATTCGCCCCATTGCCTTTAGTGATCAGTCGGTGTTGCTTGTTCTTAGAGGTCCCATGGCTTTAGATCATTTGCATATTTCTTTTCTTTGTATTTCTTAAACTTCATCTAGTTTATTTCTTCATAGATATTAAAAGAGCACCTAGCAAAACAGTGGATATTACATTGGTGATCGTGACAGCCATCTGCATCGCAGTTATGATCGCTGTTGTTGTGACGATGCTGTTTTATTGCAGGTAAGAAAAGGACCATAGCCCCGCCCCGTGGTATATAATAATTTCTGAAATATTCCATCCAGTAGGACCCCAATGCTGAAGATAATTTATTAATTAGCTCCGGCTTCTGAATAAGTTGCCCATCTTGCAATTAGCTGTACATCCCGAGTCGTTCGTAACAAACTGGTGACGATTAGGACATGTGAATCGAACGCCCGTCTTTTGTAGCTCATATATTTATCTCAACAAAACAGCTTCTTTTTAATCAGCAGTGAGATGGATCGTAATTTAGTGTCTAATACCACCACAGTGTCTGTTCCTGAAATTTACTCGCAATTTCCGTAAATCCTAAATTCTTATTCTTGTTTTTATCCAGGGATTAATAGCTACGCCTGCATTGCCACCAGCGATCACGGTCTTGTGCTGCTGTTGTCTGCGACCTTCCTTCGTATTTAATGGAGGAGGTCGTCTCTGCGTTTTGGTTCCTTGTCTTCCACATGGTAATGTTCCTTCTGTGACTCTTATTGTTTATCTGTTGTCGTTAGGCCAGGCAACGTGGCTGTCCCGGTAATGCTTGGATCTTCTGACGGCAGCGGTTGCATCTTTTGCCTTATCCAGATGTTTATCTGTTGTCGTTAGACGAGGCAACGTGGCTGTACAGCGGATCAGCTTGTCTAAATTAGTAAATTCTAACAGCAGGGTGCGGGGGCATATGCTCTTCTCGCTTCCCACCAACTCCATCATAGAGTGTATTCAAAATTTGCTTTATAAGATGAGGCGGCTTACCTTGTCGAGATTAGCCCAGAAGCAGCAAGATATCCAATCATTATAGCAGGCCCCTAATGTGAAAAGAAAGTGTTAATGTGAATTACTACTGTAACTAACGTCTATGTCCACTTCATTTATTTCCATTTATTCCACTTCAAGATACATCTTAAAGGCCCGTCTTTGAACACGTTACGCATGCGCCAAGATAGAATATCAAAGTCTTCTTGGGCTTTGTCCACGCAAGTCTCGTACGCTAACAGATTTCTTAAACACCACCCCTGAAAGACTAAGATCCTACAAGCTTTGTGGTTCTAATAAAAATTTGTATTAAGTCTTCATAATGCAAATGTCCAATGGTATGACTGGTTAATCCGCAAATATAAACATAGAAGACATTTTTACAGACTGGCTCATCGTTACAGATTGGCGTTAAATATCCCATGTAAAGTCTCATACATCATGACAGGAGCTAGTAATGTAATAAGATAATTTTCTTCGATAAGAGAAAAGTAAAATGGAGTGCAAACTTTAGTCGTCTATCCTTCTAAACGATTAAAGCAAAAAATGTACAAGATTGGCACTACAAAATTTGTACATTTGTAAATGACCGTGTTGCTTAAATTCTCCCTGTGTTATCTACTTTTTATTAAAAGGTATGTTTCCACGTTCTACGTGTAATTCGGGCCATGTGCTAGAAAGATGCCTTTTATGTGCCGTAGAAGCCTCGCTTGGCTATTTTAAACGAGAGCGCCAGCCAGGGATTGGTACAAAAGATCTTGCGTTACTAGGGGAAACATTAGCTTTCGGAAACTACAATAAAAGCGTACACGGCCAGTTATCTGATTCCTTACATAGACTCTTATGCTGCTCCTGCCTTGTAGAATGCGCATGCGCTGTGGTCAATTCCAAGTTTGTAACTCATTGGAAGTACATACCTGCGCGCCAATGGCTCCTGCCAGTCTCCTTACATAGATCATGATATCCAACAAAGGCTGCAAAGAGTAAGATATGTGTTAATGCAAAAGAATTATTGATTTATGACGGTATTGTCACGCACTTCAAATGAAAGATATGGTACAACAATGAACTATTGCAGTAATCAACAAAACAACAACTAAACACGAGAGCAAGCCAGAGATTATTGCACCAAAAAAACTGTACTGTTATGAGATATATTTCCTTGACCGCAACGAAACACAAAATTAAGCCCAAGTTAGAACAACATTGGTAACGCGGTGGCAACGACATGACGATGAAAATATTTCTACAATTTTCGATTTATCACCTACTAAAAGATTCTCTCAACCAAATATATTTCTAAGTTAATTTAATCTATGATAATCTTAAACGACTTAGGTTCCTCTGCGAAAAATGTTTTAATGACCTGTATATAGGTATATTTATGATGTAATATGTTTTGTGACACAAAAGTTGCAACGGACATGCTGAGTGACCAACGTTGACAAGTTCTAGAGTTGCTATATACAACTAAAAAGGATACCATATACCGGGCTTTATGTTCTTGTCCAAAAACTCAAAGGGGTGCTTACAAAATGTTCCGCCTTGACCACGAAAGTTCTAATTTTCGGTGCATTAACAATGACGCAATATAAGATAAACCTTTACCGATTTGAGAATAACATATTTCAAATTTGATATTAAATATTAGTTACACTAATAAACAGATGGTATACGATAGTCGGCCAATGACTAGTTACGCTACTTCATCTTTGTTACAAGTTTGCATTTTTGTGTTTATCATCCGCAAAGTTATCATCTAATTAGAGAAAGGATGGAGAAACTAATATATGTCCAATGTGACGTAATACATGATGTAAATATGTTTTTGATAAGTTGTAAGTGTTTTTTCAAAATTATGTATGTTTTCTCTTCTATACACATAAAAGATAGACTAAAACGATTTTCCTTGAATGGGAAGAATGATGAGCAACACATCGTGCGACCTTCAGTTGTGAAGTCCTCTTCAGTTGTTTGGTAGTCGAAAGGTGTCTTTTTATGCCACAGCTGGTCCTTTAGCAAAGTTATATTTTATAATTCCTTCAAGTACATATGCTGCAAATTATATTTACGTCATTTCCCCTGAATGATACTATATCTTTTTCTTCTAGTGTGCTGTTAATTCTACTTCCACAATGGCAAAGGGAATCTTTGCTGTCCTGTTTTTGGCATGTCTCAGTTTTGCATTTATTGATGGAAAGGTAGGGATTATGTTTAGAAGCAATATTTTTAAATGTGACGATGAGAAATGTAAGCCCTCGGCTGTCTTTCAAGTGAAATCAATGGCCAGCAAGACAGGTTATGTTGCTGAAACCCATAGTGTTTACTCTTTTTAAAGAGACAAACCTTAAGAATGAATAGCGTCAATTGAAACATTGACTTTGAAAGTAAGGATTCTTTGAGGGACATTTGTTCTAACTAAAGAAATCATTTATGTGCTTAGCGTCTCATCTGATATACCAAAAGCAATACTTTGATTAAATTAATGGAGTCAATAGGGGATCACCACTAACGCCGGTTTTAGCAAAGTTTCTCTTTATTTTAATAAATGTAAGTGGACACTGGAGTATTCAAGTGGTAGTTTACAGGTTATGTCGAAAGTCTCGAGAAAGACCCTTGGAAAAATTCTGTTACATTCCAACATGATCAGTTTCAGGCCCTCCGTGGATAAGAAATTTCAAAGGGGTTTTGCAAGCACAATTAAGCACAATTAAGCAAGTACAGAGTAACCTGTCAATACCGATTCTGACAACAATGATAACAAGGACAGTATTAACTGACATCTTATAAGAATCCCATAGCAACTTAAGGTGAATGGGGGACGGGATTGTTATCCAGTTCATTTTCATAGTTCAAGACCCCTTCTGTGGACCCTTTTGACAGAAAAAAATTATTCTTTTCCTTAACTCAACCCCCTACCCCTCAACGTCTTTGATTTTACGCTTCAATTTAAATCCGACGGCATGCAAAATCTCTGATGTTTATACAGTTTGTCCGAGTGAGGTTCAGTCAATCAAAATACGGACAGAAAGAAATGTTGGAGGTATTAAACAACACAATCCATCATAGTGAACAAAATACGTCAGTAGATAGTTGATTTGAAATGTTAATTCGAATTAATTTATAGAATATGTATAACTTTTCTTACTTCTTGCACTTACACATCCCGTCGTTGGAAGGTCTGAATCCTCCAAACTTAGATTGTTCGACAAAACTCACTGAAACATCGATTTGTGTATAATGATCATTTCAGACTTGCTTCACCAACTTATCTTAGTTTGCAAAAAATTTCAGAAAACTTCAATTTTTCGAGTTATAGAGGTTAAATTGGCCAAAGGGCCGAAAGAAATCGTTCGAGTGATGGAAAGTTCGAGTTATGGCAGTTCGAGCTACAGGAGATAACTTACTAGCAAATATATAATCTTTCTGAAGGGAAGGACAAATATTATTTGGGTTGTAGAAGGTTCGAGTTATCTAAGTTCGAGTTATGGAGGTTCTACTGTACTTTCTGAATGGTCCATAATGCCTTGTCCTTGAAGTTACAATATTTTGTGGAAAGCATTAGACCCAAAGAGGTTTGCGTTTATGTATGGCACTAGAACTGCTTGAATACCTTTCAGAATAATGATATGAAACAGTGACGGGATGCTAAAATTTCTTCAGAAAGTTGAAAAGATTATTAATCCTTGTAAATAATCCAGATGACAACCAAATTTTATAACAGAATTTTATTGCTTATTATGGAGACGTCACTTCGAATTTAACAGAGTTTTGCGTGGAACTACCCTTGTGAGAAAGATGGAAATGTTCGTTCCCCAACCCTCAACCCCACCCCACATTATTTGATAAGTTCGCACCACATTGATTTGTGACTATTTCCATTGTAGAGGTTTGATAGTGAAAAGGCTGGTGACAGGGAAGTGCAGAGAACTATGTTGGAACTTTTAAATCAGTTGGATGGATTTAGTTCCAGTTCCCAAATAAAGGTAACTTTCTGTCGCAATAGATCCCGCGCCAAATATGGCGTAACTCCCGCTTTCAATGTTGCAATTCCTCTTCACCAGTACCCTTGCTTTGGCGCTCTTTAAGGAATGTCGTACTTGTTTTTTATCTTGTATGATTATCATGTTTCATCATTTAGGGCTTCGTGATTTTAATATTGCTGTTGAGATATATAAGATCGATTGGGTGATATCGCTGATATTATTATCATGATAGTCTGTGGAACGTAACAAGCCTCAGAAAATCTCGCCGTATACCCGAACGCTATTTCTGTCCATAAGTAACCAAAGTAACAGTGAAAGACTGAATTACTCACATGTGGCAAAGCTGATCGTTTTCATCCTAGTCTAAGATTCCATTTTTTGCTGAGTTTACCCTTTTTCTTAGATCTTACGAGTATACAAGAATAGTACCTGCCTTCAAAACAAAATTGTTTTTTTTTTTGGGGGGGGGGGGGATTTTGGTTGGGGATATACACGGCATTTGCAGTGCAGTTCCCGTTTACTGCATCCATTGCTATAAACAACAACTGCAAATGGCGTGTATATTCTTAACCAAAATTGTAGGCAGTTTCAGGAAGCAGACATCGATTCAATGTAAACGTCCGGCTTTAACTTCATAGATAATTCTTCTTAACAGAACTCTGGCCAAGTTAGAGTTGGAAGTTAGGCAGCACATGACACTTCTATTTGTACTCAAAATTATCGTCGAGACTGACAGTCGTGTCTCAATCCCTTAGGATGCCCTGGGATCACATTCATCTCAGCTATAATGACTCTCTCCATGTCGATAGTGGTTATCGAATGTCTTTGCGTTGGGAAAAAAGACTTTGATCAAATCAACTGCAACCACAGGACCCGGGGTCGTATTCAAGATGCATTGTGTATGCGGAGACTTGTACACTGGAGAAACTGGAAGAGCGGTGAAAGAGAGGATAAAGGAACAACATGAAGATATCGGCTGGGCTCTACACAAACGTCTGCTATTTCAGAAAATTCGAAGGAAACTGGCCTCTGCCCACTTTGGAGTAAAATTAATCTTATAGATCTGGAACAAAATTGGTACACCCGTAAAGTTAAGAAGGCTATCGAAATTGAACTTCGTCCTTATGACATCAATAGGGACAAGAGCGTAGAATTTCCTGAGACACGAATGACAGCAATAAAGGAACAAAACAGGAAACCAATGTTGAGGTGGACGTCCACAGAAACAGCTTCTCGCCCAAATACGAGGATCGGAGATGCACCAAAAAGCAAGGAAAATTAGCATCGAGCATAACACACGAAGATGACATTGCCTGAAGAAGCCTAGCAGTATGCAGTTGAAACGTCACGCTCCTGAATGACAGTAACAATATCGTGGGACAAATAATTATGTGCATTGTTAATGTATATTACCACGATGAGCAATCCCTTTAATAATATGGACGTGATCATGTTTTGATAACTTTTGTGTTCAAAAACAAGAGTATGTTAACATGGGAGATCACGTAGCTTAGTTGGCAGAGCACACATATTTACTACACTACCCTCCCAAAAGTAATTGAACACTTGCAGAAAACGAAGATGGCAGCTGTCAACGTTGGCAAATCTACATCCGGATTGATTGCACAACAATTATTCGATCGGACAAGTCTTTTCATTCAGACTTATACCAATCGAAAGAGAAATTTTCAAAGATTTTCGTAGTTATGCAAATTTATGCGTTACTTTTTCGCAATTTTTAGGTCATACAAACATTGCTTAATCGATTTCACGAAAAATTGGAGGGGGGTACCAAAAGGAAATAGCGCCGCCCAAATGAAAGTCTAAGCATAACCCAAAACCTCGAGTATGTGGCGTAAATTGTTACCGGTGAGTTTATCCAAAGGAGCTTTGTTTGTCAGAAAGTGCAATAGCGCCCAGAACTTCAAGTACATATGCCTTGGCCTCAATATATATTATGTATATCAAAGGTCAGACTAAAGCACACACTAAAGAAGCTGAGGTACGTTAAAGTCTATTAATGACAAGTCTTACCTTCCGAATTCATCGGTGATGTCTTTATTCTTTGATTGCTTTAGCAATTCGACAGCATTCTTCGTTTTGCCAAGTAAAACTTGACGATGAACCTCTGGGAGATTGCTCTCCTCTGGGATAAACATATAAGAACTTTGCCACATATCGCAAAGTCAATAACTCAATTTTCTTTAACAATAGCAAATCATGCTTCAAAAGCTCAATTTTTATCAGAAATAAATACATTTTGCCAGCGATGTGTTTAATACAAATTAACTCCATTATCAGACGTCAGATTGTTATGATTTCGTCAAATTGAACGTTTTCAAACTTAGCGGGAGGAGGTCTGGCACTAGGTAAGCATTCAAACACAGGTTGCCGAGTTTATCCCAATGAACTCTAAGTAAATAAGTAAATATATAAATAAATGAATAAGTAAATAAATAAGTAAATATATGGATAAGCAAATAAAAGAACAGATCAATTAATAAATAAATGAATAAATAAATGAATAAATCAATGAATAAATAAATATAAAGAGCAGTAAAAGAGACATTTCTATCTATGAATGCCGTCAATAATCCTATAGTTTTATTTGTTGACTTTCTGATGTTTTATGCAAAGGTGAATGACGAGAAAAGGTAAGATAAAGACGCCTTATTAAATTCCTTTTTGACAAATGTTAATGTTAGCGAACTTCCAATTTTTTACCAAGCAAGGCCTTACAAAAGGGGTCCAATCGTTATTTAAAATCATCAAACATTGCAAATGGTATATACTCAAGACAGTTTCTATGACATGTTTAATCGCTGTTAATGTTAGGCCCTAAACAGAGATGCAGTAGGGCTTTGATGCTTGGTTAATAACGCGCTGGCCCTGCTAAGGAGAAGTTAAGGAAACACAAGGGTGCCTATTTCCTTATTTTAAACATAGTCTTGGTGGTACAAAACTTGAAAATGGACAAATAGTGTTTGTAATATATAAGATTTCTTCTTTATTGTTGTAAGTATGTTGGCGAATGATCTTAAAAAGAGACGACCGAAAAGCTTCGATCGAAAATACGAAACCACACTGTACTGCTTTTATCGTTTAATTTGTTACTTATATTATTATTATTATTATTATTATTATTAACAATCTTTAAACAGGGTGCCCACATCACTCAGTGGTGGTTTTCAGTGGTTGTCTGAAAGATTTTTTCAGGTCAATTGCAAATTGGTTGCTAAAGCACTTCAGTCTTTTTCGAGGCAAATTTAGTACCGGTGAACTATTCGCTCTTTTTCATATCTCCCTTTTCACGATAGCTGCTGGTGTAAAATCCGCATTTACATGCCTGAAATTTCGACTTCGAAATTCTAGCATGTGAACATATTTATAATGGTCAACAGGCCTACACAGTAACAAAAACGGCTTCACTTAGAAGATCCGAAGAGCTACTACGAATAATAATAACATTTACCGTTCATTTTGTAAGACCACAACAGCTGCCCAAAGGATATTCTACCGCTGACCTAAGAATATACTACCACAACATTATAAGGTGGACGGGCAACTACTAAGCGTGACGAGATATAGGTAAAGGCGGACGGTCATGAACGTCAATCTACAACGCAATGCGTTGAATGAATCAATCGATGAAATAAATTTAACCTACTTTCCCAACTTGCTTCGATATCGTTAAACAAACAAAACGTGTGTACATGTCTGCATTCAGTTTCTGCAAAACTACCTGAAGGGATGGTCGAGAGAGGATGAGAGGCATACGAATCCCAAACCAATCAGGACCGTAAGTTGGAGTATTTATTAGTCCAGAAAAGTCCTGGGTCTTTAATAAAGCCTTCGCATTTCGTCTTTTGAATAATGCGCCAAGTAAGTAAGTAAAGGATTCATTTACTGCACACTATTTGCCAGACACTGGCTACGGAAATTACCGGGCAAGGAGCGACTAAAAATGCTTTTATCGAAGAATTTACCTTAACGATATATTTACTTACAGAAAACTCGTTGGCGTCGATTTGTCCTAAAAACTCGCAAAAACAACTCCAAACGCTGCATTTTCCCCACTGTACTCTTGCCATCTACTATAAAAATAAGGTCGATGAGTAACTAGCAACTATTAACAGCATTTGTTCTTGAATGTGGCTACCCAGAAAACGTCATCAATATTGTTATTTCTACAAAAAATGTCAGATTTTCTTCTGACCAAAAATAGGGATCCATTTATTCGTGACTATCTTGATATGGAATTTTCCATAGATTTTGATAAAAAGATATCAACAGCCTTTTGCTTGCAGGACAAATAGACATACTTCCTGTCACATATAAAAGTTTAAAAGTTTTTACATTCACGTGTCGCTATGCGACAGAGTGTAGGTCGTACGTCACGGAGTTTACAGGACCGACCCGCGCAACATGTATCAGCATTTGTAAGTAAACGTTACCGAGTCTTCGGAACAAAACACGTCCACTTATCCCTAAACAGACGCTGCAGTAGGGCATAATTTGCTTCAAAGCATGGGCGTGTGCCAACAACCAACAAGAGTATCTGTTTCAGGTACTAGCTAAAGTACGACCTCAACCTCATCTTGCTGCTCTAGAAGCTGCATCCATGAAGACAGAGAAGCCCGTTACCTGTCCACAAAATGCCACATATTACAGCTCGTGTTACAATCCAGCAAACCGTTGATTTGCTAAGTGGATTAGCATGCAGAGTTCTGGATGTAAATGGATCTGATTCCCTTTCTAGGGTGTTTATACGGGATCGATTTGGATCCGTACCAGTTTGGATTTGCACCCGTGTAAACAGGGTCTAAATAATACCATGCTATAATTTAGACCTTTATGCCGTGGCTACTGGTTCCTAACTTTGACACCTTTGTTGCTCTGTAACTGAGCCTCCAAATTGAGATTTAAAGAGTAAAAATCCTCAAAGTATCAAGACCATAAAATACCACTAAAAATCTGGAATTTAGCTTAGAATAAATGTTATGTTAAAGCTTTGAAGTAGAGTGACCTTTATCATGCGTCGTAGTTTTTTTACTCTTTTATACTTTTCAGGTGTAAAGTGTTACTACTTCAAAAAATGTTTTTGTTCTTAAAAGCAGTTTACTTGCTCTTCCATATTTCCCTAAGTGCGCTGCGTGCGGCTGCTTTTAGACTTGTTCTACGTAAAAGCTTTTCGTCTACGTCTCTACTACACCTAATGGAGCTGCCAGACTTGTGGGCTTCTCTGTTATTCTTCTTTCTTTCTTCTCCATATATATCTTCAATGGCAAAGTAATTTCCCCATCCGCATTTATTTGCTTGCTTGGAGCAGCTACGCAGCCAGTCAAATTTTTATGGGCGGGAAATTTCCAAACGAAACCTTTTCCCTCCCATCCTTCCTTCCAGGCAATCCACGACGGTTTTGTCGACTAGGGAAATTTTGAACTTTCAGAGTGAACGCATTTGAGAGACTTAGACTTCTCGTCGTTCTTTTGTAGTGAATTGAAATACAAAAGCGATCCACTCCTTTCAATGACGGTAAGAATTGTGTTTTGGGGGTGGGGGCAAACGTGGCCAAGTTGTAGTTGTTGGGCGGGCACAGCCCCCCGCACCCGGCCTTGACTGCGTGCCTGGCTTGGAGTTTATGTTGAAGTCAGAGCTAAAGCATTAACTTTACTAGCAAAGGGCTTGAAGTTCTAAGTTCATTCTATTGACTCAGTGATTGTAGATTGTGTTGTAAGGAAGGAATATATAACTTCGTAACTAATTCATACCTTAGTTCTAATCTAAAAATAAAATTGTAGGTGTAACTTTACAGAAGGTAGATAAAAAGAGAGGAAGTGAACAAGTTAGATGACATTTAGGAACAGCGCGAATTATAGCGTTAGTCGAAGCACTGCCAAACTATTTACAGTGAAAGACGAGTAAAATTAATGCACTAAAGTATAAAGGGTTGCTGCTCTACGATGACGAATAACTATGAAAGTATGCACTTCACATAGCATATAAAACAACAATTGTGCGCTCTTAATATTGTGTCCAACGATGAATGAGGTTTTTGTCATGTTCTTTTTTCTCCTTTACCAACTGTTTTGCTTAGGTATCTAGGATATAAAACTTTGTTTGGACTCTGGGAAATCCTCGTGCAACGTTGAACAGAGCTTGCGAACCAGCTGTTTTATTGCCATGAAGTTGTAGGAAGATCTGCTACCTCCAATCATAATCTTCAAATCGAATGTGAAGGTAACAAGAACTTGACATCAAACCTCTGTTGAAAATTAGCGTGTGTCATCGCGTCAGTGATCATGGCATAGTTTCTGGGAGGAAATGCGACTGGGAGGAGATGCGATTGCGAACCTCCACAAGGTATTCTAAGCCTTGCTATTTGCAATAATCACTGCTATTAGATTATTCATCCAAATGTAACAATTGAAGCATTTCTTTCTATTTGTTATAATAACAGACTTTAAAGAGCAGCGGATCCTACGTCTATTCAGCTTCGTGTATGCGTATTGTTTCAGGACACAAACTAATTTCATCGTGGATTGTGTAATGCGTGATTTTACTTTTATTATAGTGATTGCGTTGATGTGATTATCTATTACTCAGTCACCGCTTCAAAAAGCAGCGTTTCGAGTATTTTCTGTTAATGTATAACGTAGAGGTCGAACTCCTAAGCAATCCCAACTTTAATGGCTCTTTCGTTATCTCCGTCTGTCTTTAGGCGTTCAAGTGGCGAGGCAACCAAAACGTTCCTGGAGCAAAAGTACCAAACCACTCCCCGACCATCCCCTCGACTGTCCTCATCCTCATCGAGCAGTCACGTGAGATCCTTAAGCAACGGAAATGGTATGTTGATCAGATTTCATATCTGCATAAAGCATTATTTGTAGGAAGTGTACTTTTAGGTACCTAAAGATAGCTAATATTAACTGCAGTTTACTTGATTGTGACGCGGAGTATAAAGTCATTAAGGATACAACAGTTTTTCGGATTAAAAAGTGGGTATTGCTTTAGCTGTGGACTTCCAAGGGGGTGACTTTAAAGACTGACTTCTTCTTTCGACAAAGATAATCCAACGCCTTGTACCCTACATTCTTATTTATTGATTATACTTTTACATTACTGGGCACTATTGCTGTGGAAGAAATAGAATACCATGCAGATACTTTTAGTATGTTTTCTTTATCACTTTCTTCTTCTACCCATTTTGTTCTTAAGAAACTTATTTAGTGTGAGAAAAATTAATATTCTTACATTTCTGTTTGCATCCTTTTCTGTTTTGTGTTAAATATTTTTTTGCCACTCTTTTTAAGACCTTTTCTTGAGAGAGACATACTTAGTGCAAGCAAGATAAATACTTCTATCTATTTTTGTGACTTCAGTCTCACCGACCATCATGTCTGATGCTGATATGGAAAAGCGAGTTCTTATGGAGACGAATCTCGCCAATGAAGTTGCCATGATCGTTCTCGATTTGATCGAGTTATTTTGTGTACATTTCAAGGTATGCACTCGGACTTTCTTACTAATGTAGTTTCTAGTGTTGGGAGTACCGCTCTGAGCTTAAGTCGCCTTCATTTTCTGTTTCCAGGTAATACCGAGTATTCTGCGGAAGCATCGCATTTCAAACGCCATTATTCTTTTTTCAACACTTCGAAGCAAAGGTAGCAAAAGAGAAAAAACCAGAAGAGAATGTAGCGGAGAAGAAGGTTGCAGAAGCAAAGGTAGCAGAAGAGAAAAAACCAGAAGAG
Organism: Alatinidae sp. Z8VKAUB7J3; assembly: GCA_010016025.2. NCBI lineage: Eukaryota > Metazoa > Cnidaria > Cubozoa > Carybdeida > Alatinidae > Alatinidae sp. Z8VKAUB7J3. The sequence continues at coordinate 64,620,230 of JAAAKM020073195.1, forward strand.
AATGTAGCGGAGAAGAAGGTTGCAGAAGCGAGAGTAGCAGAAGGGTAAGAATTAGGAAAGAATGTAACTGAAGACACGATTATAGAAGCAAACGGGAGCAGAAGCGACGGCTGCAGTATGAAAAGTACTGAAAGGGAAGAGTGCAGAAGCAATGGTAGCAGAAGGAAAAGTAGCTGAAGAGAAGGTTGCAGTAGCAAGAACAGTAGAAGGGATAGTAGTAGAAGGGTATTTAGCGGAACAGACGGCTCTAGTGGGAATGTTTGCAGAAGCGCAGGTTGCAGCGAGTGAAGTAGTAGAAGAGAACGTAATCAAAGACAAACAAGGCTACAGCAGCAAACGTTGCAGAAGACACCGAAATGTAGCTGAAGAGAAAGTAGCAGCGGAAAAGGTTTGAGAAGGAAAAGTCGTAGAAGACAACGACATGTAGCTGAAGAGAAAGTAGCAGCGGAAAAGGTTTGAGAAGGAAAAGTCGCAGAAGACAACAACATGTAGCTGAAGAGAAAGTAGCAGCGGGAAAGGTTTGAGAAGGAAAAGTCGCTGAAGACGACAAGATGTAGCTGAAGAGAAAGTAGCAGCCAAAAAGGTTTGAGAAGGAAAAGTCGTAGAAAACAACGACATGTAGCTGAAGAGAAAGTAGCAGTGGAAAAGGTTTGAGAAGGAAAAGTCACAGAAGACGACGAGATGTAGCTGAAGAGAAAGTAGCAGCGAAAAAGGTTTGAGAAAGGAAAGTCGCAGAAAACGCGAGATTTAGCTAAAGAGAAAGTGGCAGCGGAAAAGGCTGCAGAAGCCAAAGTAGCGGAAGGGAAAATAGCAAAGTAGAAGATTGTGCAAGCAAGGTACTAGAAGAGAATGTTACTGAAGAAAAGTTTGAAGAAGCGGAAGTGACAGAAGAGAAAGAAAAAGAAAAGAATATAACAAACTACAAAGATAGAAAGGCAAAGGTAGCAGAAGCGAAGATGGCAGCAAGGCAAAATGTAGAAGAGAATGTAGCAGAACAGAGGGTTGCAGAAAAAAAAGTTCCAAAAGGGAAAGTAGCAGAGTAGATGATTGTCCAAGGAAAGTAGTAGACGCGAATGTAATAGAAGAGAATATTACCCAAGGAAAGGTTGCAGAAGAGCCTGTAGTGGAAGAGAAGTTACAGAAGAGAAGGTTGAAGAAGCGGAAGTGACAGAAGAGAAATAAATAGAAAAGAATATAACAAAATACAAGGATAAAAAGCCAAAGGTAGCAGAAGCGAAGATGGCAGCAAGGAAAATCGTAGAAGAGAATGCAGCAGAACAGAGGGTTGCAGTTTCGTGATCTGCACGTAAGCTCCCTTTCAAGATGGAATTAAAACCTATCGCTTGAAGAAATCAGTTTCAGCCCAGTTCACATCCTTGGAAATGAGGTTTCTGAATCCTGTCCATTATTTATGACTGTCAATATGTAAAAAAATTCCCAAACATTGAACATACCGTAGAAAAACTGGAGTTGACAGGTTTGCCTGTTGATTAACAGCTCACCGTAACCATAGCGTGGTAGCCACACCCTGTTTACTTCACAAACTAGAAGGCAGATGTATCACCACAATATTGACAGACGTGTCACGAAACAAGAGCGTGATCTTCATTAATTGAAGTGGTTTAATAGCTGACCAAGATCCTTCTTATCGATATAACCAAAGTCGAGCCTTCTGTTAAGGACATTGTAACTACAAATGTGGTATCTGTAGTTATTAAATCTAAGGGATTGAAATCTTATCTGACAATCCAATAGTTCTTCACCATCTTTGTTTTCACTATGTTGCTATATAAACACGATCACTCTCCTCCACATAATTGCAAATGGGAGACAGGGATAAATCTCCGTTTTTTGGAAGAAATGTCCCCGATTTCAATTAAGTACTATCCCCCCAAACCATTTTTAGATGTCTACCCCCTAATAATCGATAACCTAGAAATATGCGTGCATAAGAAAACAGTAAGAGAAAAGTTTAGCAAAAGAAAATTTCAACGGCTCTAAATACAATGTTACAACAACGTACGCAAAGTTCACAACAGTTTGAAGACGTTTCCATTACCATTATTTGCGTACTACTGCAATATTTCTTCCTTGGCTAAAACTTTCACTCCGGACCTGTTTCTGCTTCCTGCCTTTCCCTCTAATCTACGGTAAGTTAAACGTATTTTCACCTCTCCAAACTGTCATAACCTGCCCCAATTTATAAATATGTCTACCCTCTACCTAATTGGCCCCCACAATTAGCTTGGGGAAAGTACATGGTTCCTTTTTTATATTATACTTCTCAACTTCTGCGCTTTCAATTTTCATATCCTGAACATAGTTGGTAGAGCTTGTAAGGTGCGCTATCTTGGCCTGAAGCTTTCTTTAACCTTAAAATTCGATGGAAAGCTCCACTTAACTCAATTTTGGGGCACTCTTATTGAGCATGACGCCTGAAGTTGTTGCTCTTCGAAACCCCATATTGGAGTGCGATGCTCCTCTTTTCCATGATATGTTTGTCAACAGTATAATATAAGTCAACTCCTGGTGTACACCTCTTCAATTTTGTACCCTAACTCGTCCTTAACCTTTCTTACATCATTGCAACCGCAATATCTTATTTTCTCTTCTTGTACGTTCTTAGTCTATTCCTTCTTCTGTGATAGCTCTCCTAGATTAACCTCTTTCCTTTGCATTATTTATAACTGAAAGATGAATCGCTTTTAAAACAGTGTCCCTGAAAATGTCTACAGCCGCTCTAGATTTTGTCCTGACTGACTGACTGACTGACTGACTGACTGACTGACTGACTGACTGACTGACTGACTGACTGACTGACTGACTGGATCTGGCTAGCTGATTACCTTCAAACTTTAAACTATGTATTAAAAACGAGATTAGTGCTACCTTTGTCAGGTAAGCAATGTTTTTTAAAAACTTACCCAACTAAAATTGTACTGTAGGACAGATTGTCTCAGAGCTGTGGAAAGGTTGTAATCTTCCGAACTATGGTGTACTTGATGTGCAGCCCATATAAAGTTTATTTCTAGAAAATACCCAATGTATACATATTTGTTAAAAGCACCAATGTAATCCTTATGACAAGTATTTAGCATTTTATCTCATGATCTTTTGGTAGGTATTAAATTTCTGTCCCTCACTCTGGTAACCCAGTCTATGGATCTGTGACAAGGTATTTTAAAGAAAAGTTGTCGTTGATTCAAAAGATGAAGAAATATCAAGAGACAGGAACATTGTTATTCTAATTGTATTGAATGCACAATTAGTTTTGAGACGACGCTAGAGATATATGAAATAAATAAGTCATAACAGTCTCATAAATCACATCATGGGTCATCTTGGTGGTGACACGTTGCCTATATTTCTAGTGTTTTTTGCAAAACTGACATTTGAAATCCTCTCTTCTCAAAGATACGTATAAAAAGTATAAACCATGTAGCAGTATACATAAAATATAAAATATATAATAGCAAATTGATATTTTGAAATGCGAAAAAAATTAGTAAGTATGCTGGTATGAATATAAGGCAAGGAAGCTGGAAAGGAGGAAGAGGAAGAAGGGGAAGAGGAGGAGGAGAGGAAGCAGGAGGAAGATAACAAGGATGATAATAGGGAGGAGGATATCAATTGATGGTAATACCGAAAAAGGCAATGATGGTGATGGTGATGGTGATGATGATGAGGATGATGATATTGATGATGATGATGATGATGATGATGATGATGATGATGATGATGATGACGATGACAGTGATGATGATTATAATGCTTTTTTCTATGGATTAATTTAAAATACATTACCAATTTACAACTTCAGTCATGGTTGCAATGGACAAGCTGTCATCGAGTGCCACTATGACTGATATTTAACTATACAAAAGGCCAGGAGAAGAAAACGAATTCCAAAAGCTAGTGCAGTGCCAATTTTAGTTTTAATGTGTTTACATCATTAATTTCTAACTTTGGCCCTTTGAGTCTGTTCTAGTTATAGAATATATATATACAACCTAAAACAGACTATAAAAGCATTAGTTAAAATACAATATAAAAACGATAAAAACTAGCTTTTGCTCAAGGGGAGCTTTCGGAACTGTCATTCCTTCTTCTGGCTTCAAACTGTTCAGATGGTTCCTTACCTAATAAATACGGGTTAAAACAATAGAAATTTATGTACAAGAATTAAAAATATATTTGTAAAAGGATTCCGGCCTGCACGCTTTCGCGGCGTGCGCTCTACCAACTGAGCTAAGTGACCTCCGATGTTAACACACTTTTATTTCTCTAGTCGCTAAAAGTTTAGTCTCTAAAAGTGTGGCGTTGTTACAGCTTAAGAAAAGACTATAGATGCTTTAATTTAGGTGTAAAACACTTCTACAGGTCACGTATGGATTGGTACTGAAAATTGGCTAAATTAGTTTAGCTAAATTAGTTTAGCTAATTTTCAGTTCCAATCTGTAAGTGACTCGTGGCATTATACGTAAGAGTAGCAGTCACAATATTTCTGCTCATCAAGCCCAAAGCAAAGAGAGCATTATAGGGCCATGCCCCTCTGATTACATTCTCGGTTAGAATGTTGGAAAAGTACTTTTCCGTTTTGATTTTTGTTATCCGCGACTACATCAATGCTTTCGGGCTACGGGTCTGCTGCTTATATACAATTAAAAGTATGAAGGGTAAGGAATCACTATCTTGATTGTACAGCAATCCTAACGATGATTTATATGCAACTCGCTGTTAAAAACATGCCTCCATTTATATTTTCCCTTCGCTGTTCCACATATTATTTCCAAAAACAAAAACAGACGTTATGGATTACCTTTTGATTTTGTAATTTTCCATTTTTGTCGTGTCTTAGTCATGATGAATTATCGATAAGCGAAAAAGCCTGGCATTCTAATGAGTACTTTCCAAGTCCTCTCTCTGATTCTGAGATTCTTATTTACCTTACTAGTTACTGTTAGTAACCGTGAAATATGCTCGCTGCAGGTAAAAGTGTAGGCTTAGTACAGGTTCAATTGCACGTCCTGTTCAAGTGAATAAGCATGCTCTTGCGTGGGGCATGTAGACGACAAAAATGTAAAGGAATTTATGCTTTGCAGATATTATTTTATTCAATCGTTTATTGTCTTCCACAGCATGACTTGCTCCTGGCCTGCCTCTCAAAAAATCACTCGTCTTCAAAACACTAAGCAACCTATATATGTGCAATATCAGGATAAAATGGTAGCAAAATAAGTTTAGTTGCAAGAGGTACCTTTACAGGGCCTATCAAATTCAGAATATTTGATCAAAGATGACGACTGGACCGCAAAGAATTTTCTGTTTAGACGCTTCTTTCCGTTCAATATCACTATTTTGTAGCTTCCATTTAAATCGCCAAATGATATTCGATTTCAACTCCATTAGATGTTTGGTTGATGTATACGCTATTAACACTTATCCGTAATTATTTCTTATCTGTAACAAGACCTGGGCGCTCTGTATCAGTTCTTTACTGTATTGCTTCCATGAAAGTTAATCCCCAATTCCAAGGGTTTTTTAGCAAAGATCTCGTAAATCGGAGTAGCTATCATCCGCGTAAGAGAGGTATAAATTATAAAGATTTGACTGTGATTTACAAAGATTTGACTGTGATTTACAAAGATTTGACTGTGATTCTCTCAAAATTCTCTATTATGTATGTATGTATGTATGTATGTATGTATGTATGTATGTATGTATGTATGTATGTATGTATGTATGTATGTATGGTGGGTGTTTGTCCTAGTCTAGTTCTAAAGACCCCCTTACTAAGAGGATTTGCAGAGATACAGCACCTATCCAATAAAGGCTATCCTCTGGCACTAAGAGCAAGGTTGTGTGCAATTAATAACTCCAGTGATAATTGCCATGCAGTGGTGTACTGTGCATTCTTACTGAAGAACACATAGAGCTGATTAATTGTGACATAGGGACAATTCACACCTGTATTTCACAATATACCAAGTAACCTTTTGATTTTTGTTGACTGCCCAAGCATTGTGCCTCACTGGTCAGTTGAATGTTACTTTCATGTAATTTTTCCAGTTCTCAACCCTTGGAATCTACCGAAAATCTCAGCAGCAATAAAGCACCATCGCAGGACCCAGAAGCGACAGCACCCGATGGCACTTCCTTTTGAAATTGAAAAGGAAATGGTTCCTGGAGCTCATTTTGGAAAACCCATTTAATTCAGTACCATTTCTCCTGCATATGTTTGAGATCAGGGATCGCATCATTCTCAGAAACCAAACCGTCATGGTGATCATCCGAAGTGTACTGTGACCATAGTATGAACACTCAGGAAAAGGGCAATAGATCGCTTTGTGAATCATAGACACTTGAAACTAATACGTTGGTCTGTTGGAATAAAGTTGTCCACACCATTCTCCCAGATAATATATTGCATGTGGCTTCATAATTACTACACTGCCAGAAAAATATTTAATTTTCATCCATGTGCCACACCAAAGAACATTGAAAAACTGCCTTAAAATTATTTACTTAAAACTAACTCAGTTCAGGGTGTTGACATGTACACTTTTAATCCTTCATTTGAACTTTTATTAATACAATTTCCATATTCAAACTGATTAACAAATCAGATCGTGCAATGGCTTTCACAGTTTACTTAACCAATACCAGAATATAAAGATTACATACCTAGTAATGTCATCTATTAATGCTTTCCTGATGTCTTGGAATAGTGAGCTATCCATCATCTTAGTCTTCCATATATCTAATGCAAGCTATGTAAATTTAATAAATAAAGTTCTTATCAGTAACGCTTAATGGACACTAATTTTTACAAAAATTATAGTGGGCATTTATCTTACATGGATCATATTGTAAAGACAAGCGACTGGACCATTTCCCATAATTTGACTATTTTTTGAACATTTATAAAAATGCTCAGCACATGCACAGCCTCCAGTATGTGTGCCCCATCCATTCTTATATTAAACTATAAAACCCCAAATAAAATAGAACACAACATTCTCCAGTGGGATCTGAAACAGCACATCAAAGGTGAAAGCAGTTATGTGCAAACTGATATGCTAATATATGATTATGGCTATCACCAAGGACATAGCAATCAATAACTAGTAAAAAATACCAAATGCAGCCAAGTAACAATACCTGGTGGCCCAACTCCTGTTTAAGCCAAAACAGCTAGGGTAAACCATTTTGCAAAGGTGAAGCATTAATACACTGTTTTCAGTGACTTTTCTAATACATACTTGTCATTTCATATTTAGTTGGGTTAGTTTGAAAATTGGTTTAATCTTATCCTTATTCACTGCCAAAAAAATGCCTGGTCCAACATAAGATTTCAGTTTACTAATACGGCCCAGATTAATGCTATGGTGAGTAGCCCTGATCTACTGGGTCACTTGGGGCCAACAATAAATCAATAGCTTGAATGTCACAGCAAATATCCTAGTAAGGACCTTAAACAGTATTTGGCAGTGAGACATTAGTTTTGGAACTTTGGAGGTTTTAAGTTAACCATTAGGCCCCCCTTGCCCTGGATAGTAACACCTCCTAGGCCTCCAACCATGGACAACCTGCTGTGGGCAGATCAGGAGGAAAGCCTTGTCAACAGCAACCTGTTTAGGGCAGGGCAACTCCAAATTCAAAATCAAAGGCAACATGCAACCAGAGTGGTTACCAGTTACCTTGCTCTTGCTTGTCACTGGATACTAATCATGGAAATCTTGATAGCAGCGTTGGTGTTGTAGAAGCCCATGTGACTTTCACCCAAAGATGTACAATATCTCATCATTTGGTCTCAATCAGCACTTCTTCATTTACTAAGTTAGTCTATTTATCAATTTGTCTATATATATTTTGCATATCCAGCTTGAATTCTATCTTTCCTTTTGTTCTTCCAAGTCCTGTGGCTTTGGAGGAGAAGCAACTTATCTACACATAATAGACTGGAAGCAAGTTGTAAACATGTCTGCACATAGGTAGCAAGACTCTTTTCATAACATTACTATAAGTTAGAATCTTCATTGACAGTGCTGGTTTCAGTAAAAACTCATGTGCCTGAGAGCCCTATTTAAGGAAAGAACTATTCACCAGGTTTCTTGGAATGGTGATATAAATAATGCACAAAAGACCATTTGTTGACTTGAAGCTGCTCAGCTTACTGAGCCAAGGGGTGTTTGTTTGCAAGGGAGCAATAACAATAAAAGCAGTAAACTTAACTCAATGAAACATATTTCATGTAAGGTCTGCTGCTTGGATGTCAGAACATTGCTTAATTTGGGAAGATTCTAGTCCCATGGAGCAGAGGACACCTTTACTTAAAAAGGGAATTAAATATATTTATGTGGGGACTCGAGAAATAGGGTCTCTTAACATTCTAGGTCACCTAGCTCAGTGGGTATAACACACGCTGGACTGCATTGGTCAAGAGTTCCAGCTATGGTGGTTACACATTTTATTTTTCCCTAGTGTCTTTTCCTGACTTTCCAAATCCTCCTCTCTTTTGACTAAGATTCTGTTTAGGAATGTTTTAATTGTTGTTTCTTTCTCATGATGAGCAATGTGGCACTCTACAAGATATAATTTTACTAAAGAGAATTACAAGAAGTTTTGCAATCATTTTTGTCTCAATATTTCGTACCTTCACTAAGATACATATTCATAAGTGGCTTAATGTTTTCCATTACCCTGTGACTGTAAAAGAATCTAATTTTCACTTCATTGTTCGAAAGTTTTTTTTCCTTCCTTATTGACATTGTCATATGTGTGAGGCAAATAAAGTATGGCAAAGATACTCAGACAACCATATGACGAAAAACATGTTAGGCTATATGTATGCCTCTTTTCTGTAAATATAGCATCACACTCCATGCTGAATGATAGGGCATAATAAGATAGAGTCCAGTTGTATAAAAATTGTATAATGTAGTACATTTAAAAACGTTTAAAACTTATTAGTTTAATTTGTCTTTAAAAGTTCATCTTTTTATCATGTATGTATACATGACTGTACATTTTCATTTTAGCGTCATGTTTTCATGTTTGGTTGCTGTTGTGTTCATCTATAACTCTGTAGTATCCATAATAATTCCCTGTGTCAGGTACACATTTGAGTTCCCCAAGCTCAACAAAGTGTTTATTTTTGTTTTATATAATGTGGTTTTCTCAACATAACACACTGCTCTAGGAATATTATGGAATAATATGTAATTCTATTGATTACAGAGGAATGACATGATATATAATTGTGTAAAGTGAAGATGGTGGCTGTCTCTCAGACTTTATTGTCACAACTAAAACTTAGTTTCTTATTTTATTTGCACTGACAGGCTGAGATGATGCAGCTATTTACACAGATGTTCCCCTATAGAAATTCTAGTGAGTGAAATGTTGTTTGAGTATTGTTTTTTGCATTACATTTTTAATTAATATGTTACACTTGTTTGAAAGTGATCTGATGCTAAAAATGTCTGTTACTGTATACCATTAGCAGCAGTCTGCCCATTATGGTATTTAGTGAATCAGAATAAGTGTTTTTCTTTGTAAATTATTTGTTTACCTGTTCACTATCCAATCACAGATGCACGTACTCAATCTTGCATCCATTCACTCACAGACTCACACACTCGCTCACTCAAACACTCATTCACACACTTGTTCACACACTCCACTAATTCACCACTGTGTTCACCCACTTGTACACTCACTCACACCCTCATTTAGTCATGCACTCACTCATGCACTTCCTCATATACTTCCTCATGTACTCACTCACACACTCACACACCCATTTACTCACTCGCTCACTCAGTCAGTCACTCACTAATTCACTCACTCAATCACTCACTCATTTACCCATACACTCACTCACTCACTCACTCACTCACTCACTCACTCACTTGATCATGCAGTAACTCATACACTTACTCATCATAGCGTCCTCCCCCCCCCCCCCAGAAGTTGGGGGGGGAATAAAATTTTCAGCTCAGGGGGGACCGTGAATTAGGAGCTGAAATGGTGGGGGAAAGGCAGATGGTGGGGGAATGCAAGCATGTACTCACAACGACGCGGGAAGATAAGGCGGATGGGGGGGGGGGGGTCGAGTAGGCTGGCTTCAAATTTAATTTTTCACATTCCACTAAGGTGCCATTGATCATTGTGTGGAAAGGGGTATTTCGTGTTGATATGCATATCTTGCTGTGAATGTGACATAATAACTGTCACAATCAATTTCAATTTTGATAAAGCTGAAAAGTGGTCGCGAAAAAATTAAGATTTGGCAAACCTTTGGGGGACTCAAAGTCTTCTTAATAAACGTACGTGATATTTTACTTGCCATATCAGTAGAGACCCAAAATCTCTAATGTATCACAAATTCGTCAAAGTCTTGTCCCTACTCTGATGAGAATAAGTCTTTCTCTAAAGTTAAAGACATACTTAACATAAAAAAGATGTACTATAGTTTCCACCTTCCACGTTGACGGCAGCATCGTCAAAATTGATGACCTGTAAATCATTTGTAGGGAAACCCTGGTGATTAGAAACTGGAAATATTAAATTAGGAAACAGGCAAACTGAGGGTCCTTGTCTGAACCCAGAAGTAAAGCAATCTCAATCAAAATGATAACGGTTGGAAATTCTAACAGCTAACCTGTTTCAGTAATCTATGATTTCTGATCGTTGCTTGGGGTCACGGCGTCTGCACCGAGTTAGATTTTGCAAGGGACAAATTAGATTTCGAAAAATTCAATTTCTTCAACGGTATATGCGGTAAGTACTCTACGGTGCTTAATTGTAGGTAAACTTTGGAATGAAATGAATAAGCAGCAGAACTTTTTAGAGGCGGATCAAATGGGTAAGCGTTAAAATATAATGAGAGCGAGAAATTTATTTTATTTAAGCATAAAGAAGGGGGTGGATATTAGTGGGGGCTGTGGTATTCTCACTTTTCATCCAGTTACATCAATATCTAAAATCGAATAACCGGCCATGGGGGCTTATTTTGCTAAAAATATTTTAGGGGAGGACTTATTCTAGGGCGGCTTAACTGAAGATGGGGGCTTAATCGAGGACTTACGGTAGAATTTGGCCAGCAGGCTACAAAATTCGAACTTAACGTAATTTGAATGCATTTAAATGTAGTAATTCGAAAAACTTTAGGCATGGAGTAGAAAAGTTTAAAAATTCTCTTCTGATTTCCTTATAGCGTAGCAAGAATTTATGTAAAAAGGAAAGTTAACGAATCAGCAGTTAACGTCTAAGTATGAGTAGTATGGAGTTTGAGTTTATGGCTACAAAACAAGGGAAAGCACGAGACCAGATTGGTGGAATACTCCTTTTCGAAAAAAAACTGTTCTCGTTTTCAACCAGTTTCAGAACGAGACTGGGTTTGCACATTTTTTCAAGGGCACAGTAAATGCTACCAGCAGTTTGATATTTCTCTCCGTTATTTTTCTCACAAACTCGTCAATCATGACAGATTTATACTAGACATCATTCTACACAAACTGCGTCTGTCCTAGAGTTTTGAAATGTGTCAGAGCATTTCTTAGACTTGTTGAATACCCTGCTCCATATATCTTTTCCAAGATATCAAATCTGCACACCTAAATTTGAAAATTTTGGAGTGCAGTTAACTACAGGCACCTGGTTTTTACGAATGCTTGTAGTAACTTCCAATTCATATTGATCCCGCATGTTTTTGCCTGTGAGTTGTCATGACCATATATGGTGTGCCTGGCACTTCAGGCAGAGCTTCATGTTCATGATTGTGGCCCTGTTTGGTTTTCATGATTTGTGGTGTTTGTGGTGCTGTTTTATTGTCGAAATACAGTGATGTCTATGTTTAATTTTCAAAGGTATTTTATTATAAAGTTGTGATTCCAGGTTAAAACGTTAAGGGTTTCCATCACTATGCTTAAATTCTGTTTTTAGAGCAGCTTAATTTATTTTGCCACGACATTTTTCATCCATGTTTTCTTAAAGTTCCCACATCACCCCTAAATATATTCCTAATGCGCCGTTCAAATCTCTTTCCCGTACCTACCGCCACCTCTACTCACCAAAACATTGGAATTTTTGTTAAAATTAAGCCAATTTTTTAATGTCTAGTGGCTAAAATATGGTTGAGCCCCCCTTTTTTTCGTTCAGCCACCCCTACCCCGCTTTTTAAAAGGGTTTACCAATTTTCCAGAAGGGGTTACACAAAAATCACGTTAATTAGTGAAAAGGCTGGTCTGTAGGCCTTAAATTTATGAAGCATGCCCTAAAATATGCTCATAGATAGTAAGCATCCCCCACAGAGATTTCAAGCAAGAGGTTTGTTATCATACCGAAATTAGATCAATATGGAGCCAATGTTAAGTCTTTTAGCAATGGCCTTAAGGAGCTTACACACCGAAGTGGCACGTTGTAAAGGCCACGTCACAAGGGCCACGTAGCAAATGCCACGCGAAACTGTGCTTCCAAACAGTCCAAACTGAAATGACAAATGCCATGTCGCATGTTAGAAAAATACCTGCTCATTAGAAAGATGTATTCCTCTGACGAAGAAAATGTTATTGTTCTTATGCGTCTGATAGTTGGTTAAAGAAGACCTAAAAGGAGATGGTAGGTACATCTCATATCAGACAGGCAATGTCGACTTGCGCAGCGCTTTTATAGTCTGAAAGGGCCTATAAACTACACCCAAAAGATGTCCTTCGTGATTTAGTAGTTATTGTCAAGCCTTATTTACAGAGGTAGGATACTAATACCGCAGTTGCAGGAGGGCTAAAGAACAACCAGTACTCTTTTTCTTTATATAACATAGATTCTTTAAGTAGAAAAGATGTATTATTGCATATGTCTTCTCGGAAGTCGCTATATCATCGTATCATATTAAAGTTGTTTATCGTATTCTTTATTCCCAATGGCGATTGTCAGTCACGTGACATCAACAATTCCGCCATGTTGGAGTACAACCGGTGCTACGTGGGCCTCGTTTCGAGTTCGAGGCATTACCAAATACGCAATTCGCGGGGGGCTGTACTTTCTAACACAAGCCTCCTGACCAGCGGTCTCCAATCTCCGTTAATAATAGATCCTCGTTGTCTATCCAGACACTCAACTTAAATTACCTTTTTCTCTGGTAGCATTTTTGAATAAATGGATTGCCTTTTCAACTTATCATCATTTCTATATTCTACTCACCCAATCAAATGAAAATATCGTATCTGAAGTGAGCTGTAACCCATATAGTGTCCACTCCTTTTCTCAATGGGAATTGCATCCTAATTTACGTGTATAGAGTAAACTTGTAATCTAACCTTTTTTCCTCCTGTGGTTTGAAACGACCAACTTTTAGGATAGTCTCTTACCACAACGAGTGTCCTCATCCTAAAAGTAGCAAAGTTGTTTTTCAAATCCTCGTCATTTCCAGTCGGTTTACAACTGTACCTATTAAGCAGTGTGTCATAAGGATTACTATGTAATTAAACGCTCGTTACTTGCGGTTTATAAGAACTATGAACAAGATATCAAATGAATTTGGTTTGCTTGTAAAGCCATGGGGTCAAAGAGGGTGTGCTCAATGTCATTAATGATAACCCTGTTACCTTATCACTGAAATATTCTGATGGTCAGTGACTTTAGGCAGGAATATCATTGGTCTTAGAATAATTGAGTGTTGGCGATGTCACCGGAGGTCGCCCGTACCCCAATTACATATATAGTAAATCGCACCTTGTATCTAGCTCGGGCTTCATATATGTATTTAGGAATGTATGTATGTGTGTATGTGTGTGTGTATGTATGTATTTATGTATGTATGTACCAATGTATGTATGTGTGTATGTATATATGTATGTTTTTATATTTATGTGTGTATGTGTATGTATGTATGTATGTATGTATGTATGCATGTATATATGTATGTATGTATGTATGTATGTATGTATGTATGTATGTATGTATCTATGTATGTATCTATGTATCTATGTTTTTGTATCTATGTGTGTGTGTATGTATGTATGTATGTATGTATCTGTGTATGTATGTATGCATGTATGTTTGTTTGTATGTATGTGTGCATGTATGTATCTGTGTGTATGTGGGTATATACGGATCAGTCATCTGTGCTTCACTAAACTCCCCAAGAGGCTCCCTCAGAAAAACTGTGCGTATTATGGTGACAAATACACCCAAAAACTATAGGTAGAACGCCAGAAGGAAACTACAATTTTAACAACGTTTCGTCTTTTTCTTTAAGACTCTGTCACTTCCTTGTACACTGGACGTCACGACGTTAATAAACTCTGGCGCAAACATACAAAAACTGTACTGTGTTTAAAGGCCCCACGGTAATTTTGGCAATCCTGCACTTTCTTGTACGAGTTGTCTAACAAATTCCATTTTGATAGTATATCACAGTCGAATAAAGCTTAATAAAAAGTCGAGAAATGAGGTTGGACTAAAGAAATCATGCACGTTTTTGGGTCGTCTTGACTTGTAATGAGACTATGTAGAGGATTGGCCAGATCGTGTCAAATTGGCGGTCAAGGGCTAATTTTCATTAATTTTGACACTAATTTTTTTTATGTTGGATATAGGCTAGTTTTGAAGCACAAACGCTTAGTTACGGAAGCCATCTAGGTGAAATACACACGAGGTGAATGCGTACCTATTAATTTTTATATGAATAGTGAATACACGCGTGTAGAAAGCTAGGGTACGTATTACATAAGGTTCACAATTTGAAGTGTTATATAAAAAGTGCTAAGAATCAGTAACTATACCCCACAATTTTGTGCCACCGATTCGTAGATAAATGCAAAGAGCTCGACCGAAAAGCATTTTTGGTTATTAAATGAGCCAAAATAATTAGATTTAAATAGCCCGTTTAAATCACCGGCAAAACAGAAACGAAGGACCTTTTAAGCGCTTTCGATGAAATCACATTCGTGGCAACTCTTTTTGAAGGCTCAAACGTCATATAAGAAATAAATGGAGTAATGAATGTAATGGAAATAGTTACTTCTCACAAGGTTGCAGTATGCAGAAAATAGCATGAACGATAACTTGTAACTGATAGAATTTTGTGAAAGCTACATTTCACAATCAAGGGTCGTACTTTGGAAACACCTAGAAAAATATTCAGGCCTTTGGATTATGCGACCGTATCTGTTGATGCGTTTCTGTTGATTACACAAGAAGGGCTGCTGAAAGGTTAGCTCATCGTGCCAATAGGGCGGCACCCACGCGAGACCATAAGTCATCGCCTGTATCTGGCCTCCTGGATTCCCCCAATTCTTTACCCCTATTCGTCATCTTCGTACTGTCAGTCATAGCCTTCACTTGGAAACCCCGATCCAAGGGCACTGCAAAACGTCTACAATTTCATATTCGCGACTGTTGTACTTTAAATCATAATTGATCCCGAACTATATTCAATGATATCATATCAAGGCTTTGTCGCAGCAGGGGCTCCACCGTTTCTCATATTTTTCCTTGAAACATCTTTTCAGAATGAACTTAAGTTTGGTGTTTAAAATGAGCTTAAAAAATTCGATCTTCAAATCGACTACATCTGCTCGATTAGTGTATCTCAAATGTTTTATGCTTCATCTGCTACGATCATGCTTGAAACCTCTCGACTATCAATTAAGTGAGACCAGGAGCAGGTTTTTGCAAAACAAGAACGACGACAATTTAATACACGTCCGCTTGTATTCAGAGGGCATCGACGTGTCTTTCTGATTTTCCCTATCATTTATGGCCATTGTAAAACAACCCGAAACGGCCAACTCAATCTCAGTGTAAGGATTCGGATGTATGTTATAATCTTCGTTGTAAGAATTGTAAAATCTTCCCTTGAAAGTAAACATAATATAAGGAGAAAACAGTAAAAGTTTCGAACTAACTCTAAAGGCCAATACCAACCTGGAAGAATATTTGTGGCATAAATTTCCAAAAGTTCAAATCGCCACTTCCCACCAATAATGTAAAATAGAAACGGAACACTGATTTAGAGTTCTCCCACTGAAACATTTCATCACTTGAAAAGTTTCTCGATGCTGCCACTTCCTTCAAGAAAAACACCCAAACCCTCACCTTCTTGAGAGACAATTTTTTCTTAAGTTGGGTGGACCAGAATCGCTATTACAACTTTTAATTTGAAGGGGATACCATTGTGTACAAAATTTAATTTAGGCAGGTTGACAACCCCCATCTGCAAATATCAACCCCCACCTTAAAGGCCAACCCCCAACTGTAAATTTGATTCGAGCCAAGGCCCCACCTAGACAAAATTTTTGGAAATTTTGGACCCACCATCTGAATCGGGGGGGGATTATGATTGGCTATCGACCTTATTATCCCTTCCTTGCCACATACGCTAGAATGTTTGATTAATGCCCTGCTCATTTAAAGGACCTCAGTTATTAATGCACTGCCCATTTAACCTCTCCATGTCATTAACGCTCTGCTCCTTTAAACATCCTCATTAACGTCCAGCTCTTACGAACTCTGCGCTAATTAATATCCTGTTCCCTTGAACCCCCCTCTTGTTAAGGCCCTGCTTTTTTGCCCCTTCTAACTAACCCCAGCTCTTTTTAAAAGCCCCGATAATTAACGCCTTGGTCCAGTAAATGCCCCATTAAAATCCAGCAAACATTCCTCCATTTGCCTAGGAGTAGAAGCTCACAACACGCCGTTCAAATGTATCATCAATCGACTTTTATTTATAGACTATATCATAAAAATAGCCATGTTGTATTAAAATTGGCTCGTAGAATTCCGTGTATTTCCTGTAATCATCTGTAGTGACGTCAACCGAAACAAATGACATCCCAAAATTTCTATGCCTCAATGGTATGGGACCATAGTGTAATGGCTAGCACATCACGTTGCAATGCTGAAGGACGGGGTTCGATACCTCGTGGTCCTTCGTTTTCACCATTGAGCTTTTCATCCTGTATCATCATCAACACACTACACATCCTTGTAAATCAGCTCCAGGGCGGGTAAACTTAGGAATCTTGGAAGATATTTTAACGCCCCCGCTATTCAACGCCTCCGTCTCACTTAACGTGCCTCTGCTTTGACGATCGATATCACCACCACATGCATTTAGGCTAGTATTGAAATATCTTCAGTGGAGCTATTTGGGCAACAAGCCAGAGTTGCCACGCAAACAGTGCTGTAACTGTGATACATGTTGTGTTTTTAGGGGGCGGGGAGGGGGAAATAGATGAATGAGATCCGACGTTTATAGTAAGGTTTCAGATTCTTAAGTACGTTCAATTTTTTTTCCGACCGAGGGCTTCAATTATTTGGCTAAATGTATTTGATTTTATTACATTTAGGCGACTATGCTTCATAACTTGTTTCAACCATCGTAACTGCCAGTACTAATAATATTGACAGTAGTTGGTACTAGAAAGAGCCTTTTTGATTTTTAAGGGAACGTCGATAAAGAGCGTCCATCAGTAAAAAGCGAACACTTTTAGATAGTCGTTTAGGCGTCTGTTATTAGGAGGATTTTTGGTTATTTTATAAAAGTTGTCTTTCTGTTTGTGCTTGCTAGAAGCTTTTTCATACCTTTAGTTTATGTCGTTTTTATGTAGGTTGAATTTTTGTGCGAGAGAGGAGCTGATGTCAACAGAGGCCAGAGGTCGTCATCACTTCATTATGCTGCTTGTTTTGGTAGGCCAGCAGTGGCAAAGGTAATGGTGTCATACAATCCGTTTCAAATATATATGTACTTTTCTGTAGAGGAGGAAGCTTAGCTGATGAGTTATTTAAGACAAAATTTCCAGATATGGATATGATTGGCAGGTGTACGTTTTTGGTAAGATACAGAGAGTAATCAAATGTGGACAAGGCTGGTAACATCAACACGGTAGTTGACTCTCCGTAAATAAGTATTATGGCATAGAACAGGAAGGATACGAATTTTAAAGCTGGCCAACGTTGTAGTTGTTACGACGTCATTTTCTCTGATGCAAAACTGTTATTTTCATGGCAGCTAACCACTTCTTTTATTGTTATGGTAGTTTTTATGTCATTCATAAATAGCATACAACCGTTATTAACTATTTTTGTGACTTAAAATGGAAACCCAAAGTGAATGTTATTTGGCAAAGGCATCTGCTAGATTCACTATTTGGGCTGAGCAATTGCTAGCAAGACCCCTTATATTTATATGAAAGCCAGTTAATAAATGCAATGAGTAGGACATAAATCGGTCCTGGGAGATATTTTTTGATGATTACACGACAGAAGTCTGCGAAATTCATGCCATATGCAGTTAAATCTGATTAATGGTTTTTTTTCGACATACAGTAACAGAGTGGATATATTGCTAAGATAATATAGTTGTTGGAAATTTTACCTGGAGCACCAAACATTTTAAATTTCCATTCCAACATCTTCTGAAGACTGTAAAGGACCAGAGCGGAAATTATTGAAGTCCTTTAGTGATAAGTTATGAAAACACCCCCAAAAAGTATCTAACAAACTAACGCACTACACGTTGCTGTAGGAACGGCGTATGACGTAGAACGTGATATAGGCACTATTGCATCAAGGCCATTTGCGACTCCACAAAATTCTTCCACAGAAATTTAGTAAACAGGACAGCCATTTGTACGAGGGCTGACTCTTTTATCGTCATGGTGCATTTTCATTATGCTTTAATACTGTTTATGTTTGGCTAGCTATTACTGGCGAACCTTAATGAGGAAATCAAATGTCGGCATGCTCTTATATTGCAGGTCTTGCTTCGATATGGTGCCAATCAAGACTTACGAGATGAAGATGGGAAGACACCATTAGACAAAGCCAAAACTTTCTGGAATTCCTGTAATTTGTCCCATAGAAATAGCCTATATTAGACTTGACAGAGTTCGAAAACGAACGTTTGTAGGTTGAATTCAAAAGTTTGTTAGTTTACTTTCTAGCGTTGTATAATGTATATTGCAGGTTAGCTTGTCCAAATCACGTTGGAAGCTAATAGCAGCGATGTATAATTCTGCTACCATATGCCCAGTTCTAAGACAAAATCCGTTCATTCTTCAGATTCCATGTTACTTTTTTAAAGCGCCCCAACGTAAAAGGGCCACTTAAGACTTCATTTGGGGCTGAAGTAGCACTTTTTCTTAGCAACTTAGGAGCCTTTATAGTGAACGGTATCAGGTTGTTGATCGAAGTTGGACTATTTTCGAATATGAAAATCTCTATAAGAATAGAAGCTGATCTTGACCGTGCTCAAGGAAAGTTGAACGTCAAACATGTTCCTGCCATGCGAAAACGGGAGGAGATATCCATTATCACCAACTTGCTTTGCAAATGTTTTTAACGTAATTCATTTGCATGGGTGACTGAACTGGCGGAGATTTTTCCAAACCCTGCAGACGCTCGTCAGCTTAAAGTCAACAAGCTAACAACTTTTATACCAGGTTGTTCGTCGCGTGTAGTTTGCAGACCAACATGTCCTTTTCCAGCTGTTGAAGTCAGCGGAAGGACGATCCTCGCATTCAGGTAGTTATTGTTTAGGGAGTTATCCTTTGAAATTAAAGCGCATTGAGTCTGTGTGCAGGTTTGACAATCATGCCGTGTTTTTTAATTAGGACTGATCTGACACATTTCTGAAGTTGATAATACTGGGACCATTCTATCATGAAAATAGTACTTTCTTCGCAAAAGAGCTTTTCCCTTTAAATGCAAACATGTACAAACAACAACGAATGGGACGAAATCCTACATCCGAGTAAGCGAACATGGCAAGGCAATATTTTCCTAGTACAGTAATAATTTAAAATAGATTGTGTGGTATATTCATTCCTACTGTTTTACACCCCTGTAGTTCGCAACTTTACCTCCTACGGAATCATGTACATAAATTCTATGCTTTGAAAAATTCAATGTCTTTTTTACGAATACAAGTTCATAAATATACACTTCGCCTGCTGCTTGGTCCAGACATTACAAATTGGCGACGAGGATGGTCTCCTTCTTCTACGGACCTTACGCATGCTACCACCGTAAAGAGGCCTCGACCAGTGGACTGTGTGATAGTTTGAAAGTCTGGACCAAGCACTTAGAGATATTTTTGCGTCTAACTATCTGTGATGCTACAAAGAAAGCTAGTATGAACTACTGAGACACTACAGATTGATTATTGTGACATCACTACATAAATATTCACAAGACACAATTATATTTGCAGAAGCTGGATGGCATGTGTGACGAGATGAGGATAAATATGAAATGTCTATCCAGTGTGAAGTCAGTTCTAATTTTGTTTGTTTCGTAAATCAACGCTTTGCGCTTTTCTTTTATATTGGTTACAAAACCGAGTTTGTTTCGAAGGACTATTATGATGGAAATGGCTGAAGGAGACCCACTGGTGAGAATCCAGATCATTTATTCTCTCAGCCCAGATATTTTCAAGTCTTCAAAATAACCTTGGAGTGGTTTATAAAAACAAGAGCGGCCTTTCTTGTTAAATGTAGACAATGTGTCCACTAAGAAGTTAAAATTTTATGACACTTACTCAAAACAAATAAAAGTTTCTCTTAAATTAATATTGTTTTATTGATGAGGCTATACACAACTGCAACAATGTAAGGTCACATTCCTGTAAACGATGGCTCCCATAGATCAAGGAAATGAAGTTGTTAGGGGTACGAGCGACACTAAGTTGGAATCAAATTATTCTTTGGCTTTCGATATGATTCCTTGACGTTTATGAAAACACACAATGCAGCAGCTTGCTTTCTTCCTTGCCACGAGACTTGAAATAAGTGGAAAGAAGACTCTCTGCTTCGTTAGCTAGATACTGGAACAAAGTTTGTAGGATATAGAGGCCACGTTTTGGAAATCTTGAGCAGTGTATCCTTGATGTCTAGAATGGCCTATTGAGGATTGGCCTTAACTACCATTATGCTATCTGAATCAATAATGATGCTATCATGCTAAGTCTTCGATAACTTTAGATCGATTGACTGAGAAATCCAAGTTTCAAGTAATAGACTTTCTTCATCTCCTCGACTCTCCAGCGTGGCAAGAGAAGTTACCAAGTTTTCCGGCGAAATGATACTCAGAACAAGATCATCTCGTAGCTTTGATACCCTTCAGACAATGATCTGGCATCTGCCATTTCGTCATGTATAAATCTTCTTTGCGCCTGCGCAATATATATCCTGCAAACGAGGCTAGTGGGATCACAGCATACTAACTGCCAGATCATTATTGCCAAAGACGCAGTAAGTCGACGCTGCTGCTTTGCCTCCTTAATTCACTTTTGTCGAGTTGTTGTGTTGAAATTTTGCAATATGGGATTAAGATTACATTTGGTATCACACGTCATTGCTACAGTTCAAATATGAGGTGTACAGTTTGTGGCAATTTCATATTTAATCTAATATGAAGACGAGGCTACTACTATTTACAGTGATTATCAGTCTGAATGTAAACGTTTTTTTTAATTATAAAGATGTCGATGATAGTGTCTGTTCCGTGATGATGACATCGTTCTTCTCATGGATAATCTTGATGGATATTAAGAGGGATTTGTGGTATCTATTGATAAAATTTATTATCTGATCTATACATGTGAAAAAAGTCTCACCAGGTTCCAATAATGATTCTATATGACAGACTCGTTTGACATTCCTTTTTTCTATCGCAATGGTTTGGTATACTAGTCCTTGCAAAAGAGACAGATGGTTTTCAAAATAATAAACTTCTATGGAGCTCACACTTGGGAGACATCTATTTCTCGAGCAGGACAATGTGTATGCATGTGGCACAGTCAGCAAAGATTAGTGTTGGTCGCGATGCATCGCACTCGTGTACTTGTTTTGGTTATAGATGACGAACAACAACTTTATTTTTTGTTATCCATAGTTCTCTTCACATGTCTGTAACTGCATCCCCAATTGCTTTAAATAACGGTTCTAATCAAATGACTCTCCATGTAGATCCTGCAAAAGACAAGAAACAAGTCAATGCAACAAGTTACACTTTAGAATTATAGTGGGGATCATTTGTTAGCATCGTATTCTCTCCCTTGCCCTTCTTTTGCTCCTTGAGCCCAATAAATTGTGGGAAACTAAAATTCAAACTGACTCCACTATATAGATAGTAATGTTGAATTAGAGATAAGTATCGTTTGCTGCCTGTTTCATACAATCCTGACAAGATACTGTAGTGACTGAAACGTCTGCTTAGAAAAAGATGCTATTCGAAATGACATTGTTTAAATTAATTTATCACTGATTATACCTCATGAGCAAGATCGTAGCAGTATTATGCTCCGGTTATATATCCACGAAAATTAAATGGTGATTAAAACTCAGTAACAATTTAATAGCTACAGCGCGATCTTTGTACAGACCTGGTTGTGTATAGGATTAATTCAGTACGGCCTCAACTTGGTAGTCTTGCCCAGTGCCTTCCTTTCTAATCTAATAATATCCTAGTTAACAATTACTAGGGTCTTTTGTTGTCCTCCAGATATCTTTTTGGGCTGTAATTATAGAGTAATTAAAAATATAAACCTATTATGTTGTGCATTAGTACATGAAACACAGCTCTGCATATTTCATTCTGGAGTCCAAGGGAATTCACTGGCTCAATGCAAATTGAGTTCAACTGTAATAACGCAAAGATTTGATAATTTGTAGAGGCGGGTACAAAAGTTGATTGTAGAAGGAGGGAGGCATCAAGAGGGTCAATTTCAACATTCGGCAAGATGGTTGTCAAGGATTTTCTTCTGCTATAGTCTTTAAGTGGGCCACATTTACATTGTTTTTGCCTTTAATGAACATTCTGCCAGCAACCAAGCTACTAAATCAGCCTACCTTTAATCATCAAAGTAATATAAATACATATATAAAGATTAAAACTAAAATTGGGCTCTCCGCGAGCTTTCGTAATTCTTATTCCTTCTTCAAAATTATATATATATATATATATATATATATATATATATATATGTGTGTATATAATTTATCAATGAGCTACACCTACCAGTTTATCAGATATATATAATATTCATGGAGAAGAACTTAATATTTGACGTTTCGAGATAATTCTTCCTTAGTAATAAACTTTACATTTCAACTTGATTAATTAAAGAAAACTTTTACACAAAGAAATTACACAAAAACTATTGATAGTCTATAATACAACTCAAGGGACTAATGTACACTAAAAGGTTTTCTGCGCCAACCCCCAATAATCACATTTACCAACCCATTCACCAGTCTGACATATTTAGTATAAAGCCTGATAGAATTTTTCTGCTTTCGCATTATTCGTCGGGTTTAAGTACCACGAACCTTACAGTCCAGGGACGGGGGAACAGGGGGCCGGGGGGGCATGGCCCCCAAAGTTTTGCCAAATCTCACTTTTCAGTTTATTGAAACTGAAATTGATTGCAGACATTGTGTCACATTTACAGTAGGATATACATATCGACACGAAACACCCCTTTCCACACAATGACCAAAGGCAGCTTAGTGGAATGTGAAAATATAAATTTGAACCCAACCTACTTGGCCCACCCAATCTGCCTTACCTTCCCCCGTCCCTGCAGTCCTTATGCCATTCACTGAGGACCTTGTTTTATTCTTCTTCAATGAATTTCCAAATTCTAGAGTCTCCTGTAAGAACTGCTAAATGGTGTGCCATGACGTGGGCCGACCTTTTTTTGATACCTCATTGTGTTATGAAGGGTGGAGATAAATTCTCGGAACAAACGACAAATTCTCAGGCATCTAAATTCTATTGGCATTGAGAATTTGAGAAGTTGACCTCGATATCCTGCGGTGCACTCCTAAACGAAACGTCAATTTCGACTAGCTTAACTGAAGCCAAACATTTAGTGACAAGACTTAAGTGACACGTGTAGCTTAAGATCACGGTTTGATCTAACTGTTGGTTTGATATTTAATTTATTTAATTTTCAGTAACTCCCAAGTCTCCTTTGGTTTCTGTCGAACGTTCATCGAAACGAAGCCGAAAGAGGAAGAGCATTTGCTTCAGGCCAAGGAGCAGAGCAAGTGAGTTTCCTATCTTAGTGCATGCACACAGATAGAAATTAATCCAGTATGCAATTAATCCAGTATGTATGTATAGTAGGGACCATTATGTCTTTTGAACCTTTTTAATGCTGTCCCTGCCAACTTTATCTATAGGAGTTTATTTTCTGACGTGATTTGGTCTTCTAGTTTCCTATAAATTCATCGTAAAAGAGCTTTCTCACTTTACTCCATACGATTGCTGTGATCAGTGTATGACGAATACGTCGAGCAAATGAATCCGTTGTTCAACGCAATAGTCAAATTTTGTACCACTAACCAACTTTTCAAGTATTTAAGTGTATTTTATACATTGTGGTGTGATAGTTATGGCCCTTTTAGATCATCTGCTTCATAATGAATAATGCTTCATCATTTGGAAGTAGGAAGACATAGGCAATAGGACACAAGACCTTAATAAAACAATCGCAATGGCCTCGGGTCGCTCATTTCCGCTTTTAGAATGATAAGTTGAAAGTAGAAATCAGGGAAAATGTCAAGTCTGTAGGGAAGGAAGGGGAAGTTATTTGCCTTTACTGATGAGTGAACCATTGAAAAATATGTAGTTTACCTTGTGGGTATCCTGAAATGCAATGACGTGTAGGAGAAAAGGAGGTAGATCCATTAAAAACAATTCTTTCGAGTAAACACGCTTCGGTAAAGTCTCATTTATTACAGTTTTTATTTAAAAAATGATCTTTTAATAAAATCAATTTAATTACTGATGTTAAGGCCGAACTGTCTGCAGCCAATTCACTTTGTAGTTATTCAAATGATCTGCAACTATTGTCATTCTTTGTTGTTTACGTAGCAAAGTAAAATAGCTTCTTATTGTCAAACATTCACTAAAAAAGTCGTCTCTATTTGTACGCACCTACGTTTGTGAGCAACGTTTTCAAGAATAAAACTAGGCAACTCCAGGCAGCGCTCAAGCGCAAGGAACGGCACTGGGAAGGGTTTGACGTGCACTAAAACCCAAATCTAGAATATTTTTTTCTATTGATCAATGAAATTAATGACAATAGTACTGAAATAAAAAATATGTACTCTATTTATGTAGGATCTTTTTTGTGCTGTTCAATCCCGCTGTTAATAGCTTTTTCTGATCCAATTCCTGGAGAATGTAGACACATAACAGCCATCCACGCTCCCTACGTGTTTTTTCCATCATAGCCACATCTTCTTTCTACACCTTGTTACGGAGAGGCACAACATAGCTCATACCTTGCTCAAGAATATTACAGCACGACCGGTGATCGAACCTCTGAATTTAACAAACCCTCGCCTCGTGCTCTTATCACTGGGCCACGCTGCCTCGTAAGGTACTAACTACGTTTAAAACTTAACAAGTTTTTATGCTTTTATTTTCCCATACGCTTCATTTCCATTACTCCTTGTATAATAAATGGTACCGTCTCCTGCTGAATACAAAGCTAATTGTTTGGCATTACAGTTGTTGTATCACTAACGCGCAAAATTGATTACAACTGCGGAGTAGACAAGGCGAAGATACAAATGGGACAGTGTGGTGTACAAGGGTATGCTTCATGAATTTTATAATTGCTCTTCTCTCCAAAGGTCTACACGCATCAGACCAACTGTTTACACGTACTGGAATCTGTTTCTGTCGTGCTCAGCCCGAAACATGGAAACATATTAACTTCATGGCAGTACAGTGATAGAGGTAGATGGTCAGTTTGGAGAGTAAGTAGTTACTTGTACGTTTGTTCGGTCATTAACTTGACAGTTCACACGCTCAGCACTATAATTGGTCCTTTATATTTCTGAGAATGGGAAAAGGTCATTTTCCCCAACGTCTCAAAAGTTTTCTCTATGAAAATTGTTTTTTCATGTTAGGCTGCTTTACAAGCTGAATCTCAACATTGCAATTTCATGCGATACACAGTATAAAATTATTGATAGTATTCTCTAAATTCGCGCTTACCTTTGCTATGCTCATGTTAATTCCTTGTAATCTGTAGATATGGAGTTTCGAATTTTCAACTCTGTCCTCATTCTGCGAGTATCCTTGAAACACTTGAAAACTTTTTAGCAGTGTCACTGTATGTTTGGAATACATCCTCATCCTTAACAAACTATATTTCACCATGTCATACTCAACTAGGAGGTATCATACAGGGAGGAGGATAATGGGTAGGGATATGCAATGAAATCAACACATACCAATTAGACAATGACTCAACAACAAAAGGGGAATAATTTGAAACTGAAGCTGATTCTGTCATTATGGCAGGCATTGAAAATCCACCAAATCATCATCTCATAATCCTCTGGATCATCACCTCATAATCCTCTGGATCATCATCTCATAATCCTCTGGATCATCAGCAAAGAAATGGCAGCACTCAAACACAGTTTCATTGAATAGTGTAAGCATACAGAACAACTAGCTTTTAGCAGCCTGAGCATAATTGCCAAAAATCACACATTCTTTGCATCCATGCAACATCCTGATACAGTGCAGCTCATTACATATAGTCCTAATATAAAGCCCTTTTGAATTTTATGTCAAAATGCTCAAAATTTGGCCTTGAAAGACAATACCATGTCACTGTTAAAGTAATAAATAGAATAATTAGGGATCCTGATCATGGTTTATGTTGATGCAAAGTTGCAATACAAGTTTGCTAAGTACTCTTTTGGAAGTTCAATAAATGGGGGCTCCAAATAAACTGGGAAATGGACATTTTTCATATTGAAGAAAACTGAGGATCTAAATAACATTGAAGACATTTTTAAAAATGTCAAGGCACCTTAAACAAGAAAATAAAACAGGCAAAACTTGGAAAAACAAACATCAGTTAAAAAATATAATTAGTATCTTGATAATCTATTTCTGAATTAACTGCAAAATGATTGTGCTCTGCATTGATGTATTTCTTTACCCCATCATTACACCCCAACCTACTGCTTTTGATTCTTGTGATGCAAGGGGGAAGTGGAATTGCATGTTCTTTTCCTTGAAGAAAATTGCAAACAGCTAAATGTGCACATTTACTTCAATTTCCAGAAAATGTTTTGTTTTGTGGAACAAAAGGCACCTAAAAGAATCTTTTACTTCACAATATTGTAATTACCTAAATCGCATTTTAACTCTGTTTTTAGTCTCATTAGGGGGTTTGTAAACTCCATTGCCATCCTTTGTATTTAGAGATATTACAGAAATGGTTTAAAACTTTAATAACTTTCTCTTGTGTTTTGAATGTAGCAGTTCTCTTACTTTGTGAAGAACAATTATCGAAGCATTGACAGACAAAATGTTTTACAAATCCTTGAGTAAACACTGCATGTAAGACACTGTCATGGCTGTTTCTACTGCTACATGCACGTTAGGCTATAGGAATAATGGATCTATAAAGGTTAGAGACCCCTGGTGTTCATCTTTTGCCATCCTAAAGGAGCGTCAGAGACAGACAGTGCTATAATAGTATTCCTTTAATATGTAGGGACTGATATTGATATGAAACTAGGAAGGAGTCTGTGTAAAGCAAAGTACATTTCCGAAGAGATGATGGCTACTGTTTACTGACCTGATATCTTGTCATTAATTGTAAGAAAAGAAAATATAGCATTCACACCATCTGTCAGTGGTTTTGGTTTAGAGCTAAGATTTCAGAGCAACTTAATCTATTTGCAGTTTTCTGGTTAAGCAAGCAATCACTACCAGAATTTTTTCGTGCCATACCTATGATTCTTTTGTAATGAAAAAGCCCATATCGCGTTTTTAACCATCAGAGTGCACTTTTGCGATTTTGAAATAATCGTAAATATCTTTCCCATATATATACAGATAAGCTACATATTATTAAAGGGGATCTGAGAACTACAACTTCAGTTAGAGAGGAAAGAGGATTATGGGAAAGTGTAAGCTACGTGTATGGACAGCGTATGTTTTATTTTACCCACACTGTATTGTAACGCCCCGTTGTTACAGAAGCTTTCTCTCGACGTCAACAGAATTTTTATATGCCTTTTCTGCCATAAGAAATCTTATGAAACGTCAGAAACTAAAACTGAGATTCTCCCTTACATACATCTTAGGAAATCTTACTTAACACGTCTAAGTAAATCTTATTAGATTTTAGTTCTCATGGTACACCTTAGCAAATCTCAGTACACAATGATACATCTTAGTGCATCTTGGTACATCATGGTACATCTCATTAAATCTCAGTACACAATGATACATATTCGTACATCCTAGTACATCTTAGTATATCTCATTACACCTACGTTCGATGAAGTATTACATTTGGGTTTAAGAAGTCATTACTGTAGACTCAAGTTTCTGGTTCATCTTAAATGTGTTACAGAATTACCTGGTTAACGCTAAGATTTTGTTGTTCTCTTTGTTTGTATTTGTTTACCTCAAACTTATAACTTTGTGTATTTAATGTAAAGCAAGAGAGATCCTGAAGATTACCTTCAGACATTCCAGCTCTCGTACCAAAGACCAATTTACCAGAAAATTAAAACTAGGTAAACCGTAGAGAATGGTCTGAATAAAACAAATTTTTTTGCATTGCTTTTCTTCGACGCACCGTTTTAAAACTTTAGATTTAGTACTGGACCATAGAGACGAAGGAATATGTTTATTAATTATATAAAGACGTTTCTAGTAATAATTATGTAATTTCCAACCATATTAATTGTCCTATAGACCATACTTGCAGTAAAGCCAAACGTGCATAAACATTTTGGAAAAACTGTCTGCTTATATCCAGAGTTTAAGGTACCTTATCTCGTTTGTTTACCTCTTTGGTAGAGTTGTAACACTTTATTGTTGATGCATGGAGATATCAGATGAATGGGTATGTTTAGAGTCTATCGACATGGCACCACAGGCGTTGAAATATGTCAATAGTCCTTTGTCAGCCCTATCGTGCTGTTTACAATGACCCCCCAACAGTGGGATTCATTATTAGTCATTGTTGGTCCTACTTCAAATGTTAGCAAATTGAGTTTACTAAAAAGGGAGAGGCGGGTGGGAGGGGGGGGGTATTCAGAGAGCTGGAATGCTGAAAGGGAAGGGACATGTTTTAAAAGTTCAATTTCTCCTTTTCGTCTCATGAAGCTCTTCAAGACTGTTGAGGATGGAAGGTGTAAAATGAATAACCTAGATAGCCTGCCGGATGCTAAAAAATAGTTGTCACATGTGCAGTGCACCATATGTACAGAAAGAGTGAATAAATTACTTTGACATAAAGACCGCAATGTTTTTTTGGTTGCACCAACTGGTTTTTATTCGTGTGATGTGCTCCGTAAGCGGCAGTTTATCTTTAGAAGACGTTTTTGACTCGCAAATTTTGTGATTAGAAATATCGCTTCAGTTGTACACTAGAGTATACAGACTGGACTGTATACTGGACTGTATACTGGACTGTATACTGGACTGTATACTGGACTGTGTAATGGAGTATACAGTCAATACTTCTTATCTTCTTGCAGATCTTTCCACCTTTGGATACCTTTAATCACAAGAATAAGGGAATATTAGCTTTACCGTCGTAAACGTATCATGTGTGAGGGGTCATTCGAATATCATATATCCAATGTTTTGTGCTGGAAAGTTTTCAATTTCGTGACAATGCTTCTGTACAGCGAGTTTTACTTAACGATATCATTTCGGTGTGATGTACCATGTTTTGCCAAAGTCAAAACGTCTGTTTTATCATAACTGAGATTAATTGCGATACTTATGTCAGTAGTCCAACAACGAAGACAGATTTATTCCGTAAATACCTCCTTATGTTGTTAATATTAGTATAGATCTACAGCTAGTAGCTATTAGTCAGACAGCCAGTCAGGTCGGGCCCCTTCAAGAAATTACGGAACGCCAGATGATATGGTCCCTAAACACAGCTGCGGAGGTCAATCCTGCGTCACGCCCGCTTGTAGCCGCTTCGTGACCCGGCTCCCAAAAAACGGACCTTTATCACAATTGCGCAATCCTGTCTCAAAACGAGGTTGAGCTCGCACGAATCAACCAAAACAAACTGATTACTGAGGGATTTGGCTTGCAGTGGCGAGTGCAACGTCGAGTTCTGCTTCTGATTTCATGTAAATGGAGGCAGAGTATAACTGCCAGTTACTTCTGCATTATACAATGTTTCTATTATGCAAGGTACGACAAAGAAAGAAGTTGTTCATTGACATTTTATGAAAGGATGGCGAAAGAAAGCAGTGGATCAGCGCAGTCAAGATAACACGAGATCAGAGTCACAACTCAAATTAAATTGGAGCTTTCCCTCTTGCTCGGTTCACAAATTTGTGATAGATGCATTTACAAGGGAACTTCATCACTTCAAAATTGGTAAAGAAATGTTTTACTTTAAGCCTGAAGTCCTACCAAATTCATCAGTTGACATTTAAAGACGGAGTTCACTCAACCATTTTTGCAGGAAATCGAAAGAGAACGCTGCTATCACATGTATCTGATGATAATCAGCGTATTCAACTGACTGGATCTAAGCAAAACACACTTATATATACCAAGGCACAATTAGTACGATGTTGGATTAACAAACTTAAAATACTGTGGCAGTAGTAGCTAAAGTTGTAAATAACACGACTACTCGTAATCTAGTTACTTGCACTAACAGGCAATATATCAGAATATGAAAGCAAACGTGTAGTGAATACAAATAAGTTAACAGACGCAGGATGATGCCTAAACTTGAGACATAAAACAAATTGGACGGAAAAACAAACGGTAGTGTGACGTGAATAGGATAGATATGCAATACAAGAAATTATAGAGTAGCTAGAGCTAGGTCATAAGGGGTAACGTGAGGGTAATGGGGGTATTATACTGTGTGTAAAGTGACAGGGTCAGAGAATGACAATACTGGATAGTGAGAGATACTACATCCATTCCTTGCCAAAAGGCCGAGAAGCGATCAAGTTCCTTGCTCCCCCCGCCCCCCCCCCCAAACCCCATAAAATTTGATGACAGCACTGAAATGAATAGCTCACTTTACATCTTAGTATTGTAGCCTGACACCGATGTTTCCTTTATCTTTTACACAGATGCAAGGAAAAAATAACATTTAGTGAAGGAGAAACAAAAACAATCTACTGCTCCCACCCCATGAGGGGCCGGTACGTCATTATTCGAATTCCTGGAGCTGACAAAGTACTGACGCTCTGCGAAGTTCGAATTTTTACAAAGCAATGTGGTAAGTGCTCTCGACTAAATAAAGAAAAAGGAGGACGGACACTGAAAGCCTCTACAGTGAATAACTCTTTGCGCATGCTTCCTGAAAACCTGTTTAGTTAACATTACGATTCAACCTGCCAATCTGATGTTTATTCAACATTGCATTGCCCGCTTGATAAGTCTATATTATAAAGACGTATATGCAAAAAAAGCCAGATGCAAACCGGTTATTTTTTTATTGTTGTGTTGCTTGACTCAAGTGGAGTCATTAGTTGCTGGTTTTCTCCCCTGTTTACATCCCTTGAACACTTGAGGAGTGTGTAGAGATGGGTAGGGATGTCTTTGTTTTATCAAGAACAGCTGAGTTGCTCACGTTCAAATCTGTAAATGGTGCAGTTTTATGAAAGAGCTCATGTACACCTGAATAGAAATAAACTGCTCAAGCTATGGTTTCCTGGCAATGGATCAAAAGTTCGAAGGCTTTACGAAGACGTGTTCTTGATACTGTCTATAAGCACCATAATGGAGCTTATGAAAATCGAGAAAATTTTCAATCTAGGTAGAATACGTAAGAGATAGAAGTTTAGCAAGAAAACAAGTAAATAAAATTGATTAACTAAATACAAGGTTCCTTTTTGGATGCTAGTAGGTCTTAAATAGCATTCTCCTGGTTTTTAAGTCACAGGGAGTATCTGGTAATATTGAGAAATACGTGTAATGGACTCACTGAAGGACATTGGGTTCTGGGATCTGCGACAAGAAACATTTCCGGTCACTTTGGTGGAAGCTCACAGCAGCAGTGGTAAGGTTATTTACATGGCCATTTTGTTGCCACTATAGAGTCAGGTGGGAAAACCTTCATACAATACTTAGTGGAACCTTCTTTTTATTAAGTGATCTTGACCAAATGTCAAAATGTAAGCATTAATAAAGCGTTACTGAATCCATAAGGGCAGCACATTGGGGCTCGTGAAAATGGGGGCACGTTTAGCATATTGCAAGTCACGTATCGTTCTTCTAGATTTTTATACGTGGAGAAGGACCTGCAACAATCATTGGATAACATTGCACAAAAGAATAGGGATAGTATAAATTTTATGTAAGAGCCACTCTTTTAATATTACCAAAACTGACTCTTTGGAATCACTGCACGTAAAGTGCCCATAAGAGAATTGTATCAGAAAACTGGACAGTATCAAAACGTATGAATTATAATTATTACAGCTGAGCCTTCTATAAAAGCTCCAATTGGATTGTTAACATACAGTCGTCAATCCTAATGGCCAAGTTATAGAATCGATGGCTGGTTTGCTACTGGACCAACCTCTTGTTAGTTGTATGTACAATTCTCATTAAGATTTGGCAAGGCACTCAACGGTCTGAGGTACCCATTTATTTTTTATTTAACACATGAACGTCTTAGAATATCCATAAGGAGATGGAGGAGAGCAGCGAGGATACAAAACTGGTTAGGTCACAATATACTCTTTCTTCACGGGATTAACAATGAAAGAATAGAACTCAACACAAGAACACGCCTATTTTACAACTGGTGACACGTCCGCTCCTAATCACGTGTGTGCATAAATTTACTTGCACATTGCATAGGGAGTAGCAGTTTACTTTAACAAAATGTTATTTTCAGCTGTTAGCTTTTGGGAAATTTTGTGAGAAAGAAAGCAAAGGTGGCTGCGAAAGAATATCTTGGACAATGTGAAGAAAAGCTAGAATCTTATCACCACGGAGACGTAGGGAGATTGAGGAGTGTGTTTTTTTGGGACATAGTCGCCAAAGTTATAAGGCAAGACCTTAGAGAGGAAGAAGTATTCCTATTGCCATTGTTTGCAGGCACTTCTAGACTCACCTACGTTCTCCCTCTTCTTCTGTTGTACTTTTTTGGTTCTTTCTGTTTGTGTTTATCATGTGATCACTTGATGTTGTTAGCCAAATCTACTTTATCTTTTTTATCTTCTTCCTTCCGTATGTCTAGTTTGGGAAGTGAAGTTCCATCGTCTCTACCCAGATAATCTATTCACTGGCTCCGAAGATGGCTCACTTTGGTACTGGGATGGATCAGCGATAGGAGCCAAGACTATTGAGTACAGATCGCCAGTTGGAAGAGCAAAAAATCAACTGTCTGGTAGTGGAATACCTGACCTGAAGAGCAAGGCTTCGAGTAGTGTGTGGCTATCATTTTGCGAGTTATCATAAATGATGCTTGAATGTTTGAACAACTCGTTCTTTGCACGAGCCATTCTGATAAGGGTGCAACTAAACCGGTCACTGGCATTTCACTAATGATTCCGTTGTTAAATATTATCTACAAATATTGTAGTACCAGGGATCTTTTCCGAACATTGGTTCACTTAATGCGTGGTATTCTCTCCGAACAACATTGGCATTTTCTTATTCATTGCCGTAAAAAACCCAAAAAAAATCTAAGATGGCCACCTACGATGTTACACGGTTATAATCAAGGTCCAATAGCTTTCATAAACGGAAAAACACGTTCCTGATGTTCCGGATAACATAATTGGTCAACAAAACGTAAATGGCAATGAAGAAAAAGTATCTTTACTCAAAAGTTATCTATTTGTGACCTCCCTTACGATATTTTTGGTGTTTGGTTAATCAAGGTTCGGATAACCAAGGTTCGAATAATCAAGGTTTTGATAATCGAAGTTCGGATAATCGAGGTTCGAATAATCGATGATTCAGTAGACCGACAAATCCTATGTTTCTTCTATTTTCAGAGTCCAGTCTCTTTACTTTGTAACACCATCTGAACTATTTACGTTATGCAAATAACAAGGCGTGCTTAAATAAAATACCTGTTCTGACTAAGCAAGCTACGTCCATAGTTCATGCATTGCACTATGCCGCAGAAACATTACCACTTCAATGTGGCTTTCATAGTAAATGAAGCCGACAATTGATTTACCTGTACAACATAAATAAGTCGAGCGACGTTTGTTTGGCAATGGATAATGGTTTTCCAGTTTACTAACTATTGTAGTAAACAAGGCTTTCCACAATCAAAAGAAACCTGATTTTTACTTCAACTGAGAAAAAAATCCACGCTGTCACTGCATGTGGCTATTGCAGTCTGCTCCTTTAGATCAAGGATGTATAGTCATTTGTCAGGAATGAACCCAACTATTTTCTTCCCACTCGGTTACAAAGGAAAATGTTATAACGGCATACTTGATGGCGCTTCTAGTAGTACTAAAAATTGTACGAAAGATACGTTGATCTTTGACGTGTGAAGACATCACGGTTGGATATGACATAGGTTTTCTGCATAATTTTGCTTTTGCTTTATCGTACGCCTGCATGTGCGTTAACGTGATCCAAACTGCTTCCACCAGTTACCAGACCTTCGCTTCACCATCAGCAAAGTTGTCTTTGCTCGTACACTTTTTTAACACTAAGAACCACATAATTTGGGCTGAGGCCCAGTGTTCTTATTTTTTTTGGTTACAGTAAGAACCAGATAATTTGGGCTGAGGCTCAGTGTTCTTATTTTTTCGGTTACAGTAAGAACCAGATAATTTGGGCTGAGGCTCAGTGTTCTTATTATTTCGGTAGCAAGCAGGTTCATTTATTCTTCTTTTGTCCTTACGACAGCTGCTGCCAACTGATGGAGTCGAGGAGTGTAATAATTTGTGTTACTTTCTTGTAGGTGATTTAATTGGACGCAAGAAGACCTTTTTTGGTGTGTATGGTGGAATGCTCCTTTTGTCCTTCGTCTCAGCATTTTCTACAAGTTGGCAAATGCTGGCAGTCCTGCGATTTCTAATTGGTGTCACTCTCGGAGGTTTGTATGTCAGTCGCTCTTATATTTCACACGAGATGTAGAAGTGAAAGGTCGTTTGATAAGTTAAATCTTGAAATTTAAATCAGACTCTAGGTTGTATTCTTTGTTAGAAGTAGAGGATAAAGCAGAATCAATACAACGACAAACCGAGGATACTCAAAGCTACAGAGCATACTGAGTTTCAGTTTATAATTAATGAGAAGATCAACAAAATATATTTAACAGAATAGCTGTATCCTGTGAACTACTTAAAATTCTACAACATTTCTTATCGTCTCTGGATTCTATAAAAGGGTTTTCACGGAATTTAAATTATCAGCGGAGTTTTTCAGGGAAGTTGCAAAATCACATTGCATATGGTGCTTGTTACTGTCTTATGGTACAATAATCAGACTTTTGCACCAGCACATCTAATTGTACACTGTTCTTACAAAGATTGGTTTCCATGATAATTTTATAAATGATATATCTTTTTCGGTTTCATTGATTGTCCCGGCAGACATATTTGAACCACTTGGTATTTGTCTTACAACATCTTAGATTTGGCCCATAATTCATCTCCACTTGTCGCCTTTCTTGTTACTCTTCAATAGTACCACTTGCGGCTCGTGGAAGGAACTTTTGCTGGAGCCCATGACATAATACTTAATAGCTTAATGTTCCAATCGAGTTACATCAAGAATTGCGATTTTTAGCGTTTGTTCAGAATAGGAATGTCTATCAACACTGAACACAACAATACTATCAATACAACAATGCAAATGAATACAGGGGTCTCCACTCATACGCCACCACTTTTACCAACTCCAAATTTAAACATTATTCTTTGCAGGGAGGGATAAAATTTAAGGGATTTCAAATTGAATTTTTACCATCGAAGCATTGTATCATTAACTCCCCAAATTTAAGAATATTTTGGAAGGTCCCCCTCTCTTTAATTACCGTTTCCCATTTTCATGTAAGTTATGGTCTACACTTAAGTAGCAAGATGACAGACAGACAGTCTGTGTAGTCGTCTCGTCGTTTCAATCTCTTTTTCATCGACCTTGACCTGGTGACCTTTTCATTTACATGGTTACTAGTTTAAAAATGTGTATCAATATGCTAGAAATGATCAATTGATCAGTTGTTATTCAATGCCTTTTCTTTCTGCACAGGATTTCTGATTATTAGTTTCAACCTTCCAATGGAGTACATTGGCGTGCGGTGGAGAACTTTCGTTGGTTGTTGTCCGTTCTGGGCGATGGGAATAAGTCTACTAGCGCTTTTTGCGTGGTTGCTTGGAGATTGGCGAAAGCTGTCTATGAGCAGATCCCTCTAACAACTGTTGTACAAGAAGTCTCCATCGCTATTTATTTACATGCATGTTTAATTCTATCACATTACATCATTCTTAATCTAAAATCCTAAGCACATTGCTGGCCATAGGGACCTGGTAACTTGATGTAATGCACTATTACGGTGCTTGAT
This sequence comes from Alatinidae sp. Z8VKAUB7J3, assembly GCA_010016025.2. Lineage (NCBI taxonomy): Eukaryota > Metazoa > Cnidaria > Cubozoa > Carybdeida > Alatinidae > Alatinidae sp. Z8VKAUB7J3. Next base: position 64,656,777 of record JAAAKM020073195.1, read on the forward strand.
GCTCTTGTAACGCGAGGGCGGTGGTACGACTACGGCATGTCAGAGCTTCACGTAATTCATAGTGGCGCGATAATCTGCATAAGCATGAGTTAGTGCATACTTTGCAAAAGTAATGGCGGCCAGTCTCAAATCTGAAGATGTTACTCTATGTGCAGCTTTGATTAAGTCCAAGAAGACCATAAGCCACTTTTGGATTTTATCAATATGAAATCGGTGTATGCATGCACGACATAATTGACTAAACCACTTTAACAAATAATATCTAAGCAGCTTCGATGCGTCTGAAACTAGGGATGGTTTCTTTCTGTATTAAAAAATTGTGTCACTAAACTTACTTAATGTTATGCCGCTAAATTCAGGGCACACGACTGCATGTGCCGCTACATGGAGATAATCTTAGACATTGCGAAGGCCCTTTTTTGCCTCACCTTAAACCAGGAGCATTTCTTCTTTTTGCTTTTAAGTGTTTAGTAACAAGTCTCACTGTCACTGGTATAGACGTTACGTTAAAAATACTGAGGTAGTCTTTACACACCTCAGATACAGTTAGTCTTTACGTCCGATGGAGAGTTTGTTCAAATACGATTGAAGCAAATTTTGTGGGAATGAACCTATTTATTTTATGCGTTATTAACTCCAACAAATCCATGCAGAAGTTCTTTTGTTCAAGAACTGGAGAACGTCCTCTTTGCCCTCTCTAGTACAGCATCCGTTACACTGTCCCGAAAATAGTTTTTGCAATTGTATGCCATCAGTCACACCCGATACAAAGGTTTCTCTAACAGGGTGCGTTGGTACTGTACCGGATAACTTTTAGTATCAGAAATATTTGCAGTTATACGATACCCAAACAATTTGCAATACTTAAGGGATTCCTATTTCTGCGACTCAGATTAGGATAGCAGTGGTATTATATTGAATAGTTTTATATGAGATAATTTCATGGTATCCAAAGTATATCGCATACGTTTCTCTACCAGGTTACCAATAAAGCACTTTTAGCACCAGGCAAGAGGGCGAGCTGGATCGAATAGCATGATTATCGTCCTACTAAAGCCAAGCTGTGCCATGTAATTCAATATTTGATAAATATGAGCCCAGTATTTGGCTCTGTAATTTCACTCTCCTTTACATTTCACCATATCATTACTCTGGTAATAAATAAAAGTTGTTATGTTATTTGTAAAGGCTGAAGTTTTGATATAAATACTGACTCTAAAACTGCTAAATGAAATTTCGATCGTCCTATCGCTAAAATTGAAAAATGTTCATCACTATAATTCTTCGCACAGTCAAATAGATAGTCCCTTGAATAATTGCCCTGCCCATGCATATGCAAAAAATATGAAATATGTTCTTTGAATATCGTTTTGGGTACATCATTTTTGTTGATTTTTTGTAAAACGTAGGAGCATTGAGAATATCAAACTAAAGAATTTAACATACATTTTTATAGTGTTTTTCAGCTTATACATTTTGCAGACAAGTTGTTGGGCTTGATGATACTTTTTTGTAAGTTTTTCTCCTACGGTACCTTGTTCTTTGTCTGACTGGTTGGTTTCATAATTTTCAGGTGTGGACATTGTAAAAAGTTAGCTCCAGAGTTTGAAGAAGCTGCCAAAAAGCTAAAAGACGATGTGAATCCAGTTGTTTTAGCTAAGGTTGATGCTACTGTTGAAACTGACCTGGGAACACGATTTGAGATTCAAGGCTACCCAACACTCAAGATTTTTAGGAAAGGAGTAGCAGCAGATTATGATGGACCGAGGGAGGCTAAAGGTAGGACTTACATTAATATATAATTATATTAATGTCATCCCAATTATACTACCCCATAGGACAACATACTGCAGCAGTGGAAGAAATGTATCTAAAGCCATCACTATTTAGTCCATCATCCTGTCCATCAGCATCATCACTGCATCATCATTGTGTGTTTAATGTCTATTGAAATTGGCAAATTTTGTGCACACCATAGTCCAATCGCTTCCCATAGGGGAAAAGACACTATCATCACATGATGATGTTTTAGTTATAGACTTTTGATTTTATTTTTACTCAGGAATTATTGAATATATGCAAGAACAAGCAGATCCCAATTGGAAGCCACCTCCAGAAGAGGTCATTACACTTACGAAGGACAACTTCACTGAGATAACTACAAGGGAAGAGCTCATGCTTGTAGAATTCTATGCACCATGGTAAGATATCCTAGATTTTCAATATGGTTACTTCCTGAAAGCAGATCATTATCAATGTGCCTTACTCCCTCAGAGTGTTTGTGATCATTAAGAGAGGTCTGTTCTGTGCTTGCAGGATAGTAATGTTAGAATAATAGTAACGCTTTGGGGGGTAGGGCAGAGATTTTCTTTCATCTATTTCTTTAGAATCGTTAGGTTACATGTCTTTGTCTCCTGGAGCTTCTTTACCCTTGAATGCATTCTACCAGTATTAGCTCCTTAAATATTCTCTTCGTGATGTATCAGTTTCTACTCTTTGCTGTTGCAATTTCTCTTAACTTTACAAAATCTTATCAGTATCTCATAGAAAATACTGTGATCTGCATATCATTACCACTCTGTAAACAAGACTGTTCTAGCTTGTAGTTTATTCAGAGATATGCTATTGGTGTTATTTACTGCATAATGGATAACCCAATTATTGTACAGCATATTTCAGGTGGATTTGGATATCATGCAACTTCCACTTTTCATAAATTGGTCATCTAGAAGTCACATGTACTATTGGTTCATGTACAAACTGTTGATATATAACAAATATCACACTGTTGATAATGTGTCAAGCAAAGAGATCAAAGATCCAACCATTATTTGGTATTTCATTATATACAACAAGCTCGAAACTCGACGATAACCTGTAGTGATACTTAGGCAACTACTTTAGCAACTCCAGGCCAGATTTGGAAAATTGCTAAGCAACTCGAGGCCTGACCCGGAGTTGCTTATAAAGAAAACATGTAGTACATTTATACATGGGCTTTGTCAGTTTTTAAATGTCTGATCTGTTTGTTCAAATTGATTTATGTAGGAGGGCTAAAATTAAATATCAGGGGACCCAAACAACCCCTTTTAGAGCGGCTTGAGAGGTCCATACAGGGGTCGAAATAACCGTCCGGCTCCGGCTAGTTCAAATTGTCGTTTAGCCGGTTCGACAAGGTATTAAATTTCAGAAAAAAGCCGGCTTGAAATTATATTGGATATGAAAATTAATCAATTTTTTATGGATAGAAAATTTCATGAGCTGGGCATTTCCGTTCATCATGGATAAAAGTTAATCACATTTCTCTCCATAATGCATTGATTAAGAGCCAATGAAATTGCTGAAAATGGCCCGGGAAATATGCATTTTGGGCTAAATAATCCACCAAAATTGAAACTTTCCCCCAGCCCCGCTAGGCGGCTCACAGCGCCCATCAAAATCCCAGCTGAATGTACTTGCTCCGGGCGCTCCTCGCCCTCCGCTCGTATCGCTCGCTTTGCTTGCACCAAAACAGCCGGCTCGATTATATTTCCTTATTTCGACTCCTGCCATACCATTCGGTAAAGACCAATGTATACATTGGCTCTTGTAGCACTTAATGTAAACAACGTGTTAAAAACCACGAATATCTCTTAATGATATAAAATACTGACTGGAGACTGAATTATCTAAGCACATCTTGGACTTAAAACAGCGTCATATTTAATACAACGATGGGTGAAGTATTGTTAAAAACGCTAAAACGTGCATCAGAGGGAGAGAAACATGTAATTTATATCTGTCCGTAATTCTAAAGTACCCACTTAGTACTAAGAAAATGGTTGAGAACGTGTCTGGAAATACCGTCATAGGAATCCTTTTGTTATTAGTATATACAAAGACAAATAGACAAACAGCCTTGCTTCCTACACAATATGAGGGTAGTCGATAAATACTATAGCAATTGAAAGAGCCTTCTTGCAGTCTCATGAAATGTAGCTGGACGTGAAATCTAAGGTAACCGCAATAATTTGATTTCAATTTTATTGCCTTTGCCTATTAGTATATCATATAATATGTATACATATATATACATATATACATATATGTATATAATATAATGTAATATGTATACATACAGATATATATATATATATATACGAAGCCGAAACACAATAAATATTAATCAATCAATTAATTTCCCCGTACCCACTGACTGGAGGAGAATTCGCGAAAGATACTAACGTTATTCTCATCAGACACTATAGTTGAGTATTGTAGCTGCTTTTGATGGTTGGGAGGGGGTGCTTTTGAGAGGGGGTCTTGATAAAGAGGATGATGGTTAGAAGGCATGCATTTAATCCGCCCTGATCCAGTGGATAGTTCACTTGCTTTCTATGCTAGAGGGTAAGGGTTGCTTTCCCCGAAGGGCCATTGGTGACGACAGGAAGGGCGTCCAGTCTTAAAGTGCTCTATGCTTTAGCAAAAGTCCCATATATATGGGCACTGCCCTAGCCCCTGTTAAAGGGGAGTACAAGGTGTAAGAACCAATAAAAGAATAGAAAATTCCCTTATCATGCTTCTAGTAGAGCTGTTTTGGTATCACTTTGAAAGGCTGTTAGACAACGATTCTAAAGCAATGCCTTGTAGTGATTTATAGTCTTTGTCTTGCCCTTTTATACTCCAATATTTATGCAAGTTTGTACCAGATGTTCGATATTTGTGATAAGCAGAAAATTTGCCATCCAGTCGTTGGAGTAGTAATCAGAATAGTGTTTGTAGCTTCAGCATCTAAGGTTTGTGATTCACTTTCTTAGAATTACTCTTTACATGAATCAAACTGATGGGAGTGCAACAAAATGTGTATAGTTGTAACGTACAAGTCCATTGTCTAATGCCATCTAGTTTTCCTGCGTATTAATTTCTTTGAAACTTACAAATCTGCTTCTTCCTTTATAGTACAAATTAGCTGACATTTGCACAAAGTGTGAAAGATACATCGGAACGGAAGGTGGTGGGTAAGTATGTTATTAAGGGTGAGTTTGGAGTTGAAGCGGACATGATGTTTATGTATGTATATTAAATATTAAAACAGTAATGTTTCATCAATATATTGTGCAATGATTCAATCATTGCCCAGAGATGATCAATAACAGTGGCAAAGTCAGAAGGCAGGCTAGTCAAGCCCAGCCTGACCTAAAAATTACAACCAAAATTTAGTAATAAGGGTCTTCCCAGTGCCCCTCCTTCCAATTAGACTTTTCGGTGTCACAGTAATAACATTTAGGCACCACAAACCCAATACAAACACACATACACATCTTCTTGAACACATCGAAGATCATTACTATGGCTCTCTACCAAGTAGTTTGATCTTTTCATAGCCTTTGGAGAAGGGTCATGCTCTTCCACATTCAGCCTGACCAACGTCACCGATTCGAGCTGATTTAGCCATATGATTGGCTGGTGGAGGCAGCAGCAGCCTTTGTTCCATGCCATCTACCCCGGCCTAATTAAAACTGCGTGCCTAACGTAAGAGACAAGGGCAATCGTTTTAAGAACGGGAGACTACACTGTAATGATCTCGTTTTCCTTTCTCTGCAAACGAGTATATTGTAAGCCAAAGGCTGACTTGGAAAATGAAATGTATTTACCCCCGTCAAGTACTTCAATACTTTCACGTTCCACTATTATTACCAATTGAAAGTAAGGAGCGATATTAAAACTTAAAACGAACAGAAATTACTCCGTATATGAAAGGGACTGTTCCCTCCTCAAAGCTCCGCTCTTTACGCTAAAGTTTGACTCTTTTTCTCAACTGCACTTTTCAAAACAGTAAAAAAATTTAGCGTAAAGAGCGGGGCGTTTAGGAGGGAGACCAGTCCCTTTTATATAGGGAGTAATTTCTGTTCGTTTTAAGTTTTAATATCGCTCCTTACTTTCAGTGAAAAAAAAGCTTGTTTTGTATGTAATTTCTGAACGTTTTTCAACTAATGCAGGTTCAAATTTGGCTCATCGTACATAAAAATTAAAACAAAATTTGCACATTAATTGGTAGATTTACACTGTATATGAAGGGTTGCCGCATCCTCAATACCTTGCTCTTTACACTAAAGATGTTAGCAATTTTAAATTGTTTCCTATTCTAACAAAACAGCCCCTATGTTTCAGTAGCTGTTCTAATAAAAATTGAGATAATCAGTCAAACTTTATCGCAAAGAGCAAGGTATTGAGAAAGGGGCAATCCTTCATGTATAGAAATTTCTGTTCGTTTTTAGTTTTAATGTTTCTTCTCACTTTTCGTTGAGAAAAACTTTTTTTTCAAAATTAATTTGTGATCGTTTTACAAAAATAATGCCATTGAATCAGTCTCATCCTTTATGAAATATGCCCCCCCCCTAAAGGAACACTCCACCGTGGAAATGTAATTCAACGTAGAGTGCAACCCCCATCAAATTTCCTCAAAACAGTTCCACCCACGCTGAAAATCCCCCTCCCCGTAAAATTGCTCACGGACGATTCAGCCAGAAAATTTATCCTTAGTGTTCTTACATTCGAATAAGACTTTAGTCTATAATCGGTTTTTTGATTACTCCAGAGATGCCCCCTTCCGTGCAAAATTATTTCCAGGAAATCAAACCACCCAGAAAATAGCCCCCGAATATTGACCCCGGAACCTCTCCACCTTTACAATTTGGCAAAAAGAATGTAAGGCAATTAAGCAGAAAGAATAGTACAACTCCCCCATTTAATTCCCTCAAGACAATGCTACCCTCGCTTAAAATCCCCCATCCCCGTAAAATTACTTTCGAACGATTCACCCAGAAAAATTCTCCTTAGCGTTCTTTCATTTGAATGAGACTTTGAATTGAGACCAGAAATACATCCTTCCATGGAGATTATTTCTTGGAAATTGAAACATGAGGAAAACAGCACCCCAAATGGCTCCCCCGGAAAATCGCCACATGCAAAACTTAAAAAAGAGAATATAAAAAAAGGTAATGAAAATTAAGATTAGTAATTCTGTCAAATCCTCCCATTGTGTCAGATCCCCTGGAAAATTGTCCCATCAAAAATTTTTCTCCCCTAAGCAGATTCTCCCCATAGATCTTTACCCTAAGAACATCCCCCCCAAACAAAAAAAAAATAATTTTTTTACCAATCATGAACAGAGGTTTAAATACTTCAAGGTTTACTCAAATAGTTTACTCTAGTTTCCTGTTTTTAATTGGCTTAAACTTTGCCAATACCGCCATCTAATTTGCTCAGACTCATTTGCGTTCAGCTTGCCAATCAAAATATTGTGTTCAGGCCTCAAAACGACTTGCGTAAAGGATAAGCGAAAGCTCCGTATAGTACCTTGAAAGTGGGGGCTATAAATGTCGGCGTAAGATGGGGGTTTGGGGTTGGATAATCAGTCTTGATGGTGCGGGCGTACGCATGGGGGAGGGTAATGTGAAAGCGTAGTGGCGATTAATACTTGAAAATTTTCTTTCAGGGGGAGGGCAAAACGAAAACGATAGCTTGTTCAAGTGCAAAGAACTAAAATCCATGTCTGTTACGTCATATCCTGAGTCAGTAAAATCTAGAAAAAACTCTTCTACTGGGCAAAGTCATCGGAAAAAGAGGCAGAGAAAGACGAAAGACAAGACTTCGCAATCACATTAAAAGCATTGGTGGCAATTTCAATAGCGGAAGCGGAAAGGATGACACAACAACGAGAGACAAAGAGAGAGCTGGTGAAGAGGGCCACGTATGTTCAAGATCGAGACGATAAATTTGGATAGATAGATTACGTCATAGCACTAACCAAAACAGTCTCGATACTTGCCTCTCCCATAGTTCGCGATGCACAACAATCTTAATGACAATAGGACTAGACTTATTCAAGGAATCTTCCCCTTAGACAATGGCTCGGTCGAAATCAGTGCCCACACTATAAACTGTGCTGGAATACGGTGGGAGTCCTACTACCATGGAAACTTCAAGGCTTATTCTTGATTCTCTTTCTTTTGTTGCATTCAAAAGCGTTATTTAGCGTGCCAAGTACCATTTGACACGGAAGGATTATCATTCTTTCACGCCATGGCTGACATATGCAAATCATAATAAAACGATTTCAAACTTTGAAGTCAGTCGGAAGAATTAATATACAGAGGAAGCACGCCAATTTCTCGTTTTTTAACTTAGAATAACTTTGTGGACATCGTACATATCTTTGTGCGTGTGATGCTTCGTATGTTAAATCTATCATGATAAATTTTCCGTTTTCGGCACATCGAGAAGATTAAACCATTTATCGATGAATAGGAATCAGACAGTGAACCTTAGCGTCAATTGTCGATCGAAAACAGCCCATCACGTGAGTACTGATCTTTTCAGATGCAAAGAACAAATATAGCACACCCAAAATAATTGCTTTGCGGTAACAAAATTCGTCTAATCCATGTTAAAGTGGAAAAGAGGGTGTTAAAATTTTGAATGAACAGACTGAACATATCGGTTTTTACAATCAAAACAAATAACAACACCATTTCTTCAGCGTAACTTATCCGATCTTAACCTGGCTGCTGTTAAGAAGAGCAGCTGAAGATCAATGATACTTCAACTTTTGCAGTTGTTGCAAGAACACTTAAAAATTTTTACATATGCTATTCCTTGTAGTGTTAGTACAGTTAAACGGTTTCTGAAAAGACACGTAGGGATGGATTGGGACTGGTCAGTAATGAAGGAAAGGAGCATTAAACAATATCCCATATACCCATTCGTGTTTTCTTATCTGATGTTAAATATACCAGGTCATGCAAATGTGTCAGATTAAACTACAGTGTTACAGGCGGCGTTTGTAAACTTATGGACTGTTGTTTGGAGACCAAAGAGATCATAAAAAACGTCATCAATAAATATGATTTCTCACCAATAAATGCCATTGTCTAACCCTTACATGCAATTTAACTTAACGCTTAAAAACAACTGCTATGGAAGGGCGAAAGCTTCTGGTGGTCGGCTCTTATGTGAGCATATATTTCCATGAAAGTAATTTACATCACAATATTGATATCAGATGCCTATAAACGAACTGCTTTAAAAGGTGACCTATCTCTGAACCCTCTTGCTGGTTGGAGATCAAAACTTGCTTTTTATAGCATAAATAACTAAAATAACGTGCGTATGAACTTATTTTTTACTCAAGGATGCGGCAGTTGCATATTGACATCTTTCACTTTACTCTGTAGGATTTTCTATCTTTCGCTCTTTGTACATAGAAGAATCAGAAAAGCCGTTGTTGATAAGCTCCCATCCCACACGGTAAAAAATGATATTAGGAACGCGACATGTAAAGCAAATCATATTTATGGAAGGCACCTTCTGAAACGTATAGTAAGATGCTAATATTTCTTACCTGGTAATTTCTTTTGTTCCTCTCCAGAAATGTACTCAGAGAAATATGATTTCACCTCTTCCTCATCTTCTACACACCACTGAGTGTATTTACGACCTGCTAATTAAGCACAAATCATATTTACAGAATATTTTAAACGAGATTCCGTGACACATTTGTTAGTGGTAGGCAACATGTGCATTAAGAATAAAGTGACTGACGATAAACGGCAAACGATAAATAAAACCAACACACATGCACAAAGAAGCATAAGAGGGTAGGATGCGAAATAGACTAACAAAGCCAAGTACAGAGAATTAGATGAAATTAACATCTTTATGATAATCCTACTTTGTTCAAGCATTAAAATTGTCTAGTTGCCTATCCATTTTATATTACATCAGATATTCATGTGCAAGACTCACAAACTTCAGCTAATCAAGACATTGCCAGTTAAACATGAGAACGGTGTCAAAACTAGGTTTCCCTGCGAGCAGAAACGAAGATAAACGTTATAATTATCAGTAAAAGTGTTTTCATGACTAAAACTTTCCAGATTCTTTATTGGTGATGATTTCGTCTAAAGTATATTCTTTGCAGGAAGTTTCGGCTTAAATTTGATATACATTATTTTTGTTATAGATATGCCCGAAAATAGAATATAAATTACTAAATCGTAATTAACGATAACTTAAATAGCTTGTCTAATCGAAACAGTGAACCATCAAACAATTTAAACTGATTTATTTCTCGTATTCACCACACGTTAATGAGACACACTGTGCTATTGTAATCTATTGGCCTATGTATTTTTGTTTCTTGAGTGGGCTTTGTTTCATGATATGTTACTTTAATCTCCAGTACATGTTTTATGTGATCATTAAAATTGTGGTAAATTTTGTACTGATTCGTATGAGACAGGTAACATAAAAATATAGCTTTACGTGATAACCTCGAAAGACCTCTGTAGTTCAAATTGTGGAATTGTGCTACAGTGAGTTATTTTTAACGTACCAGTCGTGATCTGCCCGCAATCTGTATATCTTGTCAGTATGCAGGGGTAATCGGGTAAATCGGTAAAGAGCATTATTTAAATCCCGAAATAGCCCTTTCTTACAATCTAGTGGAGTGCCACAACATTGTCTATGTCTGTCTAGTCTGTTTACAATTGAAATTATGAATATTCTTTATCCAACTCAGGAGATTAAATGCATCGAAGTAGATCGCCTAAAGCAGATTATTAGATAACAATCTGAAGCAAAAAACCCCAAACAATGTAAGAATCTATCTACCATTTTTATTTCACAAAACATCTTATAATTTATAGGGCTCTGAGCTTAGAGTCCATCTCTGTCAGGAGACAAATCAACACTGGTGTTTTAAAAGCAGCAGATATATATAGTTAAGAGGTGTCAGAATTTGGTATAGGTCCTCTCCCTTCAGATTAATGAAAACCTTTGAAGCCAAGGCAATACAGAAGGTGATAAAGACATCTAAAGGGTTGTACATCTGTTAGTCAAACTTTTTAAAAAATAAGGAAAGGGTTCGATAGCATCATATGACAAAACATTATGTGGGTCTCTTCGTTTCCTTTCAACCTTATCTGTTAGAATGTTCTTTAGAACTAAACACAAACTAGGTTTTGGTACATGGTGGTTACACTTGGGGTATGTTTGAGGTTTATAGCATCAATGGACATAAATATGTTGGTTCAAAAAGAGCAATTATCCATTCACTTAAAACATTGTTACATAACTTTGATTAGCTTACATGCTAAATATTTTAGCTTTATACATAAATACCATTCCATCAGAAAGTTTATCCCAGTTTTCCTAACATGCCATTGTTTTAAACTCATTTATATGATTAAATTATAGGAAGGGAAATAGAACAAAGTCATTATAGTAACTTAAACTATTATTCTGGTGATCATATTAAATTTTGATATGAGCAGGATTTGCCATCTAACATATGAAGTGCCTAGTTATCATATACTCTTCAACTGAGTAAGATGTTAAGAAATGTTTTTTTTGAATCTATGAATCTGATATACATTCTGGAAATCTGACTTCCACTGATCATGCAATAGCATATTTAATGAGCACTGTGTGTGCCTTGCTCATTTGGCACACATTGAATAAGGTTAAGATGCACCCATTCTATTATATGACAAATACACTACTTTCCAGGGACTGGGGATCAGGGGGCAGAGGCGGGCATGTCCCCTAAAGATGTGTCACATTCACAACAGGATATGCATATCAACACGAAACACCCCTTTCCACACAATGACCAAAGACACCTTAGTGGAATACGAACAAAGAAATTTGAAGCCAGTCCACTTGCCCCCCTCTCCCCCCCCGACAAATCTGCCTTACCTTCCCCCGTCGCTGTTTTCTAAGTGTTTTGCATTTTAGGCATCTCAGTCTCTAGCCTCTCATCAGCCATCGTTTAATTGCAAAATAGAGGGTACCTGCCCCTTCGCCGTGAAGGCTGTCGTAAGGTAGTAGTGTATCGGCCAAAGGTGCTTTTAATGATACGTGTTACGCATGTCATTTAGACGCATTGCTGACGTCAGAAGCTATACCATAATATATGTTGGTAGGTTCGTTCGATGTGTCAGTGACAGTGACAGCACGTGAGGCATTTCTAGGGACATAAAGGTTTATTTAATGCCATGGTTAGCTGAATTTGTAGTTTCGGGTGTTGGGAAAGGTTGCTTTAGGGTAATCATGAGTATTTTATTTGCTCTGCTCTTTGCATCAGTGATTCTTGGTTGCAGCCGAATGTCAATTCGCTTCATGGAAGAACCTGTCAGTGTAATGCACCAGAACGTATCGATGTATTTACTAGATTGCTTACCAACATCAGTAATGAAGATATCAGAAGAGCCTACGTAGATGCACTCCAGCCCGTACCTGTACAGGCACCCTATTAACAATTATTTCCCGGGGCACCGAAATTTCCACATGGTCGCCTGTCATCCTGGTATTACCCACCATGCCTCTTACCTCCGATATATTTCCTACCTAAATATTGCCCACTAATACACTCGCCACCCTGGAAAAGTCTGACGTGTCCAGTTAGCACTTGGACATATACTGATTAGAAGTTTCTTCCGAGGCACTTTTCGTCCTTGCATCGACCAGATATTTCTACCTTGACACTTCCCCGGACACTTCGCACGACGCCTCCCCGGACACTTCCCACGGGAGTTTTAATATCCAATAGATCCAGCAGGGACGCATGCCGACTTTACTTTTTAAAAAAGATTCTAACTGCCTGGACTCTTACTGTTCACTGATTTACAATCTGGACATTTCCCACTGACATCTTTTCCATGTGGACATGCCATTCTAACATTTCCAACTCTTAAGCCTCTCGCCCAAATACTCAATGCCCTGCCCCTAAATATTATTACACATCGAGATGGTCAACGTGAGAAATGGTAATACCGAGTGAGCACCCTCTGCGTGGTAAATTCCCCATCTTGTAAATGTCTTTAGTGTTGTGTCTCTACATTGCAAGTGATCAAATACCGAAGCAACAAGGTATTACGTAAATCGTAATTACAGCTGAAATATAATCATAAGGTTATGGATCCACATGGGCAGCAAATGAGATTCATTTCTTAAGCACCTACTCTCTTTCCCAATTACCATCTCTCTGGATGTCCCAACAAACTCAATCTCATGATCTGAATAACGTCTTCTTTTTAGCTCATCTGAAAATTTTTCACTGTTAACATTTTAAACGATGATTTTACAGAAAATATATCATATTTTACCAGCTGCACTCATTCTCTCAAGTGATAACCAGCAGAGTTCTCTGGTCATAGAAGGACATGGCTGTAACATTTTCTTTCTGCCCCAACCCCACAATATTTTGATAGCAGACGCTACCACAGACTGTATATGGATGTGGTCATGTCCAAACCATGTTAGCATGTAAAAGGGTATGGTGGTGATGATTAGGATGATGTATTATTTGTGGTGTACAAATATGGGTGTAGATGTGACCAATGAAAGGCAGTCTTCCGGACCGTCAAACTGCTCAAAGCCCATTGAAAGTAGAGTGTGTTATCTTGGAGGCCAAGTCACATGGTGCAGAGTGGCTGATCTCCAATTGTGGTGAGCTGGGTGTTGATGTCCACCTGTGGGTGATTGGGGGCTAATGTGGTGATACGAGAAAGAGAGTATGGTAACATTGAAAGTCACGTAGCTCAGTTGGTATCACAAGTTCGATTCCTGGTGGTCACATATTTTCCATTTCCCTAGTGCTCTTTTCAGAAAAGATTGTATTACTTCTGATATACATCATGCAATGTCATAAATTTTGGTTCAGGTTTGAAATCCTTAGTACCCTTTCCCTCATAAAGAGATACAAACATTCTGTTACAGTGTGTAACTTCCCTGCTTGTGCAAATAGGTGTATATAAACAAAATAAGCTTGCATATCTGCACCAAAATTAATAGGATAGTTATGGTGCAATAAAAATATCCAACTGCAATATGAGTTTTAGAGTCATATAAAATTCCTGGTGTCAAAACAATATCTTCACATCTTTGGTACTTTTATGTCGAAAAACGTAATTGGTGCCCTTAAAGTGGAGGGATAAAAAGTTTTGCCCCTGCTACTTCAAAATGTCCACTCTATACCCAAACAATCAATGCCGCTGGTTTTGACTGAAGAGATAAAATGTGACTTCACCAACTTCGTTTTGACAAACTACACAGTGGGGCAGGCAACTTGCTTACTTCCAGTTAACTGCTTTCATCGCTAATCAAATCATTTGTTATGATAACTGGGTACAAAAGTGCAGCAACTTCATAGTTCTAGCAGCAATACCCCGAGCTAGACAATAAAGAACATTGCAATAGGTAATAGAATGGACGTGCTGCAGAGGATCTGACTTTAAGACCTAGCACAGTCAGGCTATTGGGTCAGATTAGAAGTCAGCCATTGATATACTGTATACAACCCATGCACACATGGAAAGAGTCATTGAATCATAAATGATGATGATGATTGTGCTGAAATTAACTACTTTTAATGTAATTATGTATCTGCTAATATACTCTATTTACCTAGGATATAGGCGCTGATCTCTATATGCTATGATTGGGAATGAGGATGAATTAAAAGGTGAGTATTTTGTACTTGATATTACTGTTGTTATTCACTACTACTTTCCCATCTTACGTCGTTTTTCAATGGTTTATAAAATTTCCCATGTTTTTACGGAGTTACTAAATGTTCCGATAGCGTTCACTCGATTATATACTTTCGAGAATATGGTTTGACGTAAATCATTATGTATCACTGGGTGATTACTGGACGCTACAGTTAAGACTGGGTTAAAAATTTTTTCGAAAAGCGGCTTACAGTTAGAAAAATGGTATTATTTTACAATTATTTCTCCTGTAATTACTAAGCTATGCTTCCACATAAAACTTTTGTTGCTCGGGTTGATGTATGTTCTACCTGTTGTAGGACTAGTCGTTGTTTGATTGCTTTGCTGATTTGTCCTCTGTATTTTCCTTTTGCATTTCATCCTACATATATGAATTATTGCAATTAGAACCCTCTTTTGCATCATTTCCACTACTTACTTTACTCCACTTTCTTAATGGCGATCACGCAACTTGTCGACATTCGAAAACAGATAACAGAAGCATGCGCTTAAAAGACACAAACGTTTCCAAAATGCAATACAGACAACTCAGCCCAATTTTTGGGTTAATGTTTAAAAATACTCTTAGTAGGCATATTGCAATTATTTATATTTGTCAATGGGTGGGGCATCACCACAATAACTTGAACTATTCAGGTAGGGGACTGAGGGGATTTAAACCCATGACCTTATGATTTGAAAATCTAAACCTTAACCATTGGATCATCAAGTCCAATTAATAAAGTGACAAATTGTCAAGTCAATCTTTTCTCGTTTCTCTCCCACTCAGTGGGTACGAATGGGGAAATTAAATATGTACAAGTTTTTCTTGTTTTTGACTTTATACCTTCATCAGTGTCAGAGACATATATGTACTCTACAGGCGCATAGCAATTTTATATAAAAATTGTAGCAAATCCAAGTATAGTGCTAAATAGTTGATTGGAGACATTAAACATAGATCCGAGGCCTTGAGCCACTTCTTGTTGGCTCTTGTTTGCAAAATCACTCTGTTACTCGTTTTTAAAAACTAACCGACCACTTTTGAACGATGCTTGGCAACAAGGACCGTTTCCAATTGGTGAAGATTGTCAAAAACTCTGTGATACCCCGTGAATCAATTATGTTGGATTTCAAGCAGTATTTCTTATTGTAGAGAATTGACAGCCTTAAGTTTTGATTAAAGTAGCCAGCGACGGGGGAAGGTAAAGGGGATGGGGGGAAAGTAGGCTGGGTTCAAATTCATTTTTCACATTCCACTGAGGTGCCTTTAGTCATTGTGTGGAAAGGAGTGCTTCGATTCGATATGCATATCTTGCTGAGAATGTGACACAATGTCTGTCGCAATCAATTTCAATTTTGATAAAGGTGAAAAGCGGTAGTTCAGTTAACTTTTAAAGTATCAACCTATAAGGATAAGTTGTTAGATATTATAAGCTACCATTTTCAGTTATGATTACGCGAAGGATGAAACCATATTTAAAGAAAGTACCTCGGCCCTGCACCTACCATTGAAGATTTTTCATAAACATCATGTTCTATCCGTTGTCGAGTTGAATGCATAGCTTCTCCATACCCTTGCTACTGTGATGTAGTTCAAGCTGGCCCACTCAATGATTTATTTTGACCTCAAGAATGTAGATCTTCAACGCCTTCTCTTCTACTGTCACCTTTTGGTTCAGGCATATGTTTTGCAAGCGTAGACGTTATTTAAATGCTCACGATATAATTTATTGTCTTTGACTGGAAGACTAATTTCATTCAATGTTTTATGGTTATGTTTGTCAATACTTCATTTGTGGTTTTAGTAGCCCGGGATATTCTTAACATTGCTCGGTATTACCCTAGCCCGAATGCTATCATCATTAATAATGTTACATGGGCCAAGTTTCTGTTGTCTAACGTAAAGTAGAATACATGTAGCACTGGAGTATTCTATGACTCTATATTTTTGAGATCTCCTTTAATGAAAAAACTTTGCCCATCTTTAATAAGGTTGTCCTAGCTATGTCGATGCTTTACAAAATTTCTAATTTTACACTTCTAGTAGCAACCTCCAGTAGCATTTAATTTAGATACGAATTATTCTCGCTTGCCTTATCATGGCCTCGTTCACCAGGAGTTTGTTGTGAGAAGACGATGATTCTGTGGATAAAGGCATAATCTTGTAGTCCTTGCCCAATAGGTTCTCCAATTATTATCCCATCGTCCAACTAACTAACCCGTTTGCTCATTTAAACTATCCAAAGCACCATCATCCACCTTAAATTTTATGCCAATAGCCCCAATATTTGCGGGATGAGTAAGTTTTGGGTGCTAGTATAATCCGTAGGTTAGATGGTACTTATACCCGAATGCTCAGAGCAGTCCTTGGATTTACTTGGAGAGATAGGAAAACAAATAAAGAGCTATATGGAGAACTGACAAACATAAAATCAGTCCTTCAAGCTAAAAGGTTAAAATTCATTGGACATGTGTGGAAGAGAAAGTAGAAATTGGTGGGTCAAATGCTCCTTTGGGAACCGAGGCAAGGAGAAAGAAAAAGGGGAAGACCAGCAGCAACCTATGTGGACCAGCGAAGAAGAGACTCCGGTTTGCCCATAGATGAGCTGAAGGAGATCATGAACGATCGTGGAAAATGGAGGAAAATGGTCAATGGTGTCCGAGCGAGCTCGAATTACGTCATTAAGTCATAATCCGCATCCTATCGGTTTGAACTAAATCACCTGCACTGTTTTGCTTGTGCAGATCTTTAAGATAACAAAACTGAAGACAGCAATCCTTCAACATTCACTAGGAAGTAGACAAGTAGTTGTAAACACAGAACAGTAAGACTTCCTAGTGTGGGTGTGTGTGTGTGTGTGTATGTGTATCTGTGTCTGTGTGAGAGCCTGTGTGTGTCTGTGTATGTTTGTGTGTGTTTTTTTCAGTCTGTGTGTCTTTGTTTGTGTCTTCGTGTTTCGGGCACTGAAGATATAAGTTTCTTGCGAATTGGCAATTAGTAATAACAGACATAATGATGGCAATGCGATAAAACGAGAATTGCGTGAAGTACCAAGAAGAAAATGAGATGCAAAGCGTCAAGTAGCATGTAGCAATATCACAAACGATAAGCCACCTGACTGTCGATAATTTAGTGGGCCTTAGAATCAGAATATATTAAAGTAAACCTCTGAAAGTACTCGCAAGGGAAAGCGTTTCTAATATATTGAAAAATATTTTGTTAAAGGAAACCAACAGTGCAACGGTGCCTGTACGGTCTCATACATTTTCATTTAACTAATAGTAATGCAGAGTAACTATGTACATTTTATACTAGTAAATGATAGTTTCAATCCATTTTCCGCGTTATTGTGATATCCAAATTTTTACCTGATCTCCGTGCTTCCATATTAATATCAATAAGTAAACAATACTGTCTTGTATTTAACGTTAAAAAGTAGTTAAAGTGCAATTATCTGTTTTATTTTCAGATACAGGCTGACAAGACATGCATTTCCCTTAGGCACATTTCAAGCTGCAAGTACTTTATATGCGACAACACTGAAATTCTTCTCGGGGAATCAGAAGGATGTAAGATCGAGTTGAATTTATACATGATTTTATTTAAAATTAATAACTACGACGACTCAAAGCATATTTATACACACACAATGCAAAATACAATTTTTGATTGAAATTTGGAAGCGATGTACTATAAACAACTGCAGACAGTTGGAAAAATTAAATAACGAATATTTTCTGATGTTATAGATTTCATTTTAGTATGACCTACTTTTGCCTCAGCCTGATTAGTGGAGTGCGTACTAAGCCATTCTGCCGTTTTGAAGATGGGTTTTTTTTCAACCGTCAATGTTTTAAGAACATTCTTCTGTTCGATTTTTTTGAATTTGGTATTCTATTGATTATAAATCTTTATTGCCTTTTGGCTGGGAGTAGATACGTTTCACTCAGAATTCTTTCTGTTTTATTTGTTTGAAAAATATTTGTCTTTCTTCTTTGAATAGCGTGTGTTTGTGTACAGCCAAAGTATCTGTTATAATTAAGAAAGCATTATTGTTGTTTATACTTAGTTAAGAGTTTCCCATTTACAACATTATAAAATTTATTTCCGATATAATAAACATCTATTGAATCACATCGTATACCTGTGTTTTTTCAGTATCAGTTAATGTAGAGGTACTTACTTTAAAGTCTTCAGTGGACTTAAATGTCGTTTTCTTCTGGTCGTTTTGCAGACCCCGGAGCAGATCATTGCAGCCTACAAGTTTGGGTCCTTTAGAAAGGTTTGTTGATCTTCACAC
The DNA here is from genome assembly GCA_010016025.2 of Alatinidae sp. Z8VKAUB7J3. Classification (NCBI taxonomy): domain Eukaryota; kingdom Metazoa; phylum Cnidaria; class Cubozoa; order Carybdeida; family Alatinidae; species Alatinidae sp. Z8VKAUB7J3. The sequence continues at coordinate 64,675,615 of JAAAKM020073195.1, forward strand.
GAGTTATACATGTAAATAGTCCGTTATGTATTTGCTTGAAATCAAAAGGGAATTCTTCTTTCATTTTTTATAAAAAAATTATAATTTTGTTCTTTGAAAAAAAGTTGCTAACTGTCAGGGCTGAGGGTTGCTAAGCAAGTTGCTTAATTTGGGGGCTGAAGCCTTAGTGACTGGGTTGCTTATATAAAAAAGAAATATATGTATTTCCCAAGTTGCCTTTGACTGTGAGACTGTCGTACTACCCCTTGTGTCGCTCCAAATAGTTTTGCTTTTGACCGCAATGATGTGTCGGAGTTTGAAGCTAGCGTAAGTTACTCCAATACATAAGTTTAGAGAACTTGCATGGGCAGGTCATTGAACTTGTTTCTGTGGGTGACCTCGTTGCAACTATAATGCGCATGCTCGCGGAACAATTCTTATCTAACTTTCGTTAAAAGTTAGATATTATTAAGGGCGCCATGCATTTGTATACCCAGATTTGATTAATAATACCCTGACCAGTTGTCGTTATCTTTTTCTGGGAGTGCGCGTAATGATGTCCGTGATAAGCCTTTACAAATGCATCGCGTTTTAAAAAATATTATGCATTGGGAACGGCAGGTGAACTTGATTCGATGAGACCGTTTCTTTCTCCTGATAGGGTCGTTGTGAATTTCTGAGTCATGGATGTTGGATATCAGATAAATGCTTGATCTTTTAGGTTAAGCTGAAAATTTATTTCAATGCATCTTTAATCTAGCCGCGATTCACACAATACATGACTTACAATAATCCTTACCAACATAGCAAAATTTAGGATTTCTGGGTATTGATAAGTGTCAAGATTAAGGAGTATACGTTCTTAATAGGGCAAATATTTTTGGCTGCATGGGGAGTAGTTCAAACCACTAAGCCGCATCCTTGGGTTGATAGGATCAAATGGTTCAAGATGTAATCCATTAGTGTTATTTCGGAGCAAGAGGTTCACTTGGCTGCTTACATTAGAAGGGTATGAAGGGGTGACATGGCTTTGAAAGGATATTAGAAAATGCGAAACAAGGGGAACCGATTGATAGTGTCACTTAAAATTAATTGAGATCACCATGTCGTTAAAATACCTTTGTTGACATCAAAGAACAGATTGTGGATTAAGCTGTGGTACAAATTTGGTTTTTAGGAAGTTTTCTGGGGCAGTCAATTGGAATGATTACGATGAACATAATGATGATGTTTATCATGATGATAATGATTATAATGATCATGATAATAATGATGATAATGATCATGGTGATCATGGGGATCATGATGATAATGATTATTATGATAATCATGAAGACAATTATGATGATGCTCTTTGTGATCATGATGATAGGGAAGCTCAAAGAGAAATTACAGACTGGAACACTAGGACACAAATGACGACCGGGATACTGGGAATATAAATGACGACCGGGACACAGGGAATGTTCAATTAGCAATCACCAGCTAATTCGTAAGTTACGTATATCTTTTACTAATGAAAACGTTCATAAAAAATTAAAAGTTCTAGTTGCCTTTTTAAGTACCCCAAAAATTGGAGGGCAACTGGTCTTCCTACCCCCTCCTTTTTTCTCATAATCATTCAATCAAAACTATGGGAAAGCCATTTAGCCAAATAAATAAATATGCAAATTTAGCTTTAATTATTCATCTGCGGAGAGCCGAAATCAATACATGGATTAAGTAAAAAACGTTCAGAAATTGAATTAAAAAAAAACATGTTTTTTAACTGAAAGTAAGGAGCGACATTAAAACTTAAAACGAACAGAAATATACCCGTATATGAAAGGGGCTGGTCCCTATTCAACGCCCTGCTCTTTATGCTATAGTTTTTACTGTTTTAGAAAGTAGTGTTGAAAGAAAGAGTCAAACTTTAGTGCAAAGAGTAAGGCGTTGAATAGGGACCAGCCCCTTTCATATACGGGTTAATTTCTGTTCATTTTAAGTTTTAATGTCGTCCTTACTTTCAGTTAAAAAACTTTTTTTTATTTAATCATTTATAAGCTTGCCGTCACATTTTACTATAATTTGACTTAATGACTTGGCCAATCCCATTAATACTTTCAAGAAGTTTTACTGTGGCAACTACATTTTACGAGCAAAGACAAGATACTGTTTCACAAGGCCTATGTTTTAAGCCTTCACGGTTTTGTTTCGATGTTACCTATCTGTATTCGATTCCCCTCCCCCCTCAAGTAAACTCACTTCAAATTAAATATCTAAAGTAAAACACGAACAACAGTTTTTCTTAGTTTTAAATCCCCTCCCCAAACAAAATATATAATTGAAATCTATTTCAAGCGCTTCTCATATACCACCATCTCCACTAGAAAAGAGTGTGTGTACCCCTCCCCCACCAAAAAATGAAACAATACAACAACAGAGGTATATTTTTTTCATATAGACCACCCTTTTGAAATGGGAAAGTTTTGTTGAACTAAAAATCATTTTCAAAACAATGTTTCAAACAAAACTACTAGTGCTATAATAACTCACTACAGCATCAGCCGTCTGGCATGTAGAAATTAAAAGCAAACAACTCTTACTTGAGATACCATTAGAAATATCCATAGGAGGTATACCCCTTCTTCATTTTTTGGGTGAAATCCTCCGAACAAAAATTATTTTAGGTAAAGAAAATTAATTAGATAAATAATTAAAAATAATATAATTAATTGAACACTTTCTTTATCATTTTGACAATGTCTCTATAGAAACAAGTAATATTCAAATTATGAATCAAAGTGCTTTTCGAGCCCATTGTACTTTACTCTTTCTTACTTAATTGAAATTTCTCCTTTTTCCTTTTTTTATAGCCCTTTAAATTACATTTTAAAACACTGTGAGCAATTAAGCTATGTATACACACATAGGAGCTTATTCTTACTGTTACATCAGAAGAAACGTTTGCAGCTGCTCTTGGTCTGTGTTTTCATATATTTTAAAAGAATTTTTGGACATTATATCTAGAATGTACAGTGAATAGCTCTGTTGCAATTTTCCTAGTCTGCCACAATATTTGGGATGTTATGAGTTTACATCCACAGGACTGATATTCCTGAACAAAACTACAACTTGCTGTATGAATAACAGAGTTGCTTATGGACAAAGGGGGTGTGTACAGCTTTTCAAGTTGTAAAGAGAAGATAAATATCATATTTATAAAAGCTGAAAACAACAGCTCTTCTCAGCACATTCTCACAAAATGCCATCCAAGTTTATGGTTTTAGTATATTAAGCATGAGTGGAGAATGGAGTTTCACCTTGCATTGATATGCCATTACCATCCTAAAAGAACCCAAATTCCTACAGTGTGGAGAACAACACTTCACATGTTACTTGACTACCACCAAATGTTGCTAAAACTGCAAATACAGTAATGCAAAAAGGACCTGAATGGATATAAGCTGCAAATAACCCTTATGCACTTCCAATTCTTACTATAAAAATGGCAGTCAGAAAATGTTTATTTCATAATAGGAACACATGTTTATAAAAATAAATAAGGCTTGCCAATGGGATTGTGTTTCCTTCTCTGTTTAGAAAATGTTTGCAAAGTAGCCTGGTAACAAATCCGTTTTTCAGTTCTACCACACAACTGACATATTGAACCCTATGCACAAGGGGATCTGCTTCTGTTACACAGTGAAAGATTGTCAGTGAACTACACTGGGGATTCTGTCAAGCCATATAGCACCTTCTACATATGTTTCGTATTCTATGAGGAGCTTATTTGTTGCATTGTAAGCAGGTTAAAAAGCAACAAAGCTGTCCCCTCACAAGCAATGCATTAAAATCTATAATACCAATTTACTTATTTGTCTTTGGAAGTCAGAACATTCATACTGTGTCAAAAGAATGGAAAACTTGCTTTAAGGTACGGTAGTTGTCAACCTTAATAGTGGCATCTTGTGCTTGCTTGTATGGTGTCATTTGGATTCCTCCTAGGGCTTCACTATTCCAAGAAGCCAGATGCCACACCCAGTATTGAGGCAAACTCCTTACCAGTTAACACCCCTCTGCTATATGAAAGTTTGAATTTGCTTGAAACTCTTCCCGTTAACATTGCCAACACTATCACAAATAAACATCATTACATATAATTTGGTGTACATGTAATTCTGGTGTGAAAAATTTCTGCATTTTTTAGTCATTTACGCATTTACTGGTAAATTTTACTTTCAATCATCGGATACGGTGAATACAACAACTGGCAATCTTTCATCACGGCCCAACATTAGTAGTAGTGTAGATACCTACATTGTTTTAGTACTAGTTACTGTTCTAATACTGCAACCATTGCTTTTTAAAATTGTTCCTGTATATGTGTAGCAGGGCAGTTCTGAAGTTAGTGAAGCAGACGAAAAGATCCCGTTCCCCAGTAAAAAAAAGCAACTATTGAAAACAAAAAACTCAGTAAAGCCATGGTCAAAAAAAAGGAGAGAAACTTTTTTCGATCAAGACAAAAAAGATAGATCAAACAGGTTAATGTTGAAGCTAAATAAGATTGCTTTGATAAGATCGCCAACAAACAAAGCACGGCTGAAAGGATAATGCCCCACTTTTTATGATGATAACGAGAAACAGCTAAAAGAGAATAGACAGAGAACATCAATGCCATCAAATCGCTTTTCACAAAAGCAACGTTTTGCATAACTGGCCAATGGGAAATAAAAATAGTTCCCCCAAAAAGTGGTATTAACCAAAATTTAAGCCTAGGCTGAATAAAAAACAGCCCCGTGATGAGTGCAAAGGTGCTGCAAACAATCAAAAAACGTGCCCAAAAAAAAGGAGATTCTTTTTTTAAAGGAAAAAGAGCGGCAACGTAATAATACAATGGCGTGTACATCGTAATAACATACGGAGGTTTGTCATAAGCGTCAGCTGAATAAGGATTCAAGCCATCTTGAATCCATTGGACCGTACTCAAACCAGGGGTTTCATAGACAAGATCAATGGGGCTTTTCAATTGTTCTTTTACGACAAAACCAAGGCGTCCCCAAGCAAATAAAACTGACAGGATGATCAAAAAAAATAGTAAAAAATTAAAAAATCTGGCAGGCAACCAACGCTCCTTAAATATACGGAATCATTAGTTTAGAGCATCCCCCACCCCTCCACAACCTGCGAGAGCCGATGGTATTAATGAGGGATTATTGTTTGTACAATTCATTCATGGAAAAAATAAAAAATATTTCTCCATCCATATTTTGCTTGTTTTGTCTCTTGCCCTTTTCATGTATTTATTTTGGGCATTTCATTCGCGGTTTTTTAGACGAAAATCTTACCGCCACCGGATTCATGGGCCCCGACATGATTAACTATATGGCAGGAGCCCGCGAACATTTTGACTCAGGAGAATTCACGTTCTCTTATGGCAACCCTTTTAGTGCAGATCTTCAGACCCCCAAAATCTACTTCCAACCGATGACACTACTTTTGGCCATTGCCCTCTATGTGACTAAGATGGATCCCGCGTATTTGTTTTTAATATTTGGAACTCTAGCTGCTTTTTTGACCATTCGTGTCGCTCTAAAGCTTTATGAACATTTATTCACTCTTAAGACCCCGGCTCACTATATTGCCTTCTTATGTTTTATGTGGGGTGGCGGTCTTTTGTGCATTGCTGGATTGACACGATATTTTTTATTTTCAGAAAAATTTGCAGACTCCTTATTCTATTTCGATCCTGATGTGGGGACATGGTTTTTAAATTTTGGTAGAAACTTAATTTTTCCAACTGAAGCTCTCTATCACCTTTTAACTCTATTGATTATTTATTTATTGATTCGAAAAAAATATGGCTGGGGAACTTTTTTCCTTTTTTTACAACAATGGGCAAAGTTCATAATTAGCAGCGCTTCCCCTGGGACTGTGGGGGGTTGAGTCGTCCTCAAAGACATAGACTTTAGATAATCCGACTATGCTGAACAAAATGGCTATCTCAAAATTTTTATCCGGTGACTTTGGGGAAAAATGAGCGTGGGAGGGTGCCAAGTTTCTTTCCAATGTTTTGGTCACTTAAAAAGGGCACTAAAACTTAATTTCCGTTCGAATGATTCCTCTCGCTATATTTATGGACCACTGGGTTGATACGATCACCATTGAGAAAAAAAAACAAAAAAAACAATTAAACACACATCCGTGATCTTTCTTTTGGCAAAAAATACCAAATTCCACATTTTTGCAGATAGGAGCTTGAAACCTCTACAGTATGGTTCTCTGATACGCTGAATCTTATGGTGTGATTTCCAATAAGATTCTATGACTTTTAGGGGGTGTTTTCCCCTATTTTTTGAATTCTAATTCTTTTGATGTATCTATTGGTATCAAAATTCCGCTTTTTAGAGTTTCGGTTACTATTGACCCGTGTCGCTCCTTACAGTTCGTTACTACGAACTGTTTGATTAAAATATACCTGCATAGTAGTTCATCTCAATCAGGCAAATTTAATCGTTACCGAATGCAGAGAGAGAAACCGGTTTTAATCAGATCAAGAACTTGAGTTTTGTCGGGGTAATAGACAAGTACCTGAATGCTCAATAATTTGTTTTACTCTTTACTCACTTCCGTGCTCTCGGGACAATGGAGCGGAAGTTTTGACCGGAACGTTTACAATGTTATCCCATCTTTCACTGGCTTGAAATATCCTCATATTTTGAGCAAGCTAGCAACACTGGCCGATTTTACGCGGACACGGTCCTCAACGACACATACAAAGATTAAGCAATTATACCTGCTATTTATTAAGCTTATCTCAAACGAATTTCAGAAAACCAACTTGCTCAATGAATAAGGCTTCTGCTGACCATTTTATATTCTATAAAAAGTCAAATTTCTTATGAGAAGTCGATGTCAGTCTTGAAACTGGCCTTGATTCAATTTCTTTAATTATTGCTGAAGTTGATTTTGGATTCAAATTTCTAGTTGCCCTTAACAACTCGTCTAAGTCCAGTTTGCAAAAAGACGAAATTCTACGAAGGTACCATAACTTTCTGAAAGTATTGGCCTCTGAGACACAGAAAAAGCTTTCCCACAGGCTCACGCTTTAAAAAACGATCAAAGACTTCTCTCCTCAAATTTGCCTGAATGATGCTGTGAGGCCACGCTTCCTAGAACTGCTATTTCTATTTTTAAAGAAAGTGACATTGGTGAACTGGAAGATCAGTGTTGAAACTTGCTTCAGGTGGACTGGGTCGAAGTACTTTAGGGCGAGGTCCCCGTGAACGCTGAATTTTTATTGTTTGGCGTTAGCAATCACAAAGACATGCTGAATCGCAGGTCTTTATTCCTTCGTCGCGCTAAAGTAAAAGACGAATTTTCAGTAAACTTCGCACCTGTTCGCATTAAGTTCAGCGCGCAGAAGTAAAAGACGACATTTTATTGAACTTCGTACCTGTTCTCATTAAGCTCCGTACTACCAAAGACCTTTCATTCTACCATGAAACCTCTAAACTACCTAGGAATCTCTATACTACTAAGGATCCCCCTAATTAGCAAGAAATCGTTATACTATCAAGAATCTTCCATAAATTTTGGGTTTTTATTCTGGCTTTAACAGGGTACTTTGGTTTGCTCCATAATTCCTTTTAATGCCATGAGCAATGTGTCTTTGTGCGACCGAGAGAGTATGCCACAGTAAAGTTCATCCAACTCGCCCTCTCAAGTTTTGAAATTGGTTTCTTCTTTGCATCTACCCCTATGATTAATTCCTGAATCTCCCACTGTGGGTAGGATTACAAAATATACTCTACAATTTTGTTGGGTGTCTCCAAGTATAACTGCTTGGTTATCGCCTCAGCATCAAACCTCCGTACCTGACACATCAGAAAGTCAAAATCTACACACTGAAATGAGAAACAGGAAATCCGCACTAAACATAGACAGAAATTAACAAAGCTTATTTAACTTTTCAAAATTCCTAACGGCTATCAAGACAGACATATTTACTGTAAATATAAAGGCTTCTGAAACGCTAAAGAGCGCATTCTCTCTGACCACAGCTTGGCGAGGTTCACCTAATCGACGAAGATTTCCCCTTTACGAGGCTTAAACGACAAAAAAATTTCAGCTGGCATAGAAAAAATTGTTTCTCTATAATCTGTTGGTATAGTAATGGTTATTAAAGATTAAGAAAACGAATGATTGATTGGAAAGGCAAAGGTGGATGCGTGCCACCGCAAATCGGACATAAACTGTGAACCTTCTCAAAGGCAAGCATTCATAGGAGGAAGTCCTACGCTTACCAATGTTTATACTTTTCTGAGTTATACATAAAGGGCATAGAATACAAAGATGAGTTGTGATTCGTATCAATCACCTACATTTGACATGACCGAGATTTTGAAGTCTATTCGTGGTTCAAGTATTTGCCAATAAAATACATAATGGGAAGTTGTTTTCTGACGTGTTACAGTAACGCAACTTACTAACGAAACGTTAGATAAAGCTTTAAATAGGCCTAGTGACGATTGGTGAATGTAAAACTTTACGGAACACCACGAGAACTTTCAAAATAGGCCTAGTTATGAGTGGTGAATATTAAACTTTTCGAAACGCAACAAGTTTCAAAATAGGCCAAGCAATGATTGGAGAATGTTAAACTTTACGGAACACCAGGAGAAGTTTCAAAATAGGCCTAGCAATGATTGGTGAATATTAAACTTTACGAAACGCAAGAAGTTTCAAAATAGGCCTAGCAATGATTGGAGAATGTTAAACTTTACGGAACACCAGGAGAAGTTTCAAAATAGGGACTTTGACCTAGACCTGGGAGACTTGAAAAAGAGAAAGTTCAGATGTGTGCTAATACGGGGTAAATGGCTCGAATAAACGTTTTAACTTAGAGGGTGAACTGAATAAAACAACGAAACATAATAAAACAAGTACCTTAATATTAAAAGCAAACAGTACTAAAAACTTTAAGCTAAAACACAAAGAAAAAACACTAAAAACCACGGAGTGATTTCTCAGGTGGTCTGCCAAAAGTTCTAATAAAAATTCTAAGGTTATTTGTTTCTATATTTCATCAATTCTATTCCAGATTTAAGTACTCTTAGGATTTTTGATTGCTTTTCCTTTGTAATCTTATTGAATTATCAATTTGTAAACTCACGTCTTCCCTAGCAAGGGAAATAGATTATTAGTCTTTGTAAAGAGGCTGCAGGGACTAGTTTCCCCCTCTCTATGCCTCTGTCCCTGGTCTACGCCTTTTTCGTGACGTAAAATCGTACTATCTAGATAAGTAATTGGAACCTAAATGAGTTTTGACATGCTACAAGGTTATTGCAAAAGAAAGTGAAAAATGAAAGTCACAATGTCTGTTCAACAGAAAGACGGAACGTTGATATAAAAATTGTTCTGTCGAAATACGAAATTTTGTACATTGTTTGATATAGAGGGTGAAAATTTGATCAGGGGGCTCTTGGAAGTTCTGAACCAAATGTTATAATTTTTGTGAATTACATCCCTTATTCAAGTTTTTTCCCTTTTCTGAATAATCATGTAACTTATTCGTATGTTAGGAAACGCGGTTGGTATTAGGGAACACTTAGTATTTAGAAAAATTCTGAAATGTTGGTATTTCTAAAGTGTCACCTCTCACTCCGGGGAGGCACATATTCCAAGGGCTCGGGACCCTTTAATAGATGCTTGTAGTCTGTAAAAAAACGTAATAATCATGCTCGAAAAAAACTTTTCCTTTTATACTCGTGAACAATCGAACATTTTTTTTTTCGAGGTTGGGGAGAAGCCGTCAATTGGAAATAAATACGACAAGCTATATGTAAAATAAGAAAAATAATAACGATCTTGAAGTGGCTCAATTTTACTTTTTATTTTCGGTGGGAACCAGAAAATGAATATTTCTACCTGGCACCAGTGGATTTTGGAATTAGTTCCGATGACTTTTTGGATCTCTCGGCTGCAGTTTCCTCAGTGATTTACGTAATCACATAGTATCTTGGATTTTGGAATTCCTTCCGATGATCGCTTCAGTTTGTCGACTGCAGCTTTCTCAGAGATCTCCGTCCTCATATACTATTTTGGATTTTCGAATTACTTCTGAAAACCACTTCGATCTGTCGGCTGGAACTTCCCCACCGATCTACGTAATCACATGGTATCTTGGATGTTGGAATCACTTCCGATGACCACTTCGATCTGTCGACTGCAGCTTCCACAGAGATCTATATCGTCGAACATTATTTCGGATTTTTCAAATCACTCATTTGGCCAGCACCGCTTCAGAACCCGCTGTGGCTTTCGCCTGCGGTGCTGCCTTTAAGATCCGACAAGCCACGCCCTTCAAGTGTGGGATGCCTTGTTCCAGATCAAGATAGTCTTCGTCGTCACGACAAAGCTGCGCGTCAGCATATTTCAGGGCACCCGATAGTTTGCCTGCGCCCTGCTCCATTTCTGGCTTCCACCAGCCATGAGGCACCCTGACTAAACCATCAGGCATGGCGTCTTTGATGGCTACTTGCATCGAAATGGTGGCCAGCTCGTTCTCGACTTCAATCCACTCGTTTTCTTTTAGATTGTACTTTTCCGCTGTTCCAGGACTTACAAACGCTTGGGGTTCAGGGTGGCGCTCGCGCATCTCTTCGATGTGACGATGACCGGTCTGGAAGAATCCGTCTTCACGTACGCCGGTAAAGAGTTTCAGAGGGTATTCCGGGTCAACCGGCGGGTCTTCGCGAAATTGAGGCAAAGGATCAAAGCCTAAAGCTTCGAGGCCGGAAGACTTCAGTTCAACTTTGCCACTGGGCGTAGCGAAGCCCGTCTTGCGATACTTACGATATTCGGGTGGATCGAAATGCACGTCAGCAGCTTCCGAAAATTCCTTCCACGTGACACCCCTGGGTTCCAGACGATAGTCATAGAAGTCTTCAATGGTGTCCCAAGGCACCAGCTCCGGGCGATCAAGTGCACCGGCGAGCCCTTTCCAGAAATCGAAGGTCGAGCGGCATTCCCCTGGGGGCTCCATCGACTTCTCAGAAATCCGCACAACGGCCGACCAGCCTGAACCATCAGCAAGCACCGGCCGCTCCAGCCAACTGTCACCCGGCAATATATAGTCTGCCAGTTGCGCCGACGGGGTCATGAACTGCTCATGCGCGACGATGAGATCCTGATTCATCATCGCTTTGATAATAAGGTTCATGTTCGCATAGCTCATCATCGGGTTATTGCCGAGGAAGAAGAAGGCTTTAACGGGATAAGGCCCTTCGCCTGCCATCGCTCGAAACAAGGAAGACGGTGGCGTCATGGCACAGCCATTGACGAGATTAGCGTACTCTTGCCCCCATACTTTTTTCGTAGGTTCGCGGAATTGATCTTGCCCACGATAAGTAAAAGCCGGGTGCTCATCTGCGCCGAGCTGCTTTGCTTTTTGCTCGTCAGACAACACTTCATGCATCTCAATTATCGATTCATTGATGAGATTCGGGGGAAAGCCTTGCAAGGTTTCACCACCCGGCACATCAAGATATCCGCAAATCGCGCGCAAGATGCCCTGCAACCTAATGGCCGATGTTGAGTTACGCTGCATATCCGTGATGGGTGTCCAGGGGATGACCGCCGGACCAGTGGTGGCGTAAATCCGCGCCGCCTTGGCAATCATCTCTGGCTCGCACTCGGTAAGCTTTGCCACTCGTTCGAGCGGGTATTCATTGACCGTGATCTCTGCAGCCTGCATCCCTCCTCAACACCAGCTTTTTAGCAAAAAGGTAGGCATATTGCACCATGTTTAAAACAGGGTCATGCGAGAATTCTCAATATCATAAGAAGTCCTGACTAGGTATAAAACAAGCCAAATCATGATTCAGAACAAAGTAAAATTAGTTATACTAGAAAATGACAAACACAAAAACAAATGTACTATCTCGATGTGAAAACAATCTAAGTCCTGACTCTTGCAATATTCCGCTGAGCTATAATCAGGGTAAATATGAGCTAAGTTCAAGCTGTGGACTGACTTGATATGAGCTGTCCTGACTTTTCGCAAAATTGGCAAGTCATGAATCAAAGTAAAAACGAGCCGAGTCGAAACTTGATTGAAAAACGAGCAGTGTTTAGACTTGGTGCAAAAGCGATCCAAAAGTCCGATGGGCACATAGCTTAGGTCAAATAGACCTTTACATAAATTTGGGACTTCTATTTTTTTTTTTTTTTTTTTTTTTTTTATCAAGGCCTTAGCAGGCTTCTAAGATTAAAAATTTGGGTATAAAAACGTAAAAAAAACTTTTTTCGCATGCCTGGCCAATAGTCTGTGCTGCGCAGGATACCAATCTCCTGATTCGATGCCTTCGGTCGAGAGTGCAATGTGTGATTGGGGGCAACATCCGACATCCCGTTTTTTTTTCCTCAGATTTCTTTAGGTACCCATTTAGAGCTGGGTTGACTCCGGCTGAGCTTATAGAGTCACACCATTGACTCCGTCTTAAATCAAATAAGCAGCAACGCCAGGACTCAAACCACTGACCTCTGGGTTTCAAGTCCGGAGCACTAACCATTCGGCCAGGAGGACTCAAAATTTGAATATCCCTAAAATGTATTCTTTAAAGCCAGCTAGCGCGCCTAGGCTGTAAAGGTCATTAATATTTTTTATGAAAAGTTTTTTTCGGGCGTAGAACCCTGAGTATAAAATTCCAATTGAGTCTCAGCAGTTTCAAGATGTATTTCACTTTCTGAGCAACCTTCCACAGAGAATACCAATATCAGACAACTGGCCTAAAGCAAATCAAGTCAAAAACATTCCAATTTCCAAATTTTGTCTATCATGCTTTAGTCTACGACTATTTCCCTTGGCAAACTGGGTGTATCTTCACACTTGAATCTCCTTATGATTGTACTGTATGATTGTAGACCTCCTCCACCCCCATTCCCCCCAATAACGGCCAAAACTCACCTCATCGTTTCTTGATCAGAACTACTACTTCTACTACTATTAACAACTTACCACAGCACCAAGCCACCTGAGGCCAACAAAGCTACCTCCTCCATCCCAATCTATTCAGAGCCTCCCTCTTTACATCCTCCCAAGAAGTTCCCGTTTCCTTTAAATCTTTCTTTATGACATCTTCCCACCCCAACCGCCGACGACCTGCTTTCCGTTTAGCCCTAGACGGATATCCGAAATCTGCACCGACCCGGAATATTCACAAGATCTGAGAGCAACGCGCATTCTCGCCGAATTCAATGACGGAATCGACCACCCTCTCCAAATTCGCTATCGGGGTGAGCACCGAGAAGTTCGACGCTTTTTTGAGTTTGAGAAGGGATTTCTTCAGCGATCTTTTCCCGGATTTCCCAAAGCGGGCGGGGTTTATTTAATTACTGGCGGTCTCGGAGGATTGGGGCTCCTCTTCGGGAAATATTTAGCTGAACGCGCCAAAATCACCCTATGCCTGGCAGGAAGATCGGCACCCAGCCCGGACAAAGAACAGGCGATGGAAGAACTCAGGGCCCTGGGCGCCACCGTGCTTTACCTGCAAGCAGATATCTGTAAAGAGCAAGATGTCCGCAATCTGGTCGCCGAGATCCAAGCGAAATGTGGCCGTTTGGATGGCGTGCTCCACGCGGCCGGTATCGTGAAAGACGCATTCCTCATCGGCAAGAAGCCGGAAGAATGGCGCGCTGTCTCAGCACCCAAGGTCTTTGGTACCTTATGGTTGGACGAAGCAACACAGGACTGTTCACTGGACTTTTTTCTGTTGTTTTCCTCCATCGCAGCCGTTTTCGGAAATACGGGTCAGGCTGATTATGCGGCCGCCAACAGTTTTATGGATCATTTCGCCGAATACCGGCAGGGCCTGGTCAAAGAAGGCCGGCGCCAGGGCCAAACCCTTTCCATCAATTGGCCGCTGTGGCGTGAGGGCGGCATGCCCGTTGACGAAATCACCGAAGAGGGTCTGATGGAAACCATGGGCATTCGGGCCTTGAGCACGGAAGTCGGTACCGGTGCCGTCACCCACGGACTGGCCGACGGCACCCAAACAATGCTGGTTGTGGAAGGCGTTCACGAACGGCTTTCTCAGGGCTTGGGCTTGCAACCCAAGCAAAAAGAACCAGTTATCGCACCGGCCGCACCAGAACATCAGACAGTTGCTCCACCGCCGATTGTTGCGCCAACCCAATCTGGAACAAGAACCACCGAACACCAGGAAGATGATGGTATTGCGGTGATCGGCATGGCCGGTCGTTATCCCATGGCCAAGGATCTTCAGGAATTCTGGGAAAACTTGAGGCAAGGGAAGGATTGCATCAGCGAAGTACCGACGGATCGCTGGGACCACAGCCGTTATTTCGATCCTGAAAAAGGAAAAATCGGGAAAACATACAGCAAATGGGGCGGGTTCATAGACGATGTCGACAAGTTCGACCCGCTCTTTTTCAACATCCCGCCAAGGGCTGCTGAAGAACTGGATCCCCAGGAACGGCTCTTCCTGCAAACGGTCTGGCACACCTTGGAAGATGCTTGCGTCACCCGTCAAAGCCTCGCTGAGGCGCGCGTCGGCGTATTTGTCGGTGTCATGTGGGGTCAATACCAACTTTACGATACCAACTGAGCTAGGTGAACTGAGTACCACTGATGATACTCATATAAATTTTGTTATTCAAAATTTTACATGTATTCAATTGAAGATTGCATTCAAAAGACCATTAACTTGAAAAGGCCATTAACTTGGTATCTATTTTTGGTCCCCTTATACGTATGCTTTATATTTTATACAAATGAAAAATATTGTCTGAATACAACAACTTATATACAATATACAACTTCAATGCAATACTATCATACATCTTTTCTGCTCTTTAAATGCATTTGAATTTAACGTGATTCACATGAAAACTGTTTTTTTTTTTTTTTTTAATTAAGGCTCTAAAGTATAGTCAGCCAAAGAGTGCATGTCCTGCCTAAGACCCACCAAAATATTGCTATGCCCCTTTGTTGAGGCCTGCGCCCCTTGTTGGGAATTACAGAACTAGATGAATGACCCTGAGCAAAGGTTTGTGGAAACCAACGTTTGTGGTGGACGCAGTGAAGATGCCAAAATTAGAATAGCCAAGGCTCAGGGTGATTTTCCTAGTTGAAGAAAGTTTGGAAGGACAGAAAGATGAAGTTGGAAGCTACGATAATGACGTGGTCACGTACAGTGTAGAGTATATATAGTATCACATGTGGCTAAAGGTGGAGGGGGTCGACATAACATGTGGCAGTTTTTGAATCCTTACTTCCGCTTCTTTGGAGGGTTGTAGGGCAAAATGCTCTTGTTCGTTCGCCTGAAAGTTAACCAGTTGAGAAGTTGTTCTCAGTGAAGGTCAACCGCAGTCAATGCATATATGGTATCAACACATATATAGTATAACATGTGGTACGATATAATAAGACATGATAGTATGGCAGTGATCATGTATAGGACTAACTTATTAAGACAGCAAACGATTTATTAAATGCTTTCCACGAGAATTGTCCGGTGGAATTCGGGAATATAGAGGATTTTTTTTCTTTATTTTTATTATTTTTTTTTTTTTGGTTTGACTGACCATTTTGTCAAACTAAAACCTGAGCAAGCCGTTAAAAACAGACCAAAAAGCATAAAAGCTATTATACTGAAAGTATCAAAGCCAGTAAAAATGAAATATAATTACTAAAT
This sequence comes from Alatinidae sp. Z8VKAUB7J3, assembly GCA_010016025.2. Taxonomy (NCBI): domain Eukaryota; kingdom Metazoa; phylum Cnidaria; class Cubozoa; order Carybdeida; family Alatinidae; species Alatinidae sp. Z8VKAUB7J3. The sequence continues at coordinate 64,691,292 of JAAAKM020073195.1, forward strand.
TGATTAAGAGGAAACTTATACAACCGAAAATATATGTAAAATTAGGATAAATCGCAAATATAATTTTCAATGAAACAGCAGCCCATATGCAGTTATACAATTTTGGCAGTGGAGGGCAAAGAATAAAAGAGAAACGTGGGTGAAAAATAAGCGAAAAATAAACTAAATAGAACCTAAAGCAGCTTAAGAAACTGTAAATTATCTTTGAATGGGTAGTTGTCTTTGGGAATTATCAAATTGTTAGTGTTTATACTTTATTGGACGGAAAGGGTTATAAAATTTATATACTGTTTGCTTATATATAAATAAAGTTTGCTTATATATTTTATGGCTCAGCGTCGCATATTATTTAATCTCACTGAAATCTCTCCATAATCTAAAAAGCAAACAAAACAAAAAGATGAGTTATCGTCTCATCGGAATTAAGTTCGAGGGGATAAGTATTTGGAACATCCGGGGAAGTTAGTGTTAATTAGATAGCTGGATGCTCAAAGGTTTTGCTCAATAGAAAAAATAAATTAGTCTTACCTGGATGCACGGCAGCTTCTCCCATACGCATCGCAGATTCCGAGAAATCAAAAAGAAAAAATATAATCCAAGTCAAAAGGAAGAAGCTCTTCATCATTCTGGTTCCCACGGCAACAAACTGGAACCTGGTGACAAATACCAATGAGCCCAAGCTTATAAGTCAGCTGTAAGACAGAGGCAAGATGTACAACGTTAATAGCTAATTAAGCATCCTTGAAGATGTGAAACAATTTAAACTTAATTGCACATTCAAGGGGCTATTACCCGCTTAGCCGAAAAGAGTTGGAATTGCTTATCTGTAATAATTTAGATTATTATCACTACAGAAGTTCAGTGATTTTGTGACTAGCGTCTATACCTGTAATTTGCACCAAAAAGACAAGAGACTTATTTATCATTGGATTTACTACAACCAGAATTACAACATTCCTTAGACCTTTTCTTAGAGAACAATCTACACTTGCTTGTAAATAGAAAAATTGCTATGTTTCCGCATGTTTCTAACACATATTCAACAAACTTTTAACCTGAAAAATTGGAAGGTAAATTTTTGATTTGTATTATAAAATTAAATATGTAATATAAATCACTTCTTATCTGTTGAACTGTTGGCAGCTCAAACTGTCAACAGTTGTTGAAAGCTGTCTGAACTGTTGACAGCTTTTCTGTTCAGAGTTCCGAACAATTTCTTGGCGTTTGATTAAATTTTTTCTAAGAAATGAAATGACCAATTAAATATTTCGTGGAAATTTATTACAAAGCTACTAAAGAGATGGGGTTAATTGCAATGAATAAACAGCAATGCTGTTCAAGCTGGAAACCGCTTTTCAAACTACACATGATTCTAGATTTACAAAAAAAGCTCTGGTTTCGCAGCACTCTGCCAATTTAGAGAAATATCAAGAGTCATGAGGCTGAATCAAACAGTTCGTGGTAACGCAATGTAATAAGGAGCGACCCGGCTCAATAGTAAACGAAACTCTAAAAAACGAAATTTTGATACTAATAGATACATCAAAAGAATCAGATTTTTATGCTGATTTTAAATATATAAGTTTCATTAAATTTAGTCTTACTCACCAAAAGTTACGAGCCTGGAGAAATTTGCCTTGTTTTGGAAAATAAGGGAAAACACCCCCTAAAAGCTATAGGATCTTAACGAAAATCACACCGTCGTATTCAGTGTATCAGAGAACCATACTGTAGAAGTTTCAAGCTCCTATCTAAAAAAATGTGGAACTTAGTATTTTTTGCCGGAAGACCGATCACGGGTGCGTGTTTATTTGTTTGTTTGTCTGTTTTTTCCCCAGGGGTGATCGTATCGGCCAAGTTGTCCTAAAGTTTATTATTCATATGTAGTCCACGCCGCGGCCCGTCAGGGCGGTCCACAACCGCAGCGCGTTGTTCGCATCGGTGCGGCGGGACTCGCGGGCGGCCTCGCCGCGGTCGAGCACGAGAACCACGCGGCGGCCCGTGGGGGCCTCGTCCTCGGCGAACGCAAGGGGAGCCAGGACCAGCAACAACCCCAGGCCTGCCAACAGCGCGCGCATGAGCGAAGGCTAAACCGCCCCTCCGATGGTCTCCGAGGTTTCTATTCGACCGGAGACGGGGCGCGGCCTGAGCCCTGTTAAGGCCCTATTCCCTGCCGCAGAGCCGCCGGAAGGCGCAGATCCGGCACTTCCCGAGGTCGTCGGTCATGGCGAAGTCCTCGCGCACCGCGACGTTGTCGTCCTTGTCGCGCAGGCGGGTGCGCATGGCGGCGATCGAGGCCCGCATCTCGCCGCGGGTCTCCACGAGGTCCTTCTCGGTCACCTCGAAGGCCATGTCCTGCATCGTCTCGCCCAGGTAGACGAGGTGCGTCGTCACCTCCTCGGCGCCGACGCCGTACTTCTGGCCGACGTAGAGGGCGTAGCAGCCGAGCTGGAGCATGTTGGCCTCGGGCTTCACCTCGCCCGTCTTCCAGTCGTAGATCTCGATGCGGCCGTCCGGGAGCTTCCAGGCGAAGTCGAGCACCGCCCAGACGCCCACGCCCTCGAAGTCGAACTTGTCGAGCGTCTCGATGGGCAGCCACGTGGACGGGTCCGAGTCCTGGATGCGCGCGAACAGGTCGGAGGTGAGGAACGCCCGCAGGCCGTCGCGCACCTTGTCGTTGGCCTTCTGCCGCTCCGAGCGCGCGATCACCTCGTCGTACTCGTGCTCGACCAGGCCGAAGGCCTTCTTGGGCCGGCGGCGGTACTCGGCGCTCCGGCTCAGGACCCATTGGTCGCGCATGGCCTCGGTGGCCTTGTCGACGACCTCGTCCACATCCACGGTGCCCGCGAAGCCCAGCGCGCCCTGGCCGCCGCCCTGCTGGCGCTCGCGCAGGATGCCCTCGATCGTGTCGTGGACCATCGTGCCCGGCCACGTCCACCGGTTGGCGAGGTTCTTGAGCATGTAGGCCTCGCGGGCCTCGCCGGCGCTGTTGCGATCCCAGCCGCCCCAGGATCCGTAGTAGGACCACCAGTACTGCCGTGGGCAGTAGGCGAACGTCCGCGAACGCGACGCGGACCAGGTGAACTCGTTCTTCAGCGCGGCCACCGCGGAAGCCTACCGGAGGTTGCGGCGCCTGACCATCGGGCCCGTCGGATCGGCTACTCGAGCTTCTCCATGGTCAGGGTCACGGTGGCCGTCCCGCCGGGCTCCACGGTGCCCCGGCCGGGGCTTCCGACCAGCTGCCAGCCGTCCAGCTCGACGCGGACCGTGTAGGTGCCCGAGGCCAGGTCGTCGAGGGACGTCTGGCCGTCGGCGCCGGTGTAGCGCCGCGAGCTGAGAAGTTTCAGTGCCTGGGTCGGCCGTTCACGCCGAACCAGGCTTTTGATACGGTTCGACGCACGGTGGGCGAGCCGCCGCTGCGACCGGCTAAGACCGGTCTTCTTGCGAACCCGTTTCTGCGGCTCCAGTCTGGTCTGCATCGGGGTCGTTCGGACCGGCTTCTTCGGCGATCGCCATCCCTTCGGCTGTCGCCGCAGGGCCAAGCGATACACTCTTGTCGCCCCCGGATGGTCCGCATAGGCGGCCATCCAATCCTTCAGTTCCTTATATTTCGACCGGTAAGCCGTCGGATGCATGTAGCGCTGATAAAGCACATGGCCCATCAGGACCCGATCGGAGAGACGCTTAATGCGCTTGTCCGCGGCGCGCCACTTCCCGGCTTGCTGCAGCTTGAAAATTTCCCGGTACAGGGCCGCGTCCGCCTCCGACAGAACTCGCGGCAGCGGTTTCGACCCATGCAGCGAATCGCCAGGCCTGGGCAGCGACGCCGTATCGGTCGGCGGCGACCTCTGCGCCGCGACGGACGCCGCGAAGAACAGGCCAACCGCCGCAACGAGCCAGAAATGCAGTTTCGGATACGTCATACAGCCACGCTGTCCACCGTTTTTGCGGCGGCACTTTACCCCTTTTGTTCGGCGCCATCCCTAGCGGAATAACAGTTGTTTCGCAAGGCAGTAGCGCGTTAGGCCAATTCTTCGAGCCGCGCTTTAAGGAGCAACAGGTCGTGCCACGCTGCGCGCTTTTGCCCCGGCGACCGCAGCAGATAGGCGGGATGGAACGTCGCCAGCGCGGGAATCGGACCGTCGAGCTCCGGTCCGTGATAGTCGTACCATTTGCCGCGCAAGCGCATGATCCCCTCGGTCCGGTCCAGCATGGCCTTCGCTGACGCACCGCCGACGAATACCAGGACTTTGGGCCGGACCAGGGCGATATGCCGCTGAACGAAGGGCATGCAGGCCGCCACCTCGGCGGTTGTCGGGTTACGATTGCCAGGCGGTCGCCAGAACAGGATGTTTGAGATGTAGGCGCTGTTTCGGTCGAGGCCGATCGCCGTCAACATCCGGTCCATCAACTGCCCGCTGGCGCCGACAAAGGGTACGCCGCGGCGGTCCTCTTCCGCCCCGGGCGCTTCGCCCAGGATCATCACATCTGCCTCTGGGTTGCCATCGGCAAAGACCAGGTTCGTCGCCGTCAGCTTGAGCGCGCACCCTTCGAATGCCGTCAGCGCATCCCGCAACGCGTCCAGCGTATTCGCCGCCGCCGCCGCCGCGCGGTTATCGGCGGCCCCTTGGCCCGGCGCCAGCGGCGCGTGCTCGGACAGTTGCGGGGGGCGATGCGCCTGTACCCGCTCGGCCGGCTGTGCCTTTGGCGTTGGCGTTGGCGGTGTTCCGGCAGCTTTTCGGGCGGCGGCGGATTCGGCGTACCGATCGACCGGCTCGTTACCGATCGCCTAGGCATGAGAATGGATAGTCTCATACAGTTTGGAGGAGGTCCATTTGATTGGAAATCAAAGGTCTAGTTCCATCTTTAAGATTCAAAAGTGATTGAAGAGAAAGTGCCCCTCTCGCCTCTTTTCCCAAATGCATCTGATCAAAATCTGAGATAGCTATTTCATTCAAAATAGTCGATAGGTCAAATAACTATGCCTCCAAAGTTGAGACCTTCCTCCCAGTCCTAGTGCAAGGTCTGTAAGTTATGCAAGCTGCTCGTTGTCAACATATAAGGTTTTTATTAAGAAGATAGGGTATATTTTTGTCCTGAATTTTCCAAAAATCTTGGATTATTAAGGAGAAACTTTAAAGAAATGTTGAGAGGGATGCCGATCGGGAGCCGGCGTTTTTTCCCTCCAGAAAACTCCTCCTCCCCCTGCAGATAATTCTCTGCCGGAAAATCCCCCCTTTTCCCTTTGTGGTGAATCCCCCTGTGGAATATTATCCCAAACGCAAAACTGAGCAACTGCAAAGAAAGTACAAAATAGATACCTTAAATGTCGATCAGATGTCCTAAGGTGTAACAAAAGGACCAGATATAGAGACATAGTTTAAAGATAGAGGCTAGTTGGTCTCAAATCACTTTTGACTTGTAAAAAAGGACTAGATTTCTCAATTTCTGATCGAATGAGCATCCTCCAAAGTTTCCACGACCCCAAGGGGATGTCAGGGATGAGGATGGGGCAGCCCTCCTCCTTCCTATGGGATATATTCTGCTGATTTTAGGGTTTAATGCTACTCTTTACTTTCATAATAACAGTGTAGACCAGAAATCAAGAGGGATTAAATATCAGTTTTCTACCCCCTCCCCACGCTCCTACCTTATAACTAATTCTGTATTTACCTGAATGGTGAATGAGGAGTTAGGATATTTTGGAATTAAAATGTACTTTTTGAGATAACTGTCTCCTCCCTAACAACAGTATAGGGTGGGCAAGGGGTTTTTCAATATGATCACTTTCAAATCTTTTAAAAGGGCACTGGAACTTTCGATTTCCATTTGAATGAGCCCTCTCCAAAGTTCTTATGACAACTCTTCTCATAAAAACCTTCTATATTAACAATGGGTAACTTACAAAGCTTACAACCCTTACCCCAGGGACTGAAATGGGAGTCGTCAAACTCAGAGGCATGGTTATTTAACCTTTGGACAATTTTCAACAAAATTACTATCACAAAACTTGAATCGGATGTGTTTAGTGGAATAATGGTGAGGGTTGTGATTTGTTTTGTTCAAGTCACATTTGACTCCTAAAAAGGGTATTGGAAATTCAAATTTAAAATTGAATAATCCCCCTCCAAAGTTTTTGCTACCAACCCTTCCATATGCTACCAACCCTTCCATATTTGCTACCAACCCTTCCATATTTGCTACCAACCTACCAACGCCTAGACCCATACCAAATACAGTCAAAACACACTTTGGATCTCGATAGGCATGGAAAACCTCGGCGCCTTCGGCTCTCAGATGGTATTCGCCGGGCGGAAGATCGACGATTTCGTAAAAACCTTGATCGTTTGACAGCGTCGAGGCAAAGACCGTGCCGTCCTGGACAGCTTGAACCAGCCGGGAGGGATGTCCGGAACCGTCGAGCGCGGTGAGCCGTCCGGAAAGGCGGCTGGTCTCCGCAATTTGGAAATCCATCGGCGCGCTGAGGTCTTCGCGCCGAACGCGCATCCTCCAGTCCGAAAAGTCGCCGCGCGCTGCACGTAGCGTGACTTGATCTTCAACGGGAAGAAGCCAAAAGCGATAGGCGCCGTCCGGGTCCGTGGGATAGCGTAACCCAGTCTCTCCAATCACGCTTTGGTCGTCGAATAACGAAATGAACCCTTCCGTCACGGGGTTTCCTGCCACATCCACCACCCGGCCGGTCATCAACACAGGCGCGAGCAACGCTTCGCGGCTCGGCAATTCTTCGGTGACGCAGACCGCCGTCCCTTCAAAGCGTCCGTGTTGCTCGAATCGCGTTAGATCGGTGGCGTCGCCCCGATCAAAATTCCAGTAGCCGATCAGTCCCTCCTCGCGCCCGCTCAAGGTTCGATGCCGGCTCGCGTTTAGTTCGTCTACGGTCCGCTGTGTGTTCCAAAGTCTCACTTCGTCGATGCTCCCTTCGAAGTAGGCGTTGTCCGCGTGCAGTTGTCGCCCCAGAAAAGCCCGAGCACCGGTCGCGGGCATCGTGTAACCGACGGCCTCGTCGTCCTCTGCAACCAGGACACCGTTCACGAATAATTTCATTCCATCGGGACCGAAAACACCCGCGATGTGGTACCATTCGTTGCGGCGAAGGACGTTCGGTGCCGCGGCAACGCGCGGGACCGCTTGATCCGAATAGGCGTAAAACTTTAGGTCCGCGTGAATCTCATGATTGTTGAACCCAAACGAGTGGAGCGGAGCGCCGATTGTGATGGGAGACGAATAATACCAAAATTCCTCCCAATTCACCCAGGCCTCGAGCGTTCCTTGGTCCAGTCGTTCGAACAGACGGTCCGGTAGGCGCACGAAACCGCTCTGACCATCCAAACTTAGCACGCGGTTCTGAGCGTGGACGTCCGATGCGCTCACGACGGCGCAGACGAACACACAGAACTTGAGGAATCGATTCATTCGTGGCGCAACGATTTGACCAGATCTTTCAGCTCCTTCATCCGAGCGCCTTGAAGCAGCTCCCGCAGACAATCCGCCAATCGTCTCTCTTCATCGCCCAGACACGCCAATTCTGGCAGTTGCTCTTCCAGTTCCGTAACCCGCGAAAGTAAGGCGGCACGTTCGATTCGGCGCAAGAGATCCTCCGGGATCTCGATCTCGCTCGGATCGATTTCGGTTTGGCTGGCCGGCTGCCCCTCTTGACCGACCGTTTCGGACCCAAACCGAACGCCCAACTGATTTACTTTCCGGGACCCCGATTATCGCTTTTCCCGATCCACTCGTTAAAAATCCGCTAGCCTTTGCAGGTGCGCTTTTGCAAATGCAGGTTTCCCGGCTCGTGGTGGTGCCCTCGCTTTTACGCGTCCTCCTTGAAAGTTGTGAACCCGCGTCTTTGTCCTGCATCACTACCTGGGTGAGCAGTGGCGAAGCCCTTCCAGCCGAGCTTTTGGCAAAATTTCAGGAGCGCCTGCCTTGCGCCCGGCTGATCAATTTATATGGGTCTTCGGAAATTGCCGGTGATGTCAGTTTCCATCTATTCGAACGACCCCGGTCCAAGTCACGCGTGCCGATTGGCCGACCCATCGACAATACGGATACCTGGGTCATGGACGCCACTGGCGCCCCGCAGTCCTTTGGCAGCCAAGGCGAATTGTGGATTGGCGGGTCATCTTTGGCTCGTGGTTATGTGGGTAGACCTTCGGAGACGGCGCAACATTGGCTTCCTCATCCCTTTGCGACCAGACCGGGTCAGCGCCTTTTCCGAACCGGAGACCTCGTCACTATTTCGGACGCTGATCAGGGACCCTTGCTCGAGTTCAAAGGCCGGGCCGATTTTCAGGTGAAAATTCGCGGGTTTCGGGTAGAACTGGGCGAAATTGAGGCAGTGCTAAGGACTCACCATCTTGTCAAAGACGCGGTGGTCACGAACCGCAGCCATGACGGGGATGTGCAGCTTACCGTTTATCTGCTTCTTACGAATGCATTGGAGGGTGATGGGTGGGAATCGCGAAACACCTTGGCAGCTTTTGCTGCGGCACAATTACCCGATTACATGGTTCCCCGCCATTTCGTAGTTTTGGACGACATTCCTCTGACCCCGAACGGAAAACTAGACCGTTCTGCATTACCGGAACCCCAGCCCGAACATGCGCGTTATTTGCCACCACAATCATCGCTTGACCGTCGCTTGATCGAAGTTTGGGGCAAACTGTTGGGACTGCCTCGCATTGGCATGTTGGATCATTTTTTCGCCTTGGGAGGCCATTCTCTGCTGGCGGTCAGACTCGTCAACGGGCTGCGTCAAGAATTTGGTGTGCACCTGCCCTTGGATCAGGTGTTCGCCGAACCAACACCCTTAGGCCAGGTTGGTCTGATTCGTTCTTTAATCCAAGCCGGACAAGATGGACACAAACCACCAGCGAATGAAAGTGAAGATACCTGTCCGGTTGAGGGTGTCTCGGGTGAATTGCCACTTTCATTTTCTCAACAAAGGCTTTGGTTCCTGGACCGGCTCGAGGGAAGTAGTGGTGCCTATTCAATTTCCCTCGCTTTTGAGATTCAGGGGCCGCTTGGCATTGAGGCATTTTCAAAGGCCATTGGCGATCTTGTTGACAAACACCCAAGCTTGAGAACCCTTTTTCCCGTTCATTTTGGGATGCCAATCCAGCACATAGAGGATAGGGTTGGTCCCGTTTTAAAGATCATGGCGGACACCTATGTGCAGGACGAAGAGTCGTGGATGCCGGGACCCCCACGCGGCCGGCCTGCCGGCCACGCACCTGTTCTAAACGCGCCTGCTCCGGGACGGACGCAAGGAGTCCCGATTGATGCTTGCGGACGTCTTACGGGGGTGACGGGATGCTCGGGCCTTCGGGCCGTGCTCGCTGGCGGAACAGGCACAGGCCGCAAGCTATGGGGGTCGGCGGGCCGGCTGGCGAGCGGAGGGCCGATGAGGAGGCCGACTCGTGGTCTGCCACTCGAGGCCGATGAAGCGGCCCGAGCGCCGCCAGACCGGCTCGCAGCCCGCGCGCCGACACGGGCGTCGCTCGCCGTCTAGGAACCGGCCTTGGGCTGGCCGAGGGTCTTGCGGACCTCCGCCTCGTGGGCGCGCCACCACTCCTTGAGCTTGTTGCGGGCGGCCCGGCGGCGCCGGATGCCGGCCGTCGCGGCCAGCTGGGTGTCGTAGTCGGTGATCTGCCGGATCGCCTTGTTGGCCTGGTCGCTGACCAGCTCGGACTTGTCCACCAGGGCCTCGGCGAGAGGCAGCACGGCGTCGGCGGCCCGCATGTCGCCCAGGGCCGAGGCGGCCGCCATGCGCCCGAACTCGTCCTTGTGGGTCTTGAGGATCTGGATGAGACGCGGCACGGCGTCCATGACGCGGTGCTCGCGGATCTTCTCGATGGCCGGGAAGAGCGCGTCCATGTCCTCGGCCTGGAGTCCCTTGCGGGCTTCCTCGACCTCCTTCGCAACGACGGCGGGGTCCTTCTTCGGCCCGGTCGGGAGCTTGCGCCGCTCGGGCTCCGCGGTGCCCTTCGCGGGCGGGGTGCTCCCGCTGCCCTTGAGGATCGTCTCGCGGATGATCTGCGGCGGGCGATCCTCGACGGCCTTCAGGCGCTTCTCCAGCGCCTCGAGGCGCGCGACGACCTTCTCGACGTTGCCCGTCGCCTTGCCGAAGCGCTCCACGTCCTCGCGCATCGTCTCGAGCATGCCGTAGTTGGCCTGGGCACTGTCCTCGGAGGCCTTCTGCATGGACTGCAGGCCTTCCTCCATGGACTTGCGCAGCGCGTCCATCTCGGCGAAGCGCCAGTTGATGTCCTTGAGCGTGCCCTTGACCTCCTCACGCAGGAGGCCGCGGACCTCGGCCAGCATGGTGCGCATGTCCTCGCTGCCCTCGCTCTCGACGACGACGCGCTGGCCCCCCTGCTGGGCGCGCGAGCGGTCGAGCAGGAGGAACGTGCCGACGGCCGCGGCGTAGAGGGCGACGATGATGGCAAGCTTCGACATGCCTGGTTCCTTGCGCGGCAGGTGGGCGCGGCGCTCCGGATTCTACCGGCGCCGGCACCCCGCCTCGCGCCTCCCGTCCGCGTCCGGGGACGAGGGTCTAGCCGTGACCGACGGGGCCGTCGCCTCCGGGGGACGGATCGACGCTCGGTGCGGCCGGGGTGCAAACACCAGTGGTGGACCGTCAAGGGCGGCAGCATCGAATATGTCCGCCGTCTGGAAGCCGCGCTCATTGCCCGCGGCTGTGAGATCCGCACCGGCTCCCCGGTTCAAAACGTCACCCGCCGCGCTGGCCGTGTGTCAGTTCAGGCCCAGGGAGCGGACCCGCGCGTCTTTGATGACATCATCCTTGCCTGCCATTCCGATCAGGCGCTGGCCATCCTTGGCGCTGATGCCACTCAGCTGGAGGCCGCCGCGCTTGGGGCAATCCGCTATCAGCCGAACACGGCAGTGCTGCACTGCGACGAAGGGCAGATGCCCAAGCGGCGGAGCTGCTGGTCGAGCTGGGCCTACCGCAGCCAGGACGGCGGCGTCGGCGTCACCTACTGGATGAACCGCCTGCAAAGCATCCCGGAAAGCGATCCGCTGTTCGTGACCCTGAACCCCACCCGGCCCATTCCTGCGGACAAGGTCTATGACACGGTGGAGTTCTCCCACCCCGTTTTCGACAAGGCAGCCCTGCGCGCCCAGCGCCAGATCCGGGCGATGCAGGGGCAGAACAACACCTGGTTCGCGGGCGCCTACAATCGCCACGGCTTTCACGAAGACGGCATCGCCAGCGCCATGCGGATCGTCCGCATGATGAATTCTCTCACCCCTTCCCAGGTTAAAGGAACAGATCATGGCATTCACGGACAAAGCTCTTCAGTCGGAATTCCTGGAAACCTGCGCGCGACTGCGTGAGGGGCGGCTGACGCTGCGCACGCCGGATGGCGCACGGTATCAATTCGGCGACCACGGCCCCGAGGCCGAAATGCAGATCAACGACTGGGCCGCCGTTTCTGCGATGGCGGCGCACGGCCAGGTCGGGCTGGGCGAAGCCTATGTGCAGGGCCTGTGGGACACACCGTCCGTCGAGGGGCTGATGCAGCTGGCGATGCGCAATCGGGACCACCTGGTCAGCTATGATCAGGCCAGCCCGCTGAACCGGGCCAAGTTTCGCATCGTCGACACCCTGCTGCGGGCCAACTCCAAACGCGGCGCCCCCAACAACATCCGTGCGCATTATGATGTAGGCAATGAGTTCTACCAGCTGTGGCTGGACGACGGCATGACCTATTCCTCCGGACTGTTCGGTGCCGGCGGCGACGACCTCGCCCAGGCGCAAACCCGCAAGAACGCCCGTATCCTGTCGCGGCTTGGCGATGGCGAGCAGGTGCTGGAGATCGGCTGCGGCTGGGGCGGCTTTGCCGAGCAGGCCAGCGCCGAGGGCCGCGACGTGACCGGCGTCACCATCTCGCGCAACCAGCACAGCTACGCCGAAAGCCGCCTGGACGGGCGTGCGGAGATCCAGCTGCGCGACTACCGCGAAGTGACGGGGACCTACGACAACATCGTCTCCATCGAGATGATCGAGGCGGTGGGCGAGCGCTACTGGCCCAGCTACTTTGCCCAGTTGAAGCGCACGACCTATATGCACTATTCTTTTCTTCTAATCCTTAATCACGGAAAAGTTTAACGGCGATTCACTCAAGAAACAGGTGTTATTATTTTTCTTGTAGATGCAAGCGTTTATTACTTAATAGGATTTGATGGTGAAATAATAAGGACTGTTTTTCCTTTGATTACTAAATGTTTAAAAATCAAAGATAGCAGGGACAAACATTCAGGGGCCCCAAGTAGGGACATAGTCCAAATTGATCTTACTCCAATATTGACAAATGAAGGTTACCTAGTCTTGCGTGACTTTTTAGAGCTCAGGGCCCGTGGGGAACCCCCTCTTGTTACTGAGAATGACGTAACCTTATCTCACGTTATTGTTACGTAATGACGGCACAACGTGGGTGTTACGCAATACTTTAGGCGACGTTATTTTCTTCAAGATTTCATTTTATTTTAATCAAGATTTAATTTTTTCTTCAAGATGTTTTTTTCCTCAAGGTGTTTTTTTTCTTCAAGGCCTTTTTTACTACAAAATGTTTTTATCGAGATTTATTTTCTTCAAGATTCTTTTCTGCAAGATGTTTTCTTTAAGATTTTCTTTTCATTGAGACGTTCTTTTTTCTTCAAGACATTTCTTTCGAGATTTTTTCTTCGTGGAATCTTTATAATCCGCTATCAAAGATTTTTGTCCACTATAGGAATCGAACATAAGACCAGAGATTTTACCCAACTGAGTGCTGTCTTGGACACAAGGACCAGAAAACTATTCATAATATTATGATTCGGAAAATGCTTTCTAGTGGAAGGGAGCAATTATTGCGTGTTTCCTATTGCCGGGATAATTCGCCTGTGGGGAGAAATCAATTTCTAGCAATTGGTTACATTTGATCCGCACCTTTTTATTAATTAATAGTTTAGATGGTATTATCAGAGAGTTTTGTGGATTGTTCTTAGCATTTTTTTAGTAATAGCATTTTAAAAATTTTACGCTTATGTTAGGGACAATCTTGGACGAGCATTACCTATGTACATATACTATAAGATGTATAAATTACATTAGTGAAATATTATGAAGATTCATCTTGGAACAAGAAATCTAAATGGTGAAGACTTTTATCGTACATACAAGTTTGATTAATAAACAAATTTACATACATCATTGAAACATTTCAAGCTTAGGGGACTGAAACCAACATTAGGTAGGAAAGGGTCATTTTTCACCTATCATCATTACTTGAGCATTTTCTGACGTCTGAATATCCCGATAGATAGTTTTTGTTTGAGCAGTGGAACCTAGCATTTCAATTATTATATATCACCCCTCTATGGCGATTACCAGCCTGTGAAACTCGTGGGCTGGCTCAGGGCACCTCTGGCTCAGGCTATCACACCTATATCATGTTCAGACAATTTCCCACAAAAATAACCGTCTACAATAGAATTGATGGTTTAAATTTAGAGAAAAATTCCCGTAGTTCCATAGACCCAAATCCACGAACGGCAGAAACAGGGCCGACCGGGCGCCGACGACCAGCCGAGCGGACCCTTCGATGATCGCGCGCCAAGCTTTTCGGCGCTTAGCCGGACTCACCGCCGAATGCCATTCGACAGGGGTCAGACCGAACCGGTCGGAAAAACGGGCCAACCATTGCGACGATAGCGCGATTTCCGGCAGCAGGATCAAAACCTGTCGGTCGGCGGCCAGAGCCGCCCCAATCGCTTCGAAATAGACTTCCGTCTTGCCGGACCCGGCAACGCCGTCGAGCAAGAAAGGGGCAAACGATTTTCTACCCACCGCCGAACGGAGACTGGCGGCGGCGGTCGCCTGGCCCTCAGTTAGGCCAGGACCGCCCCGGTCAATGGGCTGTGGCCCTATTTCAGGGCGGTGAGGCACTTCGACTCGTTCGACCAGTCCAGCCTGCACCATCGGTTTCAGTACGCTCGCACCGCAACCCGCTTCGGTGGCGAGGTCGTTTGCGGTCAACGACCGGCCGTCATCGAGCACTGCCAAAATGCGCTTTCGTGCCGGTGACAATCGGATCTCTTCATGCGCCCCCTGCCCCTTACGAAACAAAACCGACGGTGGCGGAGGATCGAGTGCGTCGGAAACGCTCATCGCCATGCGCAGAACCGATCCAGGCTGGCTCATGGTGTAGCCGGCAGTCCAATCGACCAACTTACGCACGCTTTCAGGTAGCGGCGGACAGTCGATAACCGATTCGAGCGGGCGCAGCTTATCCGGATCGACATCGCCGACGCCTGGCCCCCAGACAACGCCGCGAACTGTTCGCCGGCCCAGCGGCACCTCGACAAAACTGCCGATCTGGATTGCCGTCTCCTCCGGAACCACATAATCATAGGGGCCAGGAAGAGGTTGGGCGATCAGCACCGAAACCGTCTCACCGGGTAGCTGTTTTTGCGGTGCAGAAGTAAATTTGCCCAACGAATCTCCCATCTAGTAGAGTATAGCGACGTTGACGATGGCGGACTGCCCAGCACGGCGCTGGGCGGCCAACAGGGAAAGATGTAATGAAGTTTTTTGTTGATACGGCCGATATCGAGGAAATCCGCGACTTGGCCGCCACGGGCCTTCTGGATGGGGTGACGACAAACCCTTCTCTGGTGGCGAAAAGCGGAAAGAGCTTCCTCGAATTGATTGCCGAGATTTGCGCGGCCGTTGACGGGCCTGTAAGCGCCGAGGTCACGGCGACCGATGAAGAGACGATGCTGCAAGAAGGCCGCAAGCTGTCCAAGATTGCCGACAATATCGCGGTCAAACTGCCTTTGACGCCAGCTGGCCTGAAAGTTTGCCGCGCCCTGTCAACCGACGGGATCATGGTCAATGTGACGCTGTGCTTCTCGGCAGGCCAAGCCTTGTTAGCCGCGAAAGCAGGCGCAACCTTCATTTCACCCTTTGTCGGTCGATTGGACGACATCGGCCATGACGCATTCACTACTTCAAAACGAATGCGGTCGGACAATTGCCAATTCAAAGCACCCTTGGGAAGTCCGCTCCTCTGGAGATCGGTTATGAGATAGAGGTGCAAGGCACTTTCGGTTTCCTCGCCCGCGGTCAAGGCCTGGAAAAGTGCCGATTCTGCAAATTGAAGTGCGGTTAAGTATTGGGTTCCCTTTTGCGTCACCCGCAATTCCCGCAACGAACTTTGGAAATCTCCGGGTAATTGAAATCCTCTTGAGGAAGCATTCCCCAGTGTCAACACCCGGTCAGAAAAGGCCGCCACCTGGGCCAAATCTCCCGCGGGCACTGCATCCAGCAAGGCATGTGCTTCTTCCTTGGCCCGTTCCAAGCGCTCACCGATGGCCATACTGTAGGAATGATCGACCAAAATGAAATGATAGGCATTCCCACGGGTTTTAGCTTCAAGGGCAGTTTCTTTGCGAAGCGCCGGTCTTGCAAAAGCGATCATTAATAACAGAAAAAGGAACATGCGCAGCAGCATGAGCAGTAGATGCTGAATATTGCGCCGTTCAATGACTTCTTTTTTTACTTTGGGCACAAACATCAAACTACCGAACGGAACTGGTTTCCGCTCAGGTCGGCGAATTTTGTGAATAAGCCAAGGTAAAACAATGGCAAGTGATCCCCAAAAAGCGAGTGGCGCCAACCAGGTAAAAAAGGTCATGCCACACCACCACGGCGGTTGCTTCTCGCCGAACGGGTCATCAAGGCATTGCGGCGGTGTTCAAGGTAATGACGCAATGCGCGGTCGAGCGGCTGATCACAACTGAGTTCAACCCATTCAATTTCCTGAGCCAGACAAGCTTTTTTGATCTGATCGAAGTGAGCTTTGCGGTTGGCAAGATAAGCTTCGCGCACGGCGTCCGGAACAACAAACTGCTCATGATTGAGTTCCAGGTCGCGCAGGGTAACCGATCCATCAAAAAGAAAATCTCGTTCGGCGGGATCCATCACTTGGAAGACCAGCAAGTCGTGCCGTCTCGCCCTGAGAATATTGAGGTGTTCAATAACTTCGGGTAGGGGTGACAGAAAATCGCTGATCAAAATAATTAACCCACGTGCGTGCAGGGCATCGCCCATAAAACGCAAGGCCGAGGGGACATCGGTCGTCAGCTCGGGCGTAAGCCGACTCAATGTCTCCCAAATAAAGTGTTGTTTCCGAGGATCCAATTGTGGTGCGAGCTGGCAGACATTGGTTTTGTTAAAGGCAATCAGCCCAATGGCATCGCCCTGTGCCTTCAACAACGCGACCAAACAGGCGGCCAACATACGGGCATAATGGAACTTAGTCACTTCTCCGGAACCGTAGGCCATGGAAGCACTGCAGTCCAGTAAAAGTGTCGCCTCTAAATTGGATTGACGCCGGAACTGCTTGACATGAAGGCGATCAGTTCGCGCATAGAGCTTCCAGTCGAGAAAGCGCAAGTCAATTAAAGATATAACTTCAGTATTGAGTGTAGAACAATACTTTGATTTTGTGGTAAAATAATTAAAAACTCAGGGAATATTCCATATAGTCCCACCGGGTGGTGTTCGGGATATTTGGAGCTATTCCCCAAAGGCAGAAGGAACACTTAAAAAAAAATTGATATTGCAACTGATACTACTTAAACTGAGACCCAGATGTATAGTTTGGAAGACTTGGGTCAGTATTAACTTAAATTCAAAACCTTTTCTGGGGTTGTTGGCGCCCGAGGAAAGATTAATTACAGCTCCCTCTTCCGACTTAAATATAAAAAAAAGCCAAATCAAAGTGACAAATTTGGTCACGTGAGCAATCCCCCAGCCACCCCCCTCCCCTAGCTGCGGCTGCTCTCCACCTTTGAACGACTCTGCTTGAACTGAATCTCGATTTTGTTCAGATTAAATCAAATTAGGTTATTTTTGTCATCGATCAGATTTTGATCAAAACTGGAGGACGTTACATCTTGCATCTAGATTTTTGCGCCAGCTTAGAACTGGATGGATTATTTTGTCATTTACAGATCTGGACGAATACTAGTGGATGATGAAATGATTAACTGACATTACTTGTTTTTTAAACCTTATATCTCGATTTTGCATTAGGTTAGCTCAAGCTCGATTATTTTGTCATTCACCAGATTTGATCGAAACAGATAGATGACGAAATAATTAACCGACATTACTCGATTTTTTTTACAACTTACATCTCGATTTTGCATTAGACTAGCTTAAGGGAAGTTTTTTGTCCCCCATGTAAACCAGAATTTAATCAAACTCGGGGGACGCTAAATGACTGACTGGCATTACTTGACTTTTACATGTTACGCCTCATTTCTGGGTTAAATTATCTTCAGCATGATTATCCATAAGTTATTTTATTTTATAATTCATTTGATACATTACGGATACTATTTTAAATACTAATAGCAATCCCCATAAGCCAAATAAATGAACCTGACACAAAACAGATACTTTAGCAAAACGCCTCTAGCTAGGATGTCATCAAAAATTGAGGATTTAAACCAAACATGGATCTTAATTCCTGGGCCAAAAAGGGACACTACTGGAGGCTTCATGTTACTTTTACTTTATAACTTTTACTTTTTACTTTATGTTACTTTTACATGTTACACCTCATTTCTGGGTTAAATTATCTTCAGATTATCCATAAGTTAGGTTACTTTATAATTCATCTGATTTTGATTAAAACCTAGATTTTGATTTGGATGATTATATAATTAACTGTTTCAGTATTTTACATTAAAGCTCTCCGGGTTGGGTTAGCCCAAGTCAGGTTATCCCTAGGCTAGGTCTTTCCCATTCTCGGATATTTCGATCAAAGTCCAAAGTTCTTCATCAAATTACTGTTTCATTATCTTACAGCGACATAAATGTTAACAAGTATGCAATTACATTACGGATACTATTAATATTGAAGTAAGTGTTTTATACTCAATACAATCAATAGCCAAAGCTCTTAAGCAGGCGGCTTCTAATCGTTGTGGCGTATATTTGCAGCATAAATTTTTTAGTCCTAGATAATATCGATATTTCCTATCTTTATGGATATCTAATCGGCATACTTCAGTTGCAACATTGAAAGTTCCAGGTCCTATTCCTTGTGCCCATCTGAAAAATATTTCAGGTCCCCATTTTTGCTGTTCACAATGATTCTCAGGCATCTGCTGCTCTAGAGTTGTTCTAGAGCCCTTCGTATTGCTTACAATATGGGATGCAATGCGTTGGCCTTTATACATTACTTCAATAGTATTGGTTGTTATGCGGCACTCAACATGTGAACCGATTAGTTGGTAAGGTACGCTATAGAAGCTGTTGTTAACGCAAATATGGTAATCATTTTGTACTTTTGCAAGTTTAAATAAAGCTAGTTCATAACGATGTTTAGGTAGAGGCTTTAGTTTTTCTTGTTCGTGGGCAAAGAAAATACTATTTCTACTCCCAGATTTTTTCTGAAAAGGTTTACTGTTTAATGCCGTTGTTAATTCCTTTATTTTGTTGTTTAAAGACGTTAAAGAGTAGAACTTATGTTTGCGTAGCCTAGCTATTATCCAACGTTCTACTATTAAAACTGAATTCTCTACTATGGCTTTATCTCTAGGTTTGTAGGCCCTAGCAGGTAAGATTTCAACATTGTAATGCCTTGACATATCATGGTAGGTAGGGTTACTCACCGGCTCATATTTACAACTGTCATGAATCGCTGATTTTAAATTATCCGGTACTAATAAAGCCGGAGTACCACCAAAAAACTCAAATGACTTAACGTTACAATCAATCCAATCAGATAATTTTTGACTCTTGCTCCCCAAAACAAAGCAACGCTGGGAACCACCTAATACTGATATAAATATTTGTGAATCAAAACTGACACTGCCATCCCGATTGTAAATAGGTATAGTTTGACCCGCAAAATCTATAAATAGTTTATCGCCATATTCATGTGATAAACGCATGGTTATCTTTTGCAAGTTACGCCATTTTTTATATTCACGACAAAAGTGCGGATAACTATAGTGGGGCTTGGGGTAGTGTTCTATATATTCCTCATATAGTAGTTGCACCGTAACGCCTTTATGCTTCATCTCTTTATGTATGGCCGACCAATCTGGAATGGTCTTTGTTACTCTGCTACGTAGCTGGATACAGTGTGGCTCAACTAAAGATATTAATCGCTCATCATCCATTTCTTTTGGCAGAGGCCAAGTCAACCCCGCTGCAGCCAATCCTCTGTTATAATAGCTAACGGTGCTAGCTGAGATGTGTAGGATAGCTGCTGTTTCGCGATTTGTTAGCTTAGAATCATGTTTCAGTCTAAGCACCTCTCTTAATTTCTTCATGTGCAACCTCGCTTGTGCCATGGAATTACTCAGGGAGGCTTTAAACAGATTAGGTTGGAGGAGGAGCGTGCGTGGCTGTGTTGGCCTCAGGCGGCATGGTGCTGCAGTGAGTTATTAGTAGTAGTAGTAGTAGCTATTTTTGATTAGTCTTTATTATCTTTATTATTTATCTTTATCTTTATTAAGGATTGCCGTTTTTAACCAGTGCTATACAAGAAATTGGGAAACAGCTTATTTTACTAACAATAGACAATAGATTTGAATTGAATAGGATCAAATAATACATTTTGATAGATTTAAGTTAAAATTATTTTCTAAATTTAGATAAATAACCAAATTGTCGAACTGTAACATTCTTTAAGAAAAATACAGGCGACAGGTGGATTGATAATATATTTACCAAATAAATGGAGAAAATTAAGACAGAAACTATATTACTAGCTTTATTTAAAATGTATCATTCATGGAGAAAAAAAAGTTGTTTGGATTCTTTTTTCTTGTCTCTGTATTTGAACATAGAAAACTGCAAAATCACAAGTTAATCTTAGGTTTGTTTTTAGTAATAACCCTTCCTTTTTGTCAGCGGACTGAATTGATTTGGCCTTTGATCGTTTTATCTGTTATTTATTTTTTCTTACTTTTAAATAATGCATACTAATTCATAATTTCAATTGAAGGAGAAGCGAACCAAACGATTTTTTGAATGTGGTGCTTCAAATGGTGAATTTATGTCACAGACTTATTTTGCTGAAAGATTTCTCGGTTGGACTGGAATGCTGGTTGAAGCCGATATGTATTATTTCAATATTATGAAAGAGAAACATAGGAAGGCCTACCAATTCTCCCTTTGTGCCAGTACCTCAACAAAGAGTAATAAGGCTACCTTTTTACATGTGGAAAAGTGGAGGAACAATGGTACCGAGCGTAAGTTTCCTTTTTTACAGTGACAATGTATGTATGGTAAAATCTAGAGGTGTTTAAAGGGAGAGGAGAGAGAGAAGGAGAAAGAGACAGAAATAGAGAGGGAGATGAAGTGAGGAATAGAAAGAGGGGGAGAGAGAGACGGGCAGACAGGCAGGCAGACATATAGACAGACAAGACAGATAGAGAGAGAGAGAGAAAGAGAGAGAGAAAGGGAGAGGGAGAGAGAGAGAGAGAGGAAAGAGAAAGCACGATTCTATGTCCGTCAAATTATGCTGCCAAGATGTTAGTTGGTTTAGTGGTTATTATTTTGTTTTGAAGGTGTTGTAAGTTTATTGTTTATTCTATTCCTTGTAGATTTTAGCAATAGATTGATATTACGTCATAGAAAGAAATTCAGGTGATCTAAGAACGATTTCTTCTTGCATAAAAGTTGTTTATTAACTTGTTTTGAGTATTTCTCGTAGTTCGATTTATTAGTCACATGATCTGGGTCAGAAAACCCTGCTTTAGTAACATATCTAAAAAAATACTTTGTCGAGAGTGTCACTTGCGAACTGTTATATTTTACTTTGATTCTCCGTACTTGCTAGCAATGGCGAATCGTGGTCCAGACACCAATGGGAGCCAGTTTTTTATTACAACGGTTGAAACTCCATGGCTGAATCAAAAGCACACGATTTTCGGAAAAGTGGTCAAAGGAGAAGATGTTGTGAAAAAGCTCGAGGGAGTCGAAACGTCAATGCAGGACAAACCTGTCACCCCTCAGAAAATCGTCAAACTCTTTATTAAGAAGACTTCATGAAAATTGGGCTGATTGGCTTTGGAAAAATGGGAGGAGCGACCCAAGTCGCTGCTGTCGAAAGAGGACATGAAGTTCCGGTGATTATTTCTTCAAAAGATGAAGATTTTTCCTGCCTCGAAGAGGTCGATGTTTGTATCGATTTTACAGCCCCTGATACCGTCTGGGATAATCTACAAAAGATTGCCCCTTTCAAAAAAAATATTGTCATCGGAACGACTGGATGGGAGGCTCATTATGAACAGGCCAGTCAATTGGCTGAAGAAACGCCATTTGGCATGCTTTATGCCCCAAATTTTTCCTTTGGAATCTATCTATTCAAAAAGCTCGTTTTTTACGCTCAAGAGCTGACGCAGCCCTTTGATTTTGATGTGGCTGGGCTTGAAGTGCACCATAGTCAAAAAAAAGATGCACCTTCTGGCACGGCCCGAGACTTAAAAGGGATTCCTTTCTCGAGCCTTCGCGTGGGAGACATTATTGGGACTCACCAGGTTCTTTTTAATTCGGGAGATGATACCATAGAGCTTACACATCGAGCCTCGACTCGCATGGGATTTGCTAGAGGAGCTGTCCAAGTTGCTGAGTGGTTGGCAGGTAAGGTTGGTGTGTTTACTTTTGATGACTTTATGAAGGACATGTTATGCGACTCGAAGGAGTTATTACATCGCTCATCACCCCATTCAAAAACCAAACCCTTGATGTCGAAGGGTTAAAAGAAAACATCGCTTTTCAGCTAGAAAATGGTGTTGCGGGGATACTAGTAGGCGGGACAACAGGCGAGGCTCCCACTTTAGATATGGATGAATACCGCTTGCTGATTCAAACGGCAGCGGAAATGATCCAAAAGAAAGTACCTCTTCTTGTGAGCATTGGGGAAAGTGCAACGAAACGTTCTCTGATCAAAATGGAGATGGCAACCGATTTAGGTGCAGACGCGCTTCTCGTTGCGACACCTGCATACAACAAACCGTCTCAGGAGGGGTTGTACCAGCACTTTAAAGCCATTGCTGCAAGCGCTAAAATTCCCCTCGTTCTCTACAACAACCCCAGCCGCACAGGGGTCTCGATCGAGCTTTCGACACTTCTCAGACTTGTAGAGATCGAGAATATCATTGGAATCAAAGAGTCTTCGGGGAGCATTCAAATTGCTCAGGAGATGCTCTACCATTTGCCAGAAAATTTCATTTTCCTTTCAGGGGAAGACAACTTAACCCTTTCACTGATTGCTCTAGATTTAATCTGGTCCGGTTCCTGATACACCTGCCAGATTTCATCGTCCTAATTTATCTGGCATTGCCCCAACTAGCAAAAGCGGGACCGACAGACTGACGGACAGAAATTGCGATCGCTATAAGGCACTTGGCCGACGGGCAATTGCCATAAAAACTGAGCTTTTTGTCTGGATACTTCAGTTATACGCGATTATATACGCGATTATCCTAATTTTGACAAGATTATTTGCAGAAACTAAATTTCAGGTAGGGACAAACTGAGGTCTGGGGTGGCAAATTTGGGACAGGGGGTGATCGTCCCCGTGCCCCATAGCAAATTATGCCGCTACCTTCAACTAACAGTTCCATCTTCATAATACCATAGCAAAATCACAATAATTGCAATACACCGCGAATATATAAACAATAACAATAGCAAAGAAAAAGCTTAGAATTTACCATTAAACTTAAACTTTAATTGTAACTCGATAAATTAAACACAAATGATTTAATGTCCCAAAAGAGTGACTACCTCGTGTGCAGATTGTGGCGAATTCTATTCCTTTAAACTTGCGATTACCAGATTAAAGTCGGACCTAAAAGGAATTCCTACATCAGTAGTATTTCAAAGGACATGTAATGAAAAATTAGAAATAAAAGATGGACTCTTGCAAATATCTGGCAATTACCCGTTGACTAAAGGGAAAGCAAAATATACATAGGATGCAAGATACATAGATCAAAGATTTAGAAGAGGCTTGATTAAAGAAACATTTGTCTTTCTGATAATTTTCTGGCCCTCTTGTTTCAGAAGGAGGGAGAATGTGGAGAAGACGGAAAAGGTAGAAGTCTATATTAGCAGACAATGAAAAACATAGGATTGAATCAAGGAAGAAAAAAGGAGATTAAGAATACGACCAGGAAATGAATGCTTAAGCTCCCGAAGAATACTTCTGAAGAAGTTAGCGAGATTTCTCACCAACTTCTGCTTGATCAGTTCATTAGAGTTTCTAAACGATAGATTTTCATTCACCAGAATTCCCAAGAAATGTAAAGAACAACCATCAGATCTAGAAATGGATTCTCGAGAGATCCAAATTTCTTTTATGCAAGGGCAAGATTGAGAGACTCTGAAAATAATAAGAAGCTTTGATTTGGCAAAAATTTAAAAAAAGATGCCAAAAACCCCAACTTAATAGGATCGAAAGCCATTAGACCACCATCAAGCCATCGAAAACCAGACCAATGAAAGCCATCAGACTATCGTCAGATACAGACTCATACCTTAAAAGATCCTGATCGGTTTGTAGACAAAGACGACATCATAGTTTCGGTTGAGAATTTTTAACTGCAAATATAAGGTCATTAAAACAAATTAAAAGCAACGTTGGAACCGAAACGAATCCCGTATGATGAAAAAATGAAGATATTAGACTATTTTATAATTGCAAATGGTAACGAATGTGATTAAAGACTCTTTTCCCCAAAGACAGGTTGATTGGGGCCTCAAAAAGGATGGGCAGAAATCTTGAACCTCAATAGCACAGTTATTGAAAAAACTGGACGACGTGGTTGTTCTTGATGTGACCACATCATAACTAAAATAGATATACTACAAGGAGTGGGTGGCATGTCCTTATTTAGTGGTAGCTTCAGGCGGTGCGTAATCTGGAATACAAATTCTGAAGAGTACAGATGACAGTGGGATTTACTCTGCGTTTGGCAGCTTTTAAATATGTGATTGCGTAGATGAAAGAGTCGAAGGTGCGTTTAATCTTGTGTCCGGCAAGGACAAGGCTTTCCTCTCGAAGAAACAGCATTGATCAAAATATTAGCAATTGCAGTTAGTATATCGGCATATCCTGATTCTCGTTTAGAACCAAACTAATGTGGAGGGGCGTAAGATATCTCTTCAAGTTCTGTTTAAGACATAAGCTCAAAGAGGTTGCAGAGGAATATAGTGAAGTTATTGAACTTCAAAGGGAAGTCCAATAAATCCAAAAAAAAGTGTTTTCACTCTGAAGACTTTATTGAAGACTTTGGAATTTGTCTTTGAAAAACTTGCTGGATTTCTTCTCCTTTTGCTTATACTAGGCTTCTGAAGGAGGGTCGGAAATCCATATTGTGTCCAGCATTTTTGGCACTTATCAGAGATAAGTACCTCTGCTCATTCTTGACACCTTAAGTTAAGTCAGAGACTGCTCTCAAGTCATTATCCCTTCTTTTGAGTATCAAATTAGATCACGTTCTTGAAACGACATTTGAAAAAGGCTTCTGGTGTCTGTTAATCAATTTCAAGAGTTGTATTGGGTCGGAACAGTGTCAGGAGACATGTTCTAACCCTTTAATATCTTTACGACATTACCTAACATAAGGAAATTGTGTTGCATCGTTGTTAAGGCCGCTTAAGTGGCAAACTCTAAAGCCAAGAATGATTTTCTTTCGTCAGATACGACATTTTTGTCCTCAGCTTGTCCTGTTGGTGTCCATAGACTGGACTCTGGTTTGACGTGGAGGGCCTACAGAGACAAAGACGTACATAGCATTTATAAGCTTTTGCTGGAACAGGTTTTCGAAAAGCACAAAGGATGTGCCATGTTCTGAGAAGGACTTGCTCTTTGTTACTGGACGTAGTTTTTCTGAGCTTTGCTTGACGTAGCTATTCAGCATTGTTGATTAAGGTAACATGTAGGCTGTTTTGGTTTTTTTTCGCTGAATTGCTGAAAGCAAGTCCACTGCCAAGTGTGGCTGTTGAGCATGGTAGAAGGGTGGTTCCCAGTGGCTCATACACAAAAGCTAGTGACTCTGTCAAAGAAGTCTTAGTCATCGGCTCCGAGATAGGTCAATGCTACCGACCGTCGGCCATCAAAGCGCAAAGAAGTCATGCTCTGGAAGGATTGCTAATCCATTTTTAAAGAGACAATCTGTAACTCCTTATTTTTATGCAGTGCCAGCGTATGTTTTTTATGCTACTAAACAAAACAAAGAAATTATTTATTTTATGTGTTAATTTTAGGAAGAATTCACAAGAGCTTTGTGTGGTTTAGTTGTGGTTAAGCTAAATCATGACCTCCCCCTTTTATATGAGGATGACTACCTTTTTGGTCATTGTATCGATGAAATTCTTGCATTTGAGAGAGAACTAAGAGTCAGTGTTCACAATCAACCCTCAGTCCATGAAACATTGACAGGTGAACGCACGTTAGAAAAATGGCTACGCACTGAGAAAAAATACGCTATAGAGAAAATGAACACCCTGCTTAGCTCTGATACTGCCTGGCTTTCCACTAGCGATGTAGAATTCGATGGTGCTACGGTGCTTTATGTCACAGAAGTTGCAGAAAAATTTGCAAAAACTCTTTTGGCGATGACTGATCGATACAATGTTTTGCCACAGGTTGAGCACAGGTAACAGTTTTGTAATCCTGTTGCTATCTTGTACCTCTTCCCTCCCTACAGGAAACAGTAATTGACATGATTATCGAGGTCAGCCAAATAATTTTATTGGTTGGATTTTCCGTCGAAATTTCTGCAAAACCCAATATGAAATTGTGGTAAAGTCGAAAAAATCAGAAAAATTAATATATTAGTAAATAAAATTATTAAAAACACTAATAAATTAGTAAAATTTACAGATATTTTTTGCTGCTAAAAAGTTTAGGTCACTCTTTACTAGGAGCTCATTGTCACTAACCGTTTAGCCCTTTTAAGATTAAAATATGTTTTTGTTCTTTTGATAGATTTATAAAAACAGAGCTATAATCTAAAATTTTTATTGCTCTGAGTAGTTTAGCACGTAGTTTTCATCCAAAAACGAGCGTGGGTCTGAAACCATCCTTCTAAATTTATTGTGCCCAACATTGAAGAAAATATTTAGTATGTTCCTAATTTTCCAAATTTTAAAAGATTGATTACAAGGCTGAAAGTTTGTCTTCAGGACTTTAGAAATAGGCTGGTTTGACGATTTGTTCTTTGTCCTGCTTTTGGCTGCTCCGAACTTAAAGCTGGATGAATCCATAAAGGCGCTTAAAGTTCTTCTTTCTTTCTTGCATAACATGTTTTATTTTAGGGAAACCTGAACCAATTCAAAATTGCACAGTTTCAAATCAAACGTCAACCTCCTTATTTATTTCTTGTATAGAAGGATTTAACGGTGGAGTCACTTCTTGGTTTACACTAAATGTTCTTGACGCATCTCTGTCTAGTTCAATAATTAATTTAACGAACAGCGAGCCACAATTCATGCTTGAAAATCTCGAAGCTGGAACAGAGTATAGGATTACAGTAGCAGCAGTTAACCTTTACGGTTTTGGAGGCAGTAGAAGCTTTACGATTCATACTCCAATGGAGAGAGCAGCGCAGCAGACAGTCTCACTTACTGGTAAGCATATAGCCCTACTTTTTATGCGCCCCAAAGACTTTTTCACTAGGAAACTGCTGATCGTTCCTTTATCACCAAGAAAACCTGCATCATTAATCATACGACTTCTATTTTAGATTTGATCACAGCTTAGATACCAATATACAGTTATGAAAACTCGTATCTTGCCCATGAGAAGCTTTTGGTACAGAGTTATGAGCTTGGTGCTTCCTCCAAGCCCCGCTCCGACTCGTAGATCGTACTACAACACCATAGGCGGGAACGCAATTTTGTTTTGTTACATACACAGCTTAGATACCAATATTGGTTATCTAAGCTGTGCTGCTAGTTTCCTGTCTCCAGCCGCTAGCATCGCTACCATGCACTGTGTCCCAAAAATAAATCGAGGTTTCATAACTGTATTGGTATCTAAGCTGTGGATTTGATATACTTGGTAGTGGAGCACTTCACAACTTCATATATATTATTTGAAAGGAATGAGGGAAGGTGGGTAAAAACTATACCCTGGCCAGTAAATGGGAGGGATGTTTGTAAACCATACCGCAGGGCGTTGGCTAAACCCCCTATGCATTTTTTTGCTGGGAATATGTTTCTCATTTCTTTGTCTCTAAAAAGATTATACTGGTAATCACGATTTATTCATTGCAGATTGCACTTCGTGGTGGAGCACCTCAGGACTGGGGATTAGTTGAGTTTTCAAATCATACACAGGCTGAAAGTACTATGAGGCAGATGAACAATGCCATTTTACATGGAGCGAAAATCAGAGTATCCTTTTATATCCCAGGAGTTCGAGCGATTAATATTTACATGAGACTCCTGAACGAAACAGTAAGTTAAGAGCCTAAAAAATTGCCATTTTTAAGAAATAAATTTGCAAATGGGCTCATAAGTTGATTTATTGAAATTAGAAGTCTTGAGGCTAAGCCATAAATACATATTTTTGTGACTTTCTCACTTATACGTCTCAGCTATTAGTCTACGAGTGACACATGCAAAAAACCTGAGGGAAACTTAAATCAAACCGCTGAACGAGAGCCTAATACGAAGCTAGGAGCCTAATACCTTAGCCACTTATAGACCTAATACCTTAGCCTCACATTAGGAGCTAGTAGCCTAATAAGGAGTTAAGAACCTAATAACATAGCCACAATGTATGAGTTTTGAGCCTAATCAGGAGTTAGGAGTCTATGCTCTTGGCCATGCTGTTGGACTTGGGAACCTAATAAGGAGTTGAGAGCCTAATGCCAGACCACACTAAAGTAGTTAGTAGTCTAATAAGGATTCAGAAGCCTAATAAGGAGCTAGTAGCCTAATGCCTTAGCCATGTTGCAGGACCTAGGAACCTAATAAGGAGTTTAGAGCCTGATGCCTGAGCCACACTACAGGAGTTATGAGCCTAATAAGTAGGGCGGCTTTTTGAATTCGATGGGCGAATCCTCGCCTCGGCGATCCGTGCGACGTTCGAGCGGCGCGGAACCAAGTTGCAGAAGCTGTAAGCCACGTTCAATACAGTTTACTGCAATTGGTTTTATCACTGACAGCCAATGAAAATCATTCTTACTGACAACAAAATGGTTTTCACGAGATCTCAGCAACAGAAATCAATTGCAATCGATTGCAAGAAGCTATACTGAACGGAAGGTTAGATGCGATAATTGACTCATCACCATCCTATTCAGAGTTAATAAAAAAAAGTATCGTGAACTTTGAGTAAAGAGTATAGCTTATCCCAGCTTCCCTACAGAAAAGGGTTCAGCGCTGATAAAACTTTCTTTCTTAAATCTGGGCTAAGCTGAATGCAATTAGGTAATACGAGTTATATTACAATTAAACCATCATATTAAAAGTTCATAGTTTAATTTTTTTTTCGACCTTTTTCACTTCCAAAGCAAAGATCAGAAGTTTTTGGTAATGTCAATAGTTTGATGAATTGTGAATCGTTAGGCGTGACATATAAATTTTATGCGTGACGCTAACATGGAAAAACAAGAGAAAACTACTGTGTGAAAATAATATCGGAAATTAGGTTGATGAAAATGAAGAAAAGTATGATTTCACGCGATAAGTTCAATAAGCTCAGAACCTATAAATTTCTTGTTTCATCTACAGCCTTACTGATTCAATTTACTAAAAGCTTGGTAGGAAAGACAAGCAGGGTATATTATAGTAGATTGATTGGAAATTTACATTACTCTATGCACCTTTAAAAAATGGAGAAATTGGGAGCTAAATTTTTGATGCAAAAGATGTTCGATTCTTATATTAAGATTTAACATTTAGCAGAAAATAAGTTCAAAAATAAATAATGTACGCGCAAAATCAGCAGAAAATGGGCGAAAAGTATGTCGTCATGGGGCTTTAGGAAGTGTAACTTTTCTGATTGCTGAAGCCAAAGACAAACACTGCCATTAATTAGCATTAAACTGGTTAAAAAAAAGAGGTAAAACAGGGTAAAACATGATTCCGTAAAAGAAGTGTAAAATTGCATTTAGTTTTACAACTGAAAACTAGGTAAATAAATCTGATTTAAAGGTTCTCAAATTTAAAATAATTCATGATATTATCACTGACTTTTATTGAACAAACTTCTAATGAAGTAGTTTTTTGACATATTATAAAATAATCAGATATTATTTTAATCAATAAATTTATTGTTAGTTTATATGACATAATACAATTCTTTTTTAATGCTATAATCGTGTTTATAGATATTACCCATACAATACTCTCCTAAACAACTGAATAAACAAGACCAAATAATGAAAGAAAAAAAAATTAATAAATGAAAAAAAATACATGTCTATTAATTTCTTAATACTAGAGAAGACTTTTTTTAAAACTGCATAACTATAACCCTTGATGAACGTCACTAAAACTTGGAAATTGAATCAATTCTTTACAATTCAGAGGCTGAATGAAACCCGAGGAAATGGAAGATAATGGCTTGTGAGTTGCCTGTCAACCTTATCTTGCCTGTAATACAAACAAAAAAAGAGACAAAATCAAACGGTAGTACACCCAAAGCGTCGCTTGCGAGGGTGGGTTACTAACAAAAAGAAAGAAAAAGCAGAAAAACAAATAAATTCTATTAGAAACTGGAGGGTGAAACCGTATACTGAACTAAAAACTTACATAAATATTTCATACACAATAAAACTACATAATATCATGATCCCGAATCACAAATACAATAAACAAACTATTCTCAATTTTAATTCCATCAATCTCAATCTGTCTCGAAGGTTTACTTACAAAGCAACCGCACAGGTACCTCAAAATTTAAATGAATTACATGCTTCTGTGATAACAAATCAATAAAGAAGTAATCTTTTCAAATAAAAGTAAAGAGCAATATTAAAAATTAAAAAAAACATGATCTCCACCAACCCCCCCCCCTTCTCATTTAGTTGTGTTTTATGTAGAGAATACAATCTCGAGTTCAACATTAGGAAACTCAATCTGCAAATAAAAAGTTGTAATTACTCATTGGTTTCATGTGTTACATGCTAAAATGCTTAGAGAAAAGTATTAGCCAACCTCTTGAGCAAACATGGTGAGAGAGAAAGGAATGGTAGCCCCCTCATATAAAGATCAATTTCAGTTAGTTTTAGGCATAAACGTCACTCTTTAGTCTCATTAAAAAAAAGGAAATTAAAAACACAAAATATTCAGTCATCAGAACTGAAGAATGTATGAGTTTTACATATAGTATGTATATATTGAGTTTTTTGTGTGTATATTGTTATCAGACTTCCATTCTTTAGTCTCGGTTAATATTGGTAAGGGCTGCTTTTTACTTGTCATTACTTTTCTTTTGGCTTGGGTATTTCTGATTTTGTATGGACTATAATAGCTAAGTGACCGATTAACGCAGCTTTCCTTTGAAACTAAACATATGAATTACAAGCCATATCTGAAGCTTAAACTTCGTAAATCCACAGATCAGTGTAGAATCGCGTCGAAATTGTGAAATCAGGCTAAGACCGCAATTTTTCCCGCTATTTGGAAATATCAGCTGTTTCTTTGTAGGAAACCCATTTTACTGTAACAATTTCAAAATGACGTTACTTTTTTCTAAAACTCACTGTTGCCTAAGCATAGTTCCTGGTTTACTTTTTCATCTTTTTATAATTGAAAAAGTTTTTTTAAGGGTGAGCATCTATATCTCCCATCCACATCTTACAAATTTCAGATTAGATCTTAAAGGTGCGGATTTCGTTTCGAGATTTGTATGAACAGTTTTCGAGTTGAAGAGCTTTGTTTGTAAAAGCAAAATGGCAGTTGAAAAAAAAAATAGTAAGACGTCTAATACTCGGATGTGTATAGGACACTCCAAACATATAACAATATTTATAACATAAAACATTAAAACTGTTTTTAGTGATGTAGTACTGGTTGATAAAACAAAATGTTGCAACAACGCCTTGCGGATGTTGTCGTCGATCACGAGGCGATCGACGATCACGTCAATCTGATGGGTTTGATCCGCGGCGAGTCGAATCCGTGCGTTGCTACTGAGCTCGTGGAACTCGCCATCGATACGAGCCCGGACAAAGCCCTCGCGCGCCAGCCGGTTCAGCACATCGCGGAACTCGCCCTTTTGATTGACCACCACCGGGGCCAAGAGCATCACGCGGCTGTCTGGGGCCAGGTCCAGGATCTGGTCCACGATGTCGGAAGTCGTGCGTTGAGAAATCGGTTGACCCGAGTCGGGACAGTGGGGTTGCCCGACATGGGCGAAGAGGAGTCGGAGGAAATCGTAGAGCTCCGTGGTGGTGGCGATGGTGGACCGTGGGTTGGTGGCCGCAATCCGCTGTTCGATCGCGATGGCGGGTGAGAGGCCTTCAATATAATCGACGTCCGGTTTGGTCAGTTGGGTGAGAAACTGACGCGCATAGGTGGAGAGTGACTCTACGTACTTCCGTTGGCCCTCAGCAAAGATGGTGTCAAATACCAGAGATGACTTGCCGGACCCGCTCAGACCAGTAAACACCACGAGCTTGTCGCGCGGGATTGTGACGGAGAGATTCTTTAAATTATGCTCTCGCGCCCCGCCGATTCGAATGGTGTCTTTTCCCATATCCTTGCCCGAATCCGCATTCGGGTGTCGGCTAAAATGCGGGTTTTGAAAAACGAAGGGAAGCCTAGATCCCAGATTTCCTGGAAAATCCGAGCTTGAGTCTGAGTCCCGCCCGGGCCTGAATCTGGGATGCCCTCCCGCAGCCGAATCCACGGACGCCGATTGGGGCTGCTATTCTTGGTCTTCGCGGCTTTGGTTTTAGTGGTGAGTGTCGGCGTGTGGGTGGCTTGGCAGCCACGGGCGTCGGATCTGAGCTTATCGTTTATGGAATATGAGATTCCGAAGAATGGGGATCCACGGATCGTCTTTGCGCTCTCCAATACGGGATCGTTTGATCACCACTATCAGATCCGAACGGAACCCAGCCTGCGTCCGGAGGAAACAACGCTCGAAATGGGGCTTCTGCCTGCCGGGGGGAGCGTGACGAATCGAATCCCTTTCTCCGTGACGGATCGTGAGTTTGTGTTGGCGGCGGCGGTGATTCCTTTGCCGGTCTTGCCGTCGGATTGGAGTCGGCGACCGGGGTTAGTGGTCGATCGTTTAGCCGGGTTCTTGCGGGGTGAGTCGCGGTTGATGATCGCCTATCCCGCCGAATTGCCGACCAATCGGGTTTTTCATGTGAGGTCAGCGCCGGTGTCCGCCCCGACAGGGCTCGATTCTTTTTAGGGACGAGTTTCCCCAGGGCGTTGCCCTGGGCTATTACGGGACGCACCTTCGGCGCTGGGGAAGGTTTCCGGGGCGTTGTCTCAGGCTATAATGTAATGTGCCTTGGCTGTTGGGGACGTTTGTGTGTTAAGATATGTCATCATAGCCCTAGAAAGTGGGAGCAAACCATAACACTAGAAAGTATAGCCCTAGAAAGTCTGAGGAAACCACATTGTTCAAAGCTTGATGTTTGATATACAGTTATTCAAACGAACACTTAAAATACCCATAGAAAATTCTTCTAGAGTACCTCTAGCCCATCATCTTAGAGTCTCTAAGTTTCCAGATCATGCTTGACCGCTGTTAATACCAACGCTTAAAATATTACAATTTTAGTTCGAAGACTTACCTTCCTATCCTTCCATTGGTTTTAAACTATATTAGGAAAAACTATATTTCAAATGTATTATCAAACTAGCTTTTGTTAAAAATCAGGTAAGAAAAATCAATAATTGAAATTAGTCCAACTCTTTCCGAAGTTTCAATGACCTTTACATTTGCAAAAATAAACGGGTGATGAACGAGCGACTCTGGCGAAATCTGCAAGGACGGTTACACTATCTACGAAGAAAGCAGTCGCTCAAAAAACAAGATCTGGATGGTTAACGACCCTGCTTCCGATTTGTTTTTACCGTTTTCTGACGTCGTATAATTTGATGATTGATTACATTTTTGTGGGAATGTGAAATCTTTTTTATTCCATAATTATCTTACGAGGCCGTATCCAGCGAGGAAGGTCATAGGGTTTGACCTCCCTCCAAAATTTGTGTTTAACTCGTAACACTTAACAAAAATGTATATAAACCAATTATGATGTGCTTTTTAAAGTGTTTTTGTGTCCCCCCCCCCCCCGAATACAAATAGACCTCCCAACTCTAAAAAATCACGTCTTGATGACACTAAATGCACCACAATACACTTGAAATTCAGTGGGTTTTCAAAATACCCATTGTAAGTTATGAGCCTGAAAAAGTTTTAATTTAAAAAAAAAGGTGAAAACATCCAAAAAAGGCAGTTATATTAAAGAAGATAAGACCATCACATTCAACATGTCAGATACTCCTACTAAAAAGGTTTCAAGTCCCTAGCTTCTAGAAGTGAAATTTCGTTTTTCCCTTTTTTTTAGAAGGATGGTTTCCATGGTTTTTGTTTATATTTTTTTTCTTGGGGCTATCGTATCGAGCCTTTGGTCCTATAATATCGGGAGAGGGTTCAATGGAATGAAAATAAAATTTCTAGTGCCCTTTTTTAATAGGAAAAGAGACCAGGCCGCAATCAAGTGGCGTTATCTACCGTTGGAGGTGCAAAACATCCTTTTTGGCTTGAAGAAGGCCAAAATGTTATCAAACGAAAATTCCGAAACTGCCAGTTAGTTTGAGGCTACCGAAAAGCTATATCAGTTTCAGACATCACAATTACAGGGTGTGCATTTGCTCCTCAAGGTTTATGCAGTCCAAAGAAAATAAATAGTCAAATAAACGATTATTCTTAAGCTTCATTTAACTGAGTTTATTCGTTTGAGACTTCACATATTATGCAAAGCTCTGTAGAATTTCTATCCGTCCAATTTAATATTTAACTCTTCCTGAAAAGCTTCCCTTTAAAAAATTTTCTCCTAAGTTTTCACCCCAAAGTCTATCAATATCATAACTTCCTAGAAGGTTATCATCCTTCTCACATTTCAACTTTAGATTAACCCTAACCACTATTAGATGGCAATTTTTACTTTTCATTTCAAAAACACAACTCAAATAAAAAAAAATTGAATAAGGTTTCTGTCTTACTATATTAGGATTACCATGTTACTTTTGGGTCATTTTACGGCCAAATACTCTACTACATTGTAGAGGACCATTATACCTGCAAAACTGCAGCGGTCTTGAGCCGTTTCTGATTTCCCTTCTGACGCTAAATTTACCGATGTTATAAAATATTCCCGTTTCCCAAATCTCCACATAAAACCAGTACATTTAAACCCAGCATCCTGTCTATTTGAGAACGAGTTCTCGACCTGAGAAGGACTTAGTTGTTTCGTTATTCATCATGAGTCCTACTCCCTGCCAGAAAAAAAATCACTTCATTTCATCCTTCTACCCCTAGAATATGAGTTTCTAAGACACCTATCAAGGCAGGTTCAAAACGTCTCAATTCGTCAACCAACAATTCAAAATTGTAAAAATTTCTCAACATTATAACATTCCAAGTCTTGTATTATTTAGACCAGTAGAATTTAATGTCAACAGGAAAAGTAATCAGTACTAACCAATCCAGGTTAGTGACTAAGAATTCATCTCAAGTCAAAACAAATCACTTAAGCCAGCTTAGTACCAGTGATCAAGAAGTCCCTGGGGCATTCAGTTGAATGAAGGCCTTCTCCAATCCTGGCCTAATCGTGATCGTATGATTATCCCCACTTAGCAATGCTCTCCCATCAATAAGAGTCAAAATCATTCACTAGCAATCTTGGAGTCTATTACCTCTGATATTCATGCCTACAAATATTATACTACTATTGATAGAGGCAGCCCAAAAAAAGCATATACCTATTTTATTACCGCACATTTTGTATTTTCTGATTATCTTATTTGTCTCATTTTCTCAGGCGACTAAAGACGATAAGAAAGAGGATTTGAGCTTATGACACGAACGACTTTCTTCGAGAGCATTAATAAGGAGTTCTATTATGTATTTATTATATAATTAATAAAATAAAGAGTTCAAAGAAAGGTAAAGAGCAATAGAGAACTTCAAATATACAGATATAAAGACGTATAGCGACTTTCTAACGCAGGGTAACTAGCCTGATTGATGAATAAATAAATAATTAAATTAAAATAAAGTCAAACTGAGAATAGAGGAGCTTAAGATAAGAGAATAAATGAAATTTGAAAAGGACAGAAAAAAAAAATCAAATATGTCTTTAAATGACATGATATTATCACAAGCCACTGTTCGGCTACCAACGTCTTAAAATTTGTAAAGATAGGAGTTTTTACTGAAGAACTTCATGAGAGCTCTTATTTTAAATCCCGACCTGCATTAAGCCTCTGATTTTCCTTTTAAATCAATCTATTGATTCTTAGAATTTTGCTAGAGTTCATACCACATGAGCTGTTGGCTCTTGGCTCTTCCGGCTTCATCACAAGTGCCATATGAGCTCTTAGCTCATGTTCTATGGGAGAATCGGGCAAATACCCATATATTTTTGAGCAGAGGCTGATGGAAAATCTTTCGGAATTACCTCCAAATATATATATATATATGCCTTAGCATAGACTGAGGTCGTATTTTACCAATAAAATAAGAGAGTCGATCAATAATTTGATGAAGTTCATATATAAATTTCTAGGGAAATCAAAATGCTAATAGTCCCCTCATATTAGGTTCTGTTTAATTTTATAAGGGTAAGGCAATGAAAAGGCACCGTTTTTATTGTATTACAATTGATAAGGGATCAGGTTAAACTGCAACACTAGAATACTTGAATCATTAAAATTTCAACTGCCCTTTTTAAGTGACCAAAAAGGCTTCGCCCTGGAAAAGGGCTTTTCTACTATTTTGCAGCATCAGACTATAACTTTGTGGAAAGTGGCTTGTCTGCTATCTTGCAGCATCAAACTACAATTTTGCCCTAAAGAGGACCAAGTTGCTATCAATTGAAAGTTCTGAGATAGTCAATCAATTTTAAAGTATTCCAAATTTATGTGTTGAAACTCTTAGTGGCAGATGAAATAATGTCACATGGCGCATTTGTTCCTGAAAAGTCATATTATCTATGCAAGATAAATTTACTTACTCAAGACTAAGCAAAGGCTATTCAGCCCAACTTGGCACCAAGAAACTGCTGGACCGGGTCTTGCCAAAGTAATATGTCCTCTATTTGCAGTCAAATGAATGGAAGTTATGACTTCTAGCAACTGCCTAGTGGTTCAACGTCTTTCTTCATGATGTTCTACCACGACTTGATCTGGCCTTCCAGTTTTTTCTTCAAATAGGAGGGAGGCACTGCACTAAGGACCAAGTGTGCTAGGGTCTCCTCTGGGTGTTGTAATATATGATCAAGCCACGCGAGGTGTCTTTTCTTGATAATGCTGGACGTTGTAAGTATTTGTCCACATACCTTCCTGACCTTGTGGATGCTGATTTTCTGTGACCATCTGATGCTACAAATGGCTGTAAGGCATTTCTAGTCTGGTCCTCTGGCTTTACTGGCCAGGTCTTGTAGCAATATTGAGCATATGCACTACATTATATCGAAATTGCTAGCGATATTGTCGAATCCAGTGTAGACCTACGCCAGTCAGTGATGATTGGGTTGTGGGACATCTGCTGCATTTCATCGTGCGAGCAAAGGTTTAGTTGCCGAGTCCTTGTGGAGATTTGATTTGAAGCTGTATGATTCCATTGTCCTCTCGCTTAGACTGTTCCACAGGCTTATGATGTGGATGTAGAAGAAATATTTCCTTTTTCTTTAAGATATCAGGGACCAGCAACTCATAATGCCCCAAAATACTTTCCAATTAAGGTAGAAAGCCCCAGAAATTGACTCAAACAATACACAAAATCATCATTCTCGTCTTTATAAAACAGACAAGCAGACTTAGCTCTAATTGGAAGGCAATTACCTCTAAGATATATCCATTAAGAATTGTTAGCTAATATTCAAATTGAGTTAAAAATCCTATCTATACAGTAAAATTAATAGTAGAGGACGTTAGTCTTTCTGTTTATGCGTTAGTTCCGTTCTTTGGCTTTACAGGCAAGCAAAGAAAGTTTGCTCTGTACGTTTTTGTTTTTTATCACCATTACAGCCTCAACAAAGCAAAAATGTAACCTCCCACACGACGTGTCATTCTCTTTTTAGACCGTTGTTCCCAAGAAGTACACTGGAGGCCATCATGTAGAAGGGTAAAGTCTTTATTATCTTTGTCTGACTCTCTATTTTAACTTTGTCTGTTAATTTGCATCTAGAGCAGGGTTGTAAATAGATAAACAACAGCCTAAGTTTACATTCCTATTAGATACGATTTTCGAAATGCTCATGAAACAAAGATATGGCGGTATAGTGCAACATTATCCAAAAACAAAGCCCATTTCTCGCTTTCTACAAGGATTGTCTACTAAAATTCATTGAAAAAAAAATTCAAAGCGAAGAAATCCTGCCCAGCACCTGCCAGAGGCATCAGAAAAATCTACATGAGATTGATAAGCAATATCATTCTTGACTACCAAAAATTATGTCAAGGGCCAAATAAAGTAAATTTAATTTAACATAACACGATTTACCTGTATGTAAAATAAATCGTTGTAGGAAATGATGTAGAAAATATTTAATTTTTTACAATTTGGAGATGAAGGAAGTTTTATTTTGCAGACAGGAGTTAGAGATAGCAAGGATTAAAAAAATATGAAGGCCTCGGGTGCAGATAATGTTATAAACGAATTTATGAACAAGGTGGTTGCGAAGATAGAGATAAGTTACTGCAGATTATACATCTAATTTTTGAAAATGGGGAAGTACCTAGTGATTTTAGGAAAACTTAATTATTCCCCTTTATAAGAAAGGTGATAAGTGAGTAGGGTAAATATAGAGGCAATAGCTTGGTTTCAATAGGAATCATATTACTTAGCATGATGATACTTATCATACTAAGAAATGCAATTGATAAAGTTTTAAGAGAAGGACAGCGTGGTTTTAGGATGAGAATAAGAAGACTTGACCAAATTTTCACTTTTAGATTAATAATTAAGAACTGTCTGATGAATCATCATGGCCTTTTAGCCCTCATTTTATAGATTATGAAAAAATGTTTGATTTAGTCGATAAGAGAACTTTAGTGAAGATCCTATCCTTGTATGGTATACCAGAGAAATACATTAAAGAGATCAGTGCTAGGTACGAGAAGAAAATTCCTACGATTAAGATAGGAAGTGTTGACACGTTTTGATTCTTGCTGTCGCTTATCTCCTAACCGCATTTTTCTTTCTTCTTCATTTTGGATTTTCATTACTTCAGACAATTTACCAATTATCTTTGCTTTGCCTGCCCTTATTGGTCGACTTTTACATATTGGTTGACGTTGTAGATTTATTTTTCAGGTGGTGGAACAAAAAGGTTTTTTTTCCAATATTTACAACATTTGTCATTACTTCTAAAAACAGTGTCAAATCGAATTACTAAGAGCACCATTAGAACCACTTTGTCTGAAAACCCTTTAATGTAAAACTAGAGCCCCTTGGCTTGAACAACAAGGAAAATCCATTGACTTGAAAAAAAAGGGAATGATATTTTCCATCGGCAGCAGCATTTTTTACTTTCTTCCTTTTTCTCCCTATAGTTGGTCCGATAGTTGGGCAGTGAAACATTTAGCTGTGGCGAGACACAGAGAGCTGTTTAATGGCTCATTTTAAAGGAAACTGCCACATCTTGTGCCCAACTATCTTGGGAGAAAAAGGAAGAAAACAAAAGCGGCTGCGGCTGTAGATTTTCTTTAAAGAGATTTCAGACAAAGTGGTTCTAATCGTGTGCTTTGTAATTCGATCTGATACTGTTTCAGAAGTTATTGGTTGTTTTATTTCTTAGTATAGCACTTGATCTTCTCTTATTAGGTTGCCGTTACCACTAGAACCTTGATATTCCTGAAGCACTATCATATTGCTATTTTTTCTCATAAGGATTTTTTTTCAAACTGCATTTTTCAACTTATGGTTAGCATGAGCTGTGGTTTGCTTTCTTAGGTTGCAGCTATAGCTACAACCATGATACAATCACAATTAACCAGTGTTCAGTTCTATACGTAAATATAGTTTAGTTCTATATGTTCAGTTCTATATGCAATTCTATTTTTTAAACTATTTGGTTTTTAATTATAAAAGGCACTAGATGTGGCAAATTCTGTGACGATAAGTAATTAAGATTTTTCTATGATTTTTCAGTGACCAGCTATCTGAGTTAAAAAAAAAAAAAAAAAAAGCACGAAAAAAAGATGCTATTCGATGCAGAATATCGTAGATCAAGCCACTTTTCTTGCTTTTCAAGCTTGTATATTTTCTTTGTTGTTCAAGCCAAGAGACTGTAAGTTTCTTATGTAAAAGTCCAACTGCTAAAAGCGTTAACTGGTGAACGCCAACATAGTTTCTGTGTTGTTGAAGCAAAGAGACTGCAAGTTTTCTTGTACAATTCCTATGAGGCACAGTGGATAGCATGTTAGAATTTCACTCAGAAGGTTGTAGGTTTATTTTACCACAGACAATTTTTCGACAATTGTCAATTCAAAGTCTAAGCACAACTTCTATGAATGACTACTACATGAGATCCTCTTGTCTTTCATAATTTATGATGAACAATATTGATCTCTTATGAAAGACCAAGAGGGTAAGTTTCCTATATAGAAGTAAAGAAGGGTGCCGTTTTGGGAGAACAGCGGCGTGCCACTGCCGGGGTAGGTCTTCAACCTCCCTCCACTCTCGGCGTCTAAAAGGTGGATTGATTTGCTTGCCGATCCTGATACCGCGAGTACCTTACCGTTAGGTCCGAAAGTTGCGCTATGTGCGCGATCTTCAAGCTGATACACGAATAACTCGCGTCCCGAGGTTGCGTTCCAGACGCGAACAGTTCCATCCGTTGAAGCGCTCGCGATCCGGCTACTATCGGGCGAATAAAGCAGAGAATTGATGTCTCTCGTGTGCCCCTCCAGCTTTTTATAAAATGGAGAATCTAGACTCAAGCGCAATGCGCGTATCGCGTTTTGAGTAGGCGAAGCAGCAATAGCACTCTCTGCTAGTCGGTAGGAGAGCACAGCGTTCGAATCGCGTAGCACTTCCGCAAACCCTGCAAGCCTTTCCGAGGTGGCCTCCCGATTCTGTGCGAGCCAACTATGTGAGCTGAACGCAACGATGACTATCGCTAGAAGCGATAGCATGCCAATAGCCCAATTCATACGGCGCCTTCGCATCCTGTCTCGCTGTTTAAGGTCCTCAAACTGTACTTCCAGAATTCCTGCGACTAGGCGTAGTAAGGCATCACGTCTCGATTCGCGACCTGGTCGGATATCTGCTGCTAGTGGCTGCTGCAGATGTGGCTTGTTTTCGGATGTGGGCTGTGCCCGCAGCGCGGCAGGAAGAGCCTCGGGCAAACCCGAGCTTGAATCAAGCGATGCATTGGGCGCACCACTGACAAGGACGCAGAAGACGCGTTCGCCTCCCTTCTCGGAGACAAACTGAACTATTTCTTGGTTGACCCACTTTGAGTTCGCTGCGTGTGGTGA
This sequence comes from Alatinidae sp. Z8VKAUB7J3, assembly GCA_010016025.2. Taxonomy (NCBI): domain Eukaryota; kingdom Metazoa; phylum Cnidaria; class Cubozoa; order Carybdeida; family Alatinidae; species Alatinidae sp. Z8VKAUB7J3. The sequence continues at coordinate 64,732,042 of JAAAKM020073195.1, forward strand.
GCAGAGGATGATCAGACTCTTCGATCGGCTAAGCGCCATCTTGAGCTCTTTCCCCAGGTCAGCAGAGGCGGGCAGCTCCGAGCGATCACGAAAGACTGGCGTTAGGCGATAAGGGATCTTTCCAAGAGCTGAGCCTTTATTGCGAATTCTTCGCGGAATAGGATAGGATTCAATGCGACGCTGAAGCCAAGCCGCCGTTGGCTCGTCGTGATGGCTATAGCTCATGAACGCCCAGTACTCGGTTGCCTCCGCTTTCTGCCTTATCATTTCAGCCCCATCCCCCAGACCGTCACGCCAGCATTGTTGTTACAGCAGACAATCTGGTCCGCATAAGACCTTCCGGAAAATACCTTCTTGGCCTTTCGTGCGTGTCAAAGCTTCCGGCGCGCGGCAGACTAGAACACGGTTACAGATTACTATCATCATTGTGTAGAATTGGCCAAGAAGTTGCTAGATCAAGGAGACTATTTGGCGCCGTCCTAGCGAATGACTCGCTGACAAATGGCAGCTTCGGGCACCGAGCCGCCTATCACCGATGATTGGAACCATGTTTGTCTGGAGCATCACCGACGATGATCCCAACTACAGCTTAACCTGGGTGACATTGCGCGCGCCTGCAAGACCAAGCGTTTTTAGCATGAGGGGTGGTGGATGATGGTCAAAAAAATCTAACACGCCTTGGGTGGCTAATTGTCCCTTGGTGGTGGCGAGCGTTGCTGGTGTTGGTAGCCCAAAATCATTTGCATGCGAGGCGAAGTGCAGTTTCGAATTAAGATTCTGGCTGGTGGTTAAGGCAACGGGATCTGCGTGCAATAGCGAGTTAGACCCGCTAGTCATATACAGCAGCTCAAGATCTGTCTTACAAGGCGTGTTGGCTACCGATTGGTAATAACCATCCATTGGATGGTAGCTAACCTGATTTAGATCCGCGGGATGGAGTGCCATACGGGTGAACATCGCGTGGTAGCGTTGCAGTGCGCTTGCCCATGGCTCAGATTGGAATGCATCGTACAGACTGACTTGGTCGCCAGGCTTAGCCATGTATAACAAAGCCACCTGCAACATGCCGGTTAGGACCTGATTAGAGTGATGGTCGGCCAGTTGCTTTGGGGTTAGGTCATCTAAGTCAAAGTGTAAGGAGCAATCATCCCCTGCCATGCTAAAACGCATGCTCCTTTGGGTGGTGGGTACAAACGGACCGGCGAGTCTGGTAGTCATTGGGTTGGTCCTCTATTTCAGCGGTTAAACATCTCCGCCAAGGCGGCTCCGGGATCAGCTGCGCGCATGAACGCCTCGCCAACCAAATAGCAATACACGCCATGGGCTTGCATATATTCGACATCTTCCCGATTGCGGATACCAGATTCGGTTACCACAACAGTTTCGGATGGAATGTGGGGTAACAAGTCGATGGTGGTGGAAAGGCTGGTCTCAAAAGTTCTCAGGTTGCGATTGTTAATACCAATGAGGTTAGGCTGCAGGCTCAACGCAGCCTCAAGTTCAATTTTATTGTGCACCTCGATAAGTACGTCTAAGCCCATACCCCGTGCAGCTTGGGTAAGTACCGTCAAACGCATGATGTCTAGCGCAGCCACAATAAGGAGCACGCAATCTGCGCCCATGACGCGCGCTTCGTAGAGCTGATATTCGTCGATGACAAAATCTTTGCGAATCACGGGTAGCTCAACTGCTTGTCGGGCGGCTTTAAGAAACTCGTCATGTCCCTGAAAATAGGTTTCGTCCGTCAGCACAGACAGGCATGTCGCGTTAGCTTGAGCATAAGCACGGGCAATGGCAGGTGGGTCAAAATCTTTGCGTATTACCCCCTTGCTGGGAGAAGCCTTTTTAATCTCGGCAATCAGGCCATAGCGACCGGCTGCAACACTGGTTTCGAGCGCATTGATGAACCCACGCGGTGCTGATTGTGCCTTCGCCTCTGCTTCGAGCGTGCCAAGAGTTTTGCGCGCCTTGCAGGCTGCGACATGATCACGTTTGTCGTTGCAGATCTTTTCGAGAACGTCGCTTACGCTGCATTTCCTTCGTTGGTAATCGTAATACATCGTGAACATATCCTTAGGTACTTCTTCTGGAACTTGCAAAAAGGGTATATTTTTGCAAATTTACCTTGTCAATCTCATTGGCGATTGTAAATCTATTGAGACTTTCTTTGTCATTACCAAGCTTTTTTGCTGGTCATTTTGACCCATTGAAACCCAATTTCTTGAGTAAAATACGCCAAACTTTAACTGCAATAAATCTGTGAAGGAATTTGTTCGGGGTATGAAAACTTGGTCTAAAAAAAAAACTTGCGAAGCAAGCATTTAGGTAGCGTAGTTGGCTGGTATATTAAGCGTATAACACATGCTCTTCTTTGCGGTTTATTTTACAAATAGGTTTTGTTTTAGAAAAAATGTAAATGTTTTTAGGCGACCTTTAAGCAAGGGACTAAATCGTACATTCCTCCGCCGTTGATACTGCTTATTCGTCTAAAATTATAACTCATTTTGTGACCCGAAGTTACTGTTGGTCATGAGAAACTATAATTAAAAATTTGGTATAGAAGATGGATAAGTCTTTCAAATATAGAAGATAGAAAAAAAAACGTGGATAAACATCGTTCGGAAAAATGGATAAATCATTCGAAAATAGAAAACAGAAAGTAGGGAGTATTGAAGCTGAGGTCTAACACTAAAAAAGGGGTCTTCTTCTAAATGTGATTATGATTGCCCTAAATGTATCCCCTTTTTTATTAATTTGATGATGTAAATAGGTGGCGTAGCTAAGGTCTTCAGTGCCAGGGGACAAAGTCGGTTTTGACCCCCCCCCCATCAACAGAAAGAAAATCATAGTACTGACAGCCTCAGTCGTCAAAAAGCCTTCATTTGGTGCCCCCGTGAGACTAAGCCTGAGGACAGCTGTTCCCCCTTGTTGCCCAAGCTAGGCCACTATAAAGAGGTCGGAAAATGGGGTTTTGTCCGCTATATGCTTACATTTACCTTTGAAGGCTTAAAGCCTTGTGCCTATGGTTGAAGTATATCCGGAAGCTGTGTAGTAACTAGTCATTTGGTTTTCTTAGTTACTTTGTTCAAAGCATCAGGAAAGAGCACGGAATCCTGCCCTTTAATTTTAAGCCAATTACAAGCTGCTTCCTAGCCCAAATCAATGAAAAACCCTTAGCCCGCCTTTATCACAAACGTTGAAATTATGGCGAGGCTAGGCCGACGCAGTTACACTAATTTTTCAAATGACAGATCCCAGACACTGACCACAGCAGGCGATTGCTAATAATTATAGGGACTACCAAATGTAATTCCTGACGCCAAAGGCAAGGCAAAGGACATAGGCTGGTGTTTTTTAAGGGGCTGTCCACTTCGTTGCTCTCTGTACATCAGATGAATAAACAAAGACTGATTCAGATGGTGTAGTGACTGTTGTAAATCAATGGTTGCAAAGTTAAATGGTGCAGGTTTTACAAGAACAAAAAACAGACAAATTTGTTGCGTTTTTTTTCTTTTCTCTTCATCATTTAACAGTTATTTTTACCAAGCTATTGAAAACTTTATAGAAGCCATCATGAGAGACCAGTCTCGGAATAAAAGATTTCGGAACTTCTTTAGGTTTCTTTCTCAAAAGCTTCCACGACATTGAACATGAGTGGCTTTTCTAAACTGGGAATTCATCCCTTCAATCCATATTTCTGGCAAGAATTTGACTTTCTGGCATCTGTGACTCCTATCAGCAATCCCAGTAGTCTGACATCTTTGTAGGAGGGGGAGGGTGAAAAGCAGAATTGTGCAGGTGAAGAGAGCAGCTCATCAGGCAGGCAGCCAGTGCCTTGGACTTGGAAGGCTGATAATTCGGTTTGTGTTCTCCCAAGTCAGATACTTCCTCTTCCTTAACGTCCAATTGGCATTCAGAAGAATAAGGGAGGAAGGAAGTCTGATCTATCAAAGACATTGATTGCAACCCCTTTTGTAATCAATGCAACAGAGATCTGCAAAAGACAAAGAGATCTGAAGAGAAAAAAGAAGTAAATAAAAATACAAAAGGAATGCGAACACAGAAAAAGGTGACTTTACATTTTAGTGACAGCAGTAGTGATGATGCTTCTGTTGATCTCTGTGCTGATACCAGTGATTCATAATACGTGAATGATCTGGAAGAGGCTGTAAGAGAACCTACTGAAGAGATGAAACTTTTTTTTGTACTTGTTTTTTATGCTGCTAAGAAGAATTCGAAGCATAATGCTGGCAAGATCTTGGAGGTTGAAATAAAAGGATAAAATATGAACTTCCTTAAATGAAAGCTCTCTTCTTGGAAGCTCATATTTTCAGAGACAAAGTATGAGGCCTTCATGATGACAAGTGAAATTGCCTTACGCCTGCCAAAACCTGATCTGAGCTGTGGCACAGAACTTGCAGCAAAAGCACTTACCTTTGATGTCAACCTTTCAGACTATGCTTTTGAGTGAATAATGCGACGAGATTCTGTTTTATATGCTTCTCGTAATCAGAGTAGATAGTAGGTTTTTAATAAATGATATTTGGTAAAAAGAGTTCTGTCTCCCAGAATACACTCACGGTTGTCCCAGAGTACCCAGTGGTCTTGGCACTCTGGGACAAAACAAGCAGGTAAGGAAAATTGATGATACTGAAAAATTTTGCCAAGGGAATAATTTGCAAAAAAATCTAGGAAAAAGCCCAATTAGTTCCATTTAAGCAAGTAGGAAATCAAGTAATTTGACCAAAACATTCTCCATGTATCTGCCATAAACTTGAACATGTCCCAGGGTACCCACATCTCCTCTACTCTCTACTCTCCTCTACTAATATTTTTTGTCTTTTTTTGTGGGCGGGGTAACACTATTTAGTATCTGCTAAGTTTATTAGTTTTACATATTTTATTTATATTTTATTTATTTATATTTTATTTATTAGTTTATACATATTTAATTATATTTATATTTTATAGTTTATTAGTTCAATAGTCATTAATATTTATAGACTGACGATGCAACGGAAGACGTGCTTGCAGGAGTTAAGATGAGAATCATCGTTTTGTTCGCTATTCTGATAAGGACATTCTGGAAAAAAAAGATACTCCCATTCCTATTTAAAAAAAAAAAAAAAGAAAAAGCACCATCAGATTTCAAACCTATCCTATTTTTCATCGTTTACCTTTCCCTTCATCATTGTCATATGTATTCTTCTACGTATCAGGAGGGGAATTAAAAAATGGTCAGATTGGCCCATTATAAGCCAGAGTAACCTCTCAATTACGTACCGTATCAAACTAGCTCAATATGAGTCACTCACCTCTTGTATTAAATCGTCCACAAGGTTATCCTCAGGAAATCCTCGGTGACAAAAATGACAGCATTTTTTTGCTTCAATATTAATGAAATCCGTGTAATGAATGTTCAAGCTATCATTTATTCCTTTTTGATCCTAAAAAAATTAGCAAACAAAATGAACAAATAGACAAAACAAAGCAGGACCGAACCTCCATTGAATATTATCTACATTTAGAGGAATCAGTACTAGAGTGCACCTAGTCAGGATAAAAAAAAACCTTTCAAGATATAGATTTTGAATCAAATCGCTAATGATACCCCGCTGCATCTCGATTTGAAAAACAGAAAAAAATAATATAAAAATAAGTAAATTGTTAAGGTTGAGAGCGAAACAAAAGTTTCTTTCTTAAAAAAAAGCTTTTCCCCACTATTTTCATTATAAGTTTTTCAATATTTTTTCCTTTTCCTTTTTTATGAGGCGCGGGGGAGAATCACTTGCCATAGCAAATATATTACTTACATTTGCAAATAGTTCTTAAATACAACCAAACAGTATTAAACCAATCAGCATCGGTAAATACAATAAAGGTCAATAAGAATCAGCACAACAAACCTGAATGGATCTAGTACACTATTTCTCACGATTAAATTACTGATACGCGTACAACGAAAACTTCTGCACAGTCTCAGAGAGTATGTCAATTATAGATTAATTTATTCACGCTTTAACAAATGTTGGCTTTCAGGCATATTGGGGAATTAGCATATCATTGTAAATGAGAGAAAAAAAAAGACTTGGTTGACTTAATATTAGAACCTCATTAATGTATATTAGCAATCGCTCCGTAGAACACCAGAATTTCACAAGAAAATCGCCATATTTACATCTTATTGAATGTCAGCTTACCGCATTAAACAAGAATAAAACGTTTAGGGATGTCAGCTGCAAGGGCAGGATGGTCCTTACTTTCGCCCCATCTGTGGAGACAGAGGTGACACTGTGGGGCACATGATGGGTGACTGTGAACAATTGGGTGAGTTACGAAATGAAGTATACGGAGAATGTAGGTTAGGTGAAATATGGGTGGTAAATATAGTGAGTGATGAGTGTTTTGTTAGCCTTGAAAGGTAAGGACAATTTCTTAGGACGTCGGGGATCAAGGCTACGTCGATCGCGCGATCCGCGACGTGGCGCCGGACTACGTCTTTCAACTCGCCAGCACGGCTCGCGCCGCGGGCGTGCGCAACGTGTGTGAAGCCGTCGCGCGGCACCGTCCCGGGGCGAGGGTGTTCGTCCCCGGGCCATGGCAGCAGTTCGCGGGCCGCGCGCCGATCGACGAGCGCAGTGACTTTGCGGAGCGTGATGCCGCAGCGGCTGCCGCAGTCGAGGCGACCCACGTGGCGCGCGCGTACCGCGATTGCGGACTGCGGGTCTACGTCGGTTTCTTGTTCGAGCACGAGAGCCCGATGGGTTCCACCGATCGCGTCAGTGCCCGCATCGCGCGTGCCGCCGTCGAGATCGCCGCGGGGAGCGGTCGCGTCTTCGAAGTGACCGACGCCGATCACGAACGCGAGTGGGGTTTCGCGGGCGATGTCGCCGCAGCGATGTTGACGCTGGTTCGGCAGGACGATGTGCCCGAGGCCGTGATCGGAATCGGTCGAACTCACAGCATCGCCGCGTGGGCGGAGCTGTGTTTCGCGCGCGTGGGCTTGGACTGGCGCGGTCACTGCCGAGTTGTCGAAGCGCGTGATTCCCTCGATCGCTGGGTCGCCGATCCCGGCACGATGCGCAGTCTGGGCTGGCGCCCGACCGTGGGAATCGAGGCCCTGGCGCGCGCGATGGTGGACAGCGTCCTCACCCCCGCGCGGGTCAGCGTTGCGGACCTGCGATCGGCGGCGCGGGCGGGCAACTACTGATTCGCCTGCCCGAGGCGCGCGCGAATCTCCGCGTGGTCGCGCCACGCCGGCATGGACTGCATGAACCGGAGCGTGTTCTGCTCGGCGGTGGCGCGGTCGATACCCGGTTCGGTGCGCAGTGACCACTGCACCATGCGCGGGAAGATCTCGTCGAACGGTCGCAGCGTTCCGGTGTCGTCACCGCAGTGTTGGCAGAGCGATCCGGACTCGATGGGCATCGTGCAGCTGTTGCATTGGTTTTGGTCGGTCATGGCTTCTCCGTCGGGGTTGTCGTGGGTGGTTGCAGAAGGTCGCGGAGCCCGGCCAGGCTGGCAGTTCTCTTGCTCGCTGGCAGCGCGGCGAACGCCTCGACCAGCAGTTCCTCGCTCAGCACGCGCTGTGACCGGCGCCATGCGGTAAGCCCGTCTTCGCTGAGCCAGACCAGAGTGCGGCGGCGATCGCGTTCGTCGTCCGCGGCCATCCACTCGCGAGGTCGCGGACATCGCTCGGAGCGCGTCTCGTGTTCCCCCTTCTCGGGGTTCTGGTCGGTGCCCGACACGCAGGCGCCTGCAAGCCGAGTCGTGCGCATTGCTTGCCTCGTTCTCCCTGCACGAGCTGCTCGGGTTCCTTCGATCCGGTCGTTTTGTCGCGCTCGTTTTTCCCTTCGCCGCAACTCCAGCGCGCGCAGCGACGAGGGGGTGGGACGACGCTTCGTGAACTTAAAGTGAGAACAAAAATTCAACATAAGTTTTAGATTTGTATGCCCTGCCAGTTTATTCCTTTTTCTTGACTTCCTATTAAGTGCTTGGTATTCGTATTCTATTGTCAAATGGAAGATTTTGGAATATATAGAAATTTAGAAACATAAAGATACCTGGGTAAATTGTTATGAGCAAAGCGCCTGTCTACTTTCTCATTTCCCTACAATAGAAACACTTCTTTCTCTATTTTCTACTCAGTGGCTTTTCTGGTTTTACCGAATATAGAGCTAAAATTTCTCTTTCTTTTCTCTGCAGATCTTGAATGGAGATGGGAGTCAGGTAAGTTGCGTTGTATTGCACTGATAGACTCAGATTTTTGCTTAAGAAAGTTTATTTTGCTTTATATCCAACTTTTCACTCAGAATTCGCAAGTACCATCAACATTTTACCATTACCCCACAATTTTTGAGCTTTTTTCCCGAAAAATTTGAATTTTATGAATTTAAAAAAAAATCGTTCATGAAAGTTTTATAATGAAGGCTTTTTTATCCTTGTAAATTTTTTGCATTCGTTTTTGTTTGCATAACAGTTTTTTCTGTGTTTTTTTTGCTATATTACACAGAAATAGCGGGTGCTAGATTTTGGTTACATTTAGAGTTCAGTATAAAAAGCTGCATTAGAAAGCTTTTTGAAGTGTCTTTAAATCCAAATTTCGAAAACATAAAAATTTCACGAAATTAAACTTTAAAAATGTCTGAGCAGAGCAGTATACTGACGGAAAATCTTGTTGTATTTTTGAATTCAGCTTTAAAATTTTTTTTTAAAACACAAAATTTAGCTGTAGAGAAAAATTATGTTTTGCTCCTCATTATTATAGGCTGGTCGGCCGTCCAAAATCATGCAAATTTACGCTTTAAATTTCTAATATGAAATCCATAGATGAAATCTATTTCATTTTCAGCGTAATTATATACCTTTTTCATGATTTTCGACCTACTTCCACCAAAAGTGATTAATGCTCCTACTGTATTGATTAACCCTTTTGGAGGAAATGCTAGATTCTTCTTTTCAATCGTATCAAAGAATAATAATCAGTTTTGGCCGTTTGTTTCTATTGAACCTAGTAGCCGTAACCTTGTACTGCCACAAACCTTTTTTCTGTAATTACTGTGATTTTGGGCGACTGGACCATTCTGCCCTCCTAAGCCTGTTAGTTTTATGTTGAGAAACAAATTCTGTTTATTAACTCTTCGTAATTAAAGGAACATTTTAGCGCTAACGTAAGCAACCCTTGTGTTCTTTGTAATTTTAGTGTGTGCTCAAGTAACCAATTTCTTTCTAATTAAGACCTATGGAGGGCAGTACTAAATCATGCTTTGCCAACAGCTTTGTGTTCATGTAACCATTACCCCTTGCAAACCGTAGAAACTAATTTGTCTCCCGTCAATCAACTGCCCCATTTCGGGGCACTCAATGAGTGTTTATACTGTGTAAGCAATATAAGGAACTGAAAACAAGGAATGAACTTTGTATCAAAGTCATCTTATCTTATAAAAACTATGCCTTTGTTTATACTTATCAATGACTTACAGTAATATATCATGCAAAGATTACTACTCAAAACGAATCCCTTTTACTTTGTATGAGTGTTTATACTGTGTAAGCAATATAAGGAACTGAAAACAAGGAATGAACTTTGTATCAAAGTCATCTTATCTTATAAAAACTATGCCTTTGTTTATACTTATCAATGACTTACAGTAATATATCATGCAAAGATTACTACTCAAAAAGAATCCCTTTTACTTTGCATGAGTGTTTATACTGTGTAAGCAATATAAGGAACTGAAAACAAGCAATTAAAGTTGTATCAAAGTCGTGTTAACTTATAAAACTATGCTTTTGTTTATACTTATCAAAGACTTAAGGTAATATATCATCCAAAGATTACTACTAAAAACGAATCCCTTTCCTTTTGTATGAATTTCTATACTGTGTAAGCTTTATAAAGCACTGAATACAAGCAAGTAACTTTGTATCCGAGTCATGTTATCTTATAAAAACTATGCTTTTGTTTATACTTATCTATGACTTAAAGTAATATATCATCCAAAGATTACTACTCAAAAAGAATCTCTTTCCTTTTGTATGAATTTCTATACTGTGTAAGCTTTATAAAGCACTGAAAACAAGCAATTAACTTTCTATCAAAGTCATGTTATCTTATAAAAACTATGCTTTTGTTTATACTTATGAAACACTTAAAGCATTAAATCATCCAAAGATTACTACTTAAAACGAGTCCCTCTCCTTTTGTATGTATTTGTATACTGCGTAAGCTTTATAAAGCACTGAAAACAAGCAATTAAATTTGTATCAAAGTCATGTTATCTTATAAAAATCATGCTTTTGTTTATACTTATGAAAGACTTAAAGTAATATATCATGCAAAGATCACTACTAAAAAGGTATCCTTTTCCTTTTGTATGAATTTGAATACTGTGTCAGCTTTATAAAGCATTGAAAACAAGCGATTAACTTTCTATCAAAGTCATGTTATCTTATGAAAACTATGCTTTTGTTTATACTAATGAAACACTTAAAGCATTAAATCATCCAAATATTATTACTCAAAACGAATCCCTTTGCTTTTGTATGAATTTCTATACTGCGTAAGCTTTATAAAGCACTGAAAACAAGCAATCAACTTTGTATCAAAGTCATGTTATCTTATAAAAACTATGCTTTTGTTTATACTTATGAAGGACTTAAAGTAATATATCCTCCAAAGATTACTACTCAAAACGAGTCCCTTTCCTTTTATATGAATTTCTATACTGCGTAAGCTTTATAAAGCACTGAAAACAAGCAATTAAAGTTGTATCAAAGTCGTGTTAACTTATAAAACTATGCTTTTGTTTATACTTATCAAAGGAAAAAAAATAGGCTACATTAAAAGAAAAAAGAAAGCAAAAATAAAAAAGAAAAAAAACTATAAAAGAAAAAAATAAAAGAAGAAAAAAACTTAAAAAAAGGTAAAAAACTAAAAAAAAAGACCAGGGTCAAATGGTTTTATTGGTTTACTTCTTTTACTACTACTGAAGCTACGAAACAAGTCTAGTTCTGTGGGCATTATTTTGCTACTGTATAAAATATGATTTTCATTGGTGCCTTTTTCCAAAGTAAATTGTGGGCGATGTTTATAAGGCTCTAAACTAATGATTTCCGAGTCATTAATCTGAAAGACTCCAAGAATATAATTGATCGATTGATTAATCGACTGATCGATGAAAAAGAAGGCATTGTTTTCGGTGTTTTTATGAATTATTCCTGTTCTAGCCGTGATAACTTTCCATGAATAAAGTTTTGTTTTTTCAAACTTTTCTTCTAAATTGCTTTTGTTGCTGCTACACCCTTCGCCATTACAGTAATTTATTTTCAAGTCTGGTGATATTGCGTCAGCAGCTGACTGCAGCTCAATCGTAAAATTACCATAATCTTTCCCATCTATGTCAACGAAAATATTACTACTGTTTGACTTTGGCCTTATGTGAATATTTTCTAAAGACAGTATCTGAGGTGTTCTCATACGTAAGGCTATATCTCGTGGTTGTAACCTAATTAAAGGTGACTCAAATCTAGAATCAGGAAAAGGGATGTCTTTTAGGCAGTACAAAATAACATTTCCAAGTTAACGTCGGAACAAAAAGACATTTATGATACGATAATGCATTGTGTCGATAACAACGTTGGAGAAATTTTCTTTTTAGATGCGCCAGGAGGTACTGGTAAAACATTTGTGATAAAACTGATTCTGGCATCAATTCGATCAAAAAATGATATAGCGTTGGCGATTGCGTCGTCCGGAATAGCCGCAACGTTGCTGCCTGGTGGAAGATTACCTTAATTTATTTCTTGCAGCAAAACAGAAATTTACAGCTCACAATTTACTTTGGAAAAAGGCACCAATGACAATCATATTTTATACAGGAGCAAAATAATGCCCACAGAACTAGACTTGTTTCGTAGCTTCAAATGAAAAAACTAAAGAAGAGAAAAACAAAAAACACAAAAAAAAACTAACAAAGAAGAAAAACTAAACAGGAAAAAAAGAAAAACTAAAAAAGGAGAAAAGAAACTAACTAATAAAGAAAAAAAGACTGAGAGATGCTGTGGACAGAGTTTTAAGGGAAGAAAAATGCGGTTTTTAGAAAAGGTAGAGGATGTTTCGACCAAATTTTCACTCTTAGTTTAATAATTGAGAAGTCCCTTCGCTGTCAAACACCTTTGGTCCTCAGTTTTATCGATTATGAGTAAGCTTTCGACTCTGTTGATAGAAGAGCGTTAACATAGGTCTTATCGTTATATGATATACCAGAAAAATACATTAAAGTGTCGATTTGGTCCAAAATCTAAGCAACAAGCTAAGCAACTCGAGGCCTCAAATTCAGGAGGGACAATTTTTAAAACGCATGAAAAACAAATCAAGAAACGTTTTTCATTAAGAATTGATTACAAACTGTTGATATGTAGCAAATATCATACTGTTGATATGTCAAGCAAAGAGATCGAAGATCCAACCATAATTTGGTATTTCATAGGTAGTGATACCTAAGCAACTACTTAAGTACGGTAAAACCAATCAATACAACTGAACCCAAAAGTTTGGCTACTAGGGCATGCCTCCTAGAAAACATTCAACTTTCTGTTCTCTTCAGAATTAAATTGAACGGTGCTGTAGTAACTTATTCTATTCAAAACGTCTTAATTTGAAAGCAAAAGCTTTGAAGCTACGCAAAAGTTTGTTAGATGCAGCACAAACTCATACAATAATGATAAGGGTAGAAATTTATTTTTAGAAAATACGTAGTTAACCCATATACTATTATCAATTCAGAATTTTCAATACCCCGTTTTGAAATATAATCGATTTTGATTACAAAGTCGAGTAACAAGTCGAATGGAAAATCCAGTGGTTTGGAGAGGGCTTAACAGTTCGATACCTTGAGACAAAACGAACAAAATATAAAAAAAATTCTAACTGGAGGTACACTTTAAAGGAAAATCCACTTTCCACCCAGTCGGTGTATCTCCCATACTTGTTTATCCGCTTTCGAATGAATGATGATCAATTATCTTGGTGTTTTGAAATATAATCGTATAATTCCGCAATAATGATGATGTTGTGAACCCTTAATGTAAGAAATGCATCAAAATGCACGTGCTATCGCCACTTATTCGACTTCCCATCTATTAATTATCTAAGAGAGATCGAATTTTCATACTTTTACGATAATTAGCAGCGATCAAATTAAATCGGCGTAGATCACTCACCAAATGAAATGGAAATGTGCCAAACGTCTGTTAAAACATAGTCATAAGTCCTAATAATGATAATTATGACAAGACATACTAAGAATGATGTATGCTCTTAAAGGTGAGATATCAGTTTCATTAATATCCAAGTAAAGAAGCAGGGGGTGAGGGTAGGCTGCAGTCGGCATATTCTTAATTCGATCACTCACTCTCCAATCTGCTTGATGCGGTATTGTCTCTTTATATTTCAGGTTTTTGCGCTCCCTTTTGAAAACTTTGCTATCCCCCTCCCCGCCCCTCCTAGTAGCGGAACCAGTTCCATGCTTATAATGTATACTTTTAATCACAATCTCTTCATCAAAGACCCCTAACGAACAGTAGGGTTCATATTGAAACTAATCATCCTTACCTAATTGTAACGGGGTTTATTCATTGCACTAAACATTGAACGCTTGAAACGCTGCATGTAAGGTTTGCACTTATAATGTATACTTTTAATCACAATCTCTTCATCAAAGACCCCTAACGAACAGTAGGGTTTGGTAGTAACCAGTGGACCAAGAATATCAACACCAACACGTGCGAAGGGGCCGCCCACAGGGATGGGTAGGAGGGGGCCTTGGTAGGATGCTCTGGTGATTTACGAGACTGCCACAAAGGACAAGAAAGAACCAACTGTTGAACGTCAAATACATATTGCGCCAGTGGTATCTGAGATGGAGGCGTTCATAAGTTTTAGAAACCCCAAAAATGTCCTCCAAATAAAGCATCATGGTACAAACTTTAAGCTTTCAGGAATAACGAGCTGAGTAATTTGGGAGCCTCGACGTTGACCAGTTTCATGCCAAATGTGAAATAGGATGCCATCAGGATCAAGAAAATATGCATCAGCCAAGTGAATCAAGGTTTTAGCTGTTTTAGGGTCAGCAGGGAGGTCACCATGTTCGAGATACGAAATTAAAGTAGACAGTTCAGCATCACTGCGCTGAGAATTGTAAATTTCACTGGTTTTAGGTCGAGGTACGTCTACGGCATTAGCATCATATGTACGACGTGATAAGGCATCTGCATTACCATTTTGTTTGCCAGGTCGATGTTTTATGTCAAAATTATAAGGTTGCAGTTGTAATGACCAACGAGTTAGGCGACTGCATGGATGCTTGATGTTCATAAGATATTGGAGGGCATTGTGGTCAGTGTAAACGGTAAACTTATTTTTTATTAAATAAACATGCAAAAATTTTATGCCTTCCACGAGACTGAGACATTCCCTCTCTGAAACTGTGTAGTTGCATTCTGGGGCGGTTAAGGTGCGCCCACCATAAGCAATGGCGACTTCTTTACCCTCCTGAATTTGACCCAAAACATACCCTAATGAGAAATCACTGCTGTCAGTCAACAAAATAAGCGGCAGACTGAAATCAGGATATGCCGAAACTGGAGAGCTCGTGAGTGCGGTCTTTAATGTGTCAAATGCCTGTTGACATGTTGGAGACCAAACAAACTTAACTGATGCAAGGGGTGAGCAATTTTGCTAAAATGAGAAATGAAACGACGATAATACCCAGCCAATCCCAGAAACACTCGAACCTCTTTCACATTAGTTGGAGCTGGAAATGTTTGTACAGCCTCAGCCTTGGCTTTGTCAGGTTTAATGCCAGCCGGCGTAATAATGTGGCCAAGGTAATTCACTTCTTCTTGAACAAACAGCATATTTGGGGTTTAAGCAACAAATTGTTAGCACGAAACAATTGAAACATATAGCTTAAATTGGATAAATGGTCCTCAAATGTCTTACCAATTACAATAATATCATCAAGATAAATCAAAAGGGGTTTATATATATATATATTCTACCCATATTTACTTGCACTTTGTTAGGGAGACTAAGAGCCAATGTTCTCTTTGGTCTTTAATATACGGGAGAGGGGGTGGGGGTGTTTATCAATCTTCTAAAAATTTCCAACCAATAGAGCTTATTAGAGCCTCCCTCAGCTTATTAGCTTTCGTATTTGTCCTGTATAATTCTATGAAGGTGTTCAACCTTATTGCACCCTTAACAATTTGGTTTCGTGATAACATTTAGCTTTTCCTGTGCGCATCAAGAATCTTTCTGCAATGATAATAATAATGCTTTATTGGATGCCAGACGTGAATTTTGTCCACGGATTTTCTTGTAGATATGGAGAAAGAGCCTTCGTCCAATAAAGGAATATCATTTTTGCCATTTTCTACGGGGCCATATGGTTGCATCGGGAAACGGTTGGCCATGCTGGAAATGGTAGTTGTTTTAGCGTCACTTTTGCTGAAATTCAAATTTAAGCTGGCACCTAACCACCCCGAGGTGTCCACTAAACTTGAACTTGTAATGAAACCCAAACCATCACCCAGGCTAGAAGTCATCTTGCTTGAAGAGAGCGCCACAAGCTAAACAAGACAAGAAAAGCAATGTTTTTATTTTTTAGTGTTGAAGGCTGTTCACGTGTTAATTGCCGTATTGAGTAAAACTGTTTTAGGGGATATGATAGGACTAAGATTATCTGAGGGGAAGAACGATGCATCTTTAATGTTACTCTGCGCGTGTCATTGATATGGCTTTCGTTATTTATGTTACACACATCATTGGATACACATGAGAATATTATAACCCTAACATGAGAATATTTGATGAAGGGGCGCTCCTCTCTCATATGCCCACCTCCTCTCCTTATAATCATAGAAACTATGTATTGTATTCTCGCATGGATTATTTTTAACTGTTTTCGTATTTAAATCAAGGTTTGTTGTATTTAATGAATATTTTATTGCCGGCTATGTGTCAAGTTTTAGATATATTATGAATACCTTTCTCTCGGAGAAGTCCGTTTGAACAATAATCTCCTTTCGAGATAGCCGGCAGTTGCTTTATTTATTCGACCGGAAAAGATTTTTGACGCCTTTGGATAACCCGCCCAACGGAAATTTTGACGCCGAACCTTCGATTTTGCCATGTTATGTTTCCTGTCCTGATATGTTTGGCTAGCTAAACACAGATATGTATCCTGTAGACAGAAGCTTTCCCGAGTATGTAGGTATACATTAGACTGTAAAGTCCCGGTTACACCGCCGGCCATGCTGATTATGATAACTATAACGACAATGATAAAATTGTTTTCCGAGCAGTCACACTACAAACGGTTGCTAGACATCAGTTCAAATGTGAAGGACATGTATAGAGGAAGGTGATTATCCACAGGAAGTCCTGTTCGTTATTTTCAATAGACTAACAAAGAAAAGCTACGATCACGATTTTATATAAGAGTAAAAGCTAACTTGACACAGAGAGCAGGGCGTGTGCTTTTCGCTTGCTGTTTGTACCTCCGTGTTACTCTTTGCTTGCTCATTTTAGCTCTTTGCCTACTCTTTGTTGCTCTTTGCTTGCTCTTTGTTGCTCTTTGTTGCTCTTCGCTTGCTCTTTGTTGCGGGAAGTTCTTCTTGTTGCCAAACGAACTCAGTGGTCTTGTTTTCTAGTGTGCCTTACGCGCGGCCGGGACAATTCAGGTATCAAGGTTTAAATCTTGAGAGCAAAACTTTCTTGGTGGTGGTGGTCAAGAGTCAGCCTTTCGTCTGAAATAACTCGTCCCTCTCTCTGGGAACAAAGAATGGGAAGAACTAATTCTTAAGTGTTTCGTCTGCCTGTCCGCATTTCTCTTCTTTAAATGATGATCAATGGAAACAAATGGCGCCAGACTTACGTTCGCTCAGAATTGCCACTTGAAGCAGATGAGCACTTGGGAGTGGCAACCAACCCCTGCACGAACGCCGAAAGACACGTGAACTTTACATCCAGTCCCCACGCAACTTTTGATTAATTGCACGTGGAACAACCTACAGGCCTACAATGTCATTTTCATCGCTTCAACGTTGTGGGTAACTCAGATTTGTTGAAAGCATTTCATTTTAAGTTTTACTATGGAAATTTTTGGCAGAATAAAGCTGATTTCATTAGTTAAGAACGAACAGACATGAAAGTATGACATACATACGTAGCATCTCTTCAAGGCATCAAAATCGTTACCTTGAGCACTTCAGCGTTTGATAACTGTTGTTGTCATAAATTGGCATGAGTTGTTAATAGAATGAGATAGGTTATAATTCCAGCAAATCAAATGTAAATTTCAAGACTGGAAGGACTCTGAACATATTTTTTTCTGTGGAAACAAGTAACCTGAAAATTGCATTTTCTGGGAATAGGTGGGAATTGTCCGGGGGGCAATTATCCTAGGTGGGAATTGTCCGGGCGGGAGTTGTCCGGGGGGCAATTATCCTGGGTGGGAATTGTCCGGGGGGAATTGTCCAGGGGGCAATTGTCTCGGGGGCAATTGTCAGGGTGGAATAGTCCAGGAATTGTCCTGTTACCGAGGAAAGGAGGGCACTATGAGTTCGAGAATTAGTAGAAAGGATCTAACTCCGGATAAATTTGAGAATACTCGAGTCTGTTCTGATCACTTCTTCAATAGGAAACCATCAAGCCTTTATAATCGACATGATGTAGATTGGGCACCATTAGTAAATCTTGGTCACAGCAAATTGAAGATTGACATCAAAATTACACAAAAGAGACAAAGTAGATACGAACGATGTAAAAGAAGGAGAGTAGAAGCCGAGGAGCAGAAATGCTTCGATGAGAAAGAAAGTACTGTTGCTTCGGATCAGATGGTTCACGAGAGCCCACTGAAATATAGGCCTTCACATGAAGTTTTATCAACCAACGTCGTAGACAATCGATTATCAGAAGGATATCATGACACAGCTTCAAAGTCAAGAACAATTTTGAGGGCCCGCCAATCATAAAGGACGAAGTGGGGGCCGCCATGAAGAAAATGAGAAGGGGAAAAGCGACAGGCCCGGATGGCATCTCAGTGGAACTCCTAGAAGCATTGGTTAGCAAATTTTTTTCCCAGAACGAATTTACAATTTTCTTTAAAGTAAAGACAGAAGAATTATTTTCTGATTTGAAACAAGTACCTTCGGGTACCTTATTATTTTAGTTTTGGCAATGTGTTCGCGAGTGTGAAATTTTTCGGTGATTTCATGATTCGGTATCACAGAGAAAAAATAAGCTTAGCAACCTATTAAGCAACTTTATATCTGAAAGTGCATCATACCCTTAGCAACCTGAGCCCTGACCCTGAAAATCTAGTTGCCTATATAAAAAAATGTGCACCTTACTTTAAAAATCATGTTAAAAGGATACAAAGTAAAACTAATTGTTACAGTAACCTATATAAATCACTGTGAGCTTAGATCACTTGTATCCGTAAGAGTTGTGAAACTTTAATATTTTGTATAATCCTTCAGAAAATGTGTAATAAGTTTAACTAGGAACTTAAGTAGTTATTGGGATATCAAATATCAATAATGTAACGTGTCGATACTTCGTTCTCATCAGATGATTATCTTACTTCCCACGGCACTCGCAAAAGCCCTACAACAATCTACAGAAATGCTAAGTAATATTTGGATCCAGCATGCTAATCAAAGAGCATCAATCAACCACTCGCATTGCCGGACAAAATAATTTCGCACAAAGCATACTGTTGGAAGAAATACTTTAACACGTTGCAGTACTGTTCTGTGAATAAAACAATTATCTAGTATCAAAGAGATATCGTGCGGTGTTCTTCTACTTTAACAGAATTTCAAAATATAGGTGCTAAACTGAAAGAAACTTCAAAAGACAGACATCCTTTTACTGTACGTGTTAGAAGACTCGGTTTTCTATCACTCCTTTAACAAAACTGCTTTCAGCTGTAGATGATTATTTTTATGAATGTTTTATGTTGGTGTTTCCGTTTTTAGTTAAGTCAGGAGCAGCTCCGAGTCAACTGTGAGTGATTTGTTTGTTGAGTATGCCCTCAGAGTTGACATGAAGATTTTCCTTTAATAATGATTATAGAAAATGTTTGTGAAGTTTATGTGCTTATTGTGTATTTCTGCCTAGGATTGAATTCAAATACGTTATAAAATATACTAGTTCCTTTCAAAACCGCGGAGCAGGTTTCGATTGCATGGAACCTTGTTCGACTATGCGAGCAATCTGCTACTGTTAAAGTTTTTACCAGTTTATAAACTTTTTTTCTGTCATGCGATTCTTACCTTCTCCCTTTCTTACCTCACTTAAAATGAACTCACTCGTACAAAACATTATGTAAATTACAGTTTCCCTTTTGGCACCTTACATATAAAAGAGTACATAATATTCATACTTTTGTAAATGAGTTTTAGTTTACTACATGATCTGTCAAGAACTCAAGGGTTCATATGCCTTTACATTGATGAACACTTCCATATGATTTTCTGAACTTACTAAAAGAAACTTTGAATGAAAAACACAGAATATGGTCAAACCCCTGACCTTTGAATCTTAAATTCAAAGTCTGAAACACTTTACCATAATGTCTCTATTTCTTCTCCTCGGATATTTAACATTTAATTCGATCTTCTTAGACGAAGAAAGGAGAGACTCAGTAAGTCCATTTTTTTAAATTGTAAGTAGGATATGTTGAGGGACCTTGCAAGAACAAAGTATGCAATAACCTTCTGTACTAGATGCTATTAGAGTTTATTTCGTGCAGATTTTGTTCTACATATATTTTAGAACATATTTTTTACATAATTTGCTTTTTGTTAAATAAGACCGTTTATATGTGGTCGACAGTATCATATGTTTTGTTAGAACATGTTTCTATTGTATTTGTGTTAATGCTTTGTTTTATTTGGATAACCAGGATCTGCGGTTATAGAAGATAGACTTAATTCAACTTGTGTCAACAATTACCGATTGACGTTGAGTTTAGTTTCAATTAAAGTCATGCTATGCCATAAATCTTACAAGAGCGACTTTCTAAAGAAAAGCCCCAAGGGATGACCACCCAAGAAATTGAATGATTTAATCAAGGAAGATATGGGTTCGCCACTTCAGACAGTTCTACCCGGAACCTAACCTCAATTTTACCCTACAAGCTCTCAGTCTGGATAACGTTCCAGCTTATTAACTGAGATGATGCCCCGTATGCCCACGTGTTTCATTGGTAAGAAACATGTTCAGAACTTGATAAAAATATATAAAAGAGAACAATCAAAGGGTACAAAGTCTCCAGTGAACGATGGAGAACGCTGAAGGCAAACACTGTAAGCATAACCTTTGATAGCATCTGTGTTGAACAAGCTAAGATTTGTGACGATATTTTTATCAAGCGATACTAGTGTTTAGCAGGCAATAGTCTATTTGACAGTGTATCACCATTGGGGTTTTGTAAACAACATAGTTTCCTGTGAAAAGAAGCCTAAATCAACAGAGGGTACACACTACGTGTTCTTAATTCTTACAGTTTATATTCTACGAAAATCACATGAGTCTGCTGGGATTGTTTAATTATTTATCTTACCCTGCTCCGTTCCTATTCACAAAAATCAAACTTTTTTCTAGCCTGACTGAATATTGCAGAGTGCGTAGCAGAATGTTACTATCATTTTAACAAATGTTTTTTAGAATGTTTTCTTGAAATATTTTACGCTTTTCGTCAGTAAATAGCGGGAAAACTAAGCGCATTGAAGAGAGAGGGAGATGCTGCCTTAATGTTTATGTCAAGTGTAAGTAATAGAACTGACCCTTCATTTAAAGTTGATTTTAAGGGCATTTAGGTATTTTTTATTGCGTTAAGAGAGAGAAACGTTTTGGAGAATACTTAGACCATACTATTGAATATCTGAAAAAATAAAAAAACATGAGTTTCAAATTTGCTATTGCACTATTAACATTAATAGACATATTACTAACTCTGGGATAAAACATAAGGGGTTTAATAGTGACCCCAGGGTCAAACCTTATTTGTTAAAATGTCTCAGATTTCGTTTGTTTGTCCATGGTCTTTCTATTGAAGAATTTTGTTATGGAATGTCAACGTTTGCTACCTGGTTCAATACACTTCCACGGAATAGTAAATAATCATCTACTATTCTGTGACATTGCCAACTCGATACGGGCAATGTAGACGGAAACCCTTTATTTCTTTTCGATGTTACTATGGACACGTACCACCGTACAAAGTATTCACCCCGATCAAAACTGCTGTTTCTCTTTTGAGGAAAATTGTCGTGACGTGTGTCCGCAGGTATCATTGCCAGGAAATTGTAGGCACAGCTTCAACACAGACACTTGTACGATCCTGCAGTGCAACAAACTCGTGTATTTTTGTTGCCATTGATCAGCGCCATATCACTTTGTATGGATCAGAAGATGCACAGCTTTGCAGATTGATTATTTCAAAGAGGTAGGGTCTGTAATTTTTATAACGGAGAGGGGTTTAAGTTTGGTAAAACCTACTGATTAAGAGTACACTGTTTCGAGGATATGTGGCCCCTGTGTTTAATATTTGCATACATTTGAGAGACATTTCCGTAGTTGTATTGCTGAATGACTTAATTCTCATAAAAAACTGTACACAAACGATCTCCCGGACAACTTCAACTGGACTAGATTGGGCCATTCTTGGTCATTTGGCTAGGATCATGTGTTACATCTATTCTCATTGATGACACATTGATAGCAGGTTCTTTCCATGGTCCGTGAGAGGCGGTCTTACTGAGCGGTTGAGCCTGCTTCATAGCTTGCTTCTCTGCCCTGTAGCCCAAATTGAGGGACGCTGCCCATTGACACTCCAGCTGACCTTTACATATTAGTGAGCCTGTTTTTGGTGGTTTCTTCTGTTTATTTAGGGTACTTTCAATTTCAGGCCCACTGCTCATCAAGGGTCTTTGATTGAGAGATTTCCATTAATTTCGTACTATTAAAGACTTCTCGCGAACAGTTACGATTAGTCTCAACCGATTCATTTTGGCTTAACTAACAACTGCACTTCATATTATGATTGCATTAAGTTATCCTCACACTTGGAGTAGCTGGAGAGGTTTATGTTTGCCTGCGTACGTTGCAGATCCAAAGAAACTATTTTTTTGGAGTCTGGGGGTCAGAGAGTAAAACGTGATACTGGTTTTCGCGTAATTTTGTTTACAAACTTTCTTTGCTGATCCCACAGGTAGATCCTGTACATAAACGGATAACGCCTTTCGGGTTTACCGTTTTTGAAGACATATGGTTATAGCTCAAAAAGAGTCAAAATATTACGAGCAGTCCCCATTTTGCAGTCGATATTGAAACAACAGAAAACCTTTTTGAAGCAATTACAGTGACAGCAATCTCTCAGTGCAGCCTCTTGAAGTAGTGGGGCCATTCCCCAGGGTCCCGTCTTTCCAAAAGGGAAAATGTAGTAAATGTGTACCGATGGCCGAATCACAATCTATCAGACTCACATTTGCTTTACACTTTCGTTCGGGTTGTTCGTGAACGTCAACAACCCGAACGTCAACAACACGAACGAAAGTGTAAAGCATGCTTGAATGTTAGAACAACTCGTTCTTTGCACGAGCCATTCTGATGAGGGTTCAACGAAACCGGTTAATGGCATTTCACTAATGATTCCGTTATTAAATATTATCTACAAATACTAAGAAGTGCGCCACGCTAAAGATGACAAACTAGGCTAGTCAAATTAATAAACCACAATCCAAAATGATCCTTGCAGGTTGTCATAATATTACCCTGGAGTATCATTAACCTTTGCATGAACACAAGTTTTAACCTCCAGAATGAGGCAAAAGGGTCCCTGGGGAACCAATCATTTTAATTCGACAGTATTCTAATGCGTTGTGGAAAACATATTTTGGGGAAAGCAGAGCTATTATGGATGATTGATCTTTGTTGTGAATTGGTCATTGCTTTTTAAAAAGAACATAAACTGTAAGAAATCGAGAGTCTAGTAAAAAGAAACTAGACTTTAGAGGGCTCATAAGCGCGTCATGTCTCTTAGTAGCCATAAATACTGTATTTTTGGCACAGACTTGATGATTAGATGGTCAGATACTTTATGACACAGAGGTAAGATATTTTCCTTGAGGATTTTGTACCTTTGAGATTGATATCATTGTGTTCATGTGTGAATGCTCGTTTTTGCACTCCACGGACAGTAAAGCACTTAAGCTTGGCTCAAAAAATACTCTATCAGATTGACGCATAAGTTGTTTGTTGGTGGTATAGAATTTCATATTACTCAGAAAGGGACTCTTTGCTAGTCAAGGTGTTTGCCGATTCTCTTTAGGCTAAATACTCATTGTTAACACAGAATCTATAGATATTGAAAGGATCGAAATTTACAGTAGATGAGACATGATTACCGACGTCACGGAAAACAGGTAAAATTCTAGCGCTTCGACAACACTAACGAAAAATAGCTAATCTAATATAAATTTAGCCCGGTGGAGAATCGGTGGAAAGCTTCACAAAAATACGAGAGTTCTTTTACGGGGTAGATCCCAATAACTCGAGTCCCGGTGGAGTCGTCACACTTTCACCGTCAGGCTTAATCCTACTAGTAGAGTCTAGACGGAATTGCGGTCGTGTAGCAACCTTATTCTACTCATGGCTCGGAGCAGTGTTTTAAGAATAGAAAGGTCACCTTGTGTGCCACATATTCAAACTGAATGGAAATTTAAATATAAGCTATAGTACCAGGATGTTGTAACTTGAGACTGTCTAGACATTAAAAATACTGGGTGCGCATTATGGATCAGGGAGTGATGATGTCAATAATTAAACATATTATTGGTAGTGCAAAACTTGAAGATACTATTTAGCAGGCAAATCATTTTCATCAAAAAGCTTTTCGCGCAAGAGTTGTTTCCAGCCGACATGCTAACCATTAATAAAACATATAAAATGAAAATTCATACCTCCCTCATGTCTCTCTGATACTGTCTAAGTTCTTGAACTTCTGGATCTTTGCGAACCTACGGAAAAAGCAATTAACATTAGATAGATCTTAGCTACCTAAAAATTGCACAGCGGTCTCAAGGGTGGCATTGTTATGAAGCATGCTAAATCAATACTCTGTATTTGTTATGTTTCTCGCAACATGTTCAAAGTTACAAGGAAACATAGCACATTTACAAGTAAAGTAAATTGCAATTAATTTACGATTACTCGAACCCTTAAGAACCAATGAAAAGGGTTCGATTCATGGAATGTTTGAGTCATCTAGGCTCTCGATTACTCGAGATTTTGGGAAAAGTAGCCATTATCCACTACTGTCAGGAATTTTTATAATGTAAACAACACTAACAAAGTGCAATCTTGGAGATCCAGAGGGATTAAGCATTCTATGCAGTCTATAAATTACTGCACTTAGCAAATTTCAGTAAGACTTAAAAAGTCACCTTTCTACAATAGAAAATGCTAGTGTGATTCAAATGCTGTCGTGGCGTTGTCCTCACTACAGAAAAAATTCACGTTATTCCAGTACTTTTAAGTGAGAAGCATTGCTTAAGGTTCAGGGGAATGCAAAATTAATTTGACTTAGCGAATGGTCGAGTTATCAGGGGTTGAGGTATTGCAGTTTACTGTCATGTAGAGGGTAGTGTGTTAAAAGAGAGGAAACAGCTTGGAAATGTAGGTTTCTTGGACAAACAAAGCTTTTCTAAGAGTGAAAGACAGAAATCAGCAGAGAGGATGGGAAGTAATGTTCGAATAATGCGCATGATTCCGATCCCTGTTACTCTTGTAACCAGTGTGCTGGATTTTAACACTTACCGTTAGACTACGTTTTGTACATGACTTACCTAATACAAATATGACGTCAATGTGCTTACTCATTACAGTCCCCCTTGAAGGTAACCACAGATGTGGGACACTGTTGGAATCTTGTGTCACTGTTAAAGATCATCTGACCTTGGTCTGACACGTCGTTTGCAGGAACGGAAAGGCAGGAATAGTGTCACTATGGTAACCTCAAGGCAATAGAAGATTTGGCCTCGTGTAACTTTACAACAACGTTTTAGGTACGCCAAACACCAGGATGGTAAAAAGTTTCGTTAGAGTAATGTCAGTCAAAAGACTTTTAGGTTAAACTTCCCTAGACATCATACGGTTCAAAGAAAGAAAGAGACTTCGAAAGAAGAACACCGGAAAATCGATTGCCCTCCATGAACTCACCTATACTTTCTTGACGAATCAAACACTGGTGCGGCGGTAAAGAGGACTGGTGAACAATTTACGGGGGAGCATGGGGAAGAACTTTGTTTAGTCTGCGAGAAGCTTATAAACCATAAAGTACAGTTTCTGGTGTTCGTTAATATGCGACACCCCCTACAACCATACTCTCAACCCACTATAACAGCATCACACATATACATAGCACGAATATCCTCCTGTTTCCTTGTAAGAATTTATCGTACAAAATCAGCGATGGATGGATGACGTTCCATTTTATCCTTATTTTCCAAAGTGTGCAGTGTCTTGTGGCGTCACAGTTCAGGTTTTCATTGAAAGAGCAGCTGAGAGACATTGTCGGATATCGGTTTTACACAAATAATTCTTTGTTTTGTATCTTGTCACACATGATCACCCGTGATGCTTGCAATGTTTACTACTGAAAGTTATCACCAGCACTGTAGACTAGGTGATATAAACTTACTAAATCTTGCCGTGTAGTGTTCAAAGCTCAGCTCCTACAAACAGGCGTCACAAATTGTTTGTTAATGCAACTTGACGTAATATTTCAACTCCCTCGTCATACATTTTCAGTTGTGCATGTTTCAGAGCGGCCTTGCCTTTCGTGGCATGACTTCATGAACTCCTTTTGGTTTTAATACTAGCAGATAGACGTCAAAGCGATAAGTATAGCACATTTGAGCTCACGCTCAGAAGACATGCTAGCAACTTTCCCAAAGCTTTCAAAAAAGATTAGACATTTGTTAATGAAATAAAAAAGTTGCAAAGACAATTTAAATCGGAAAGGGGATTAAAAATACATTAAAAGATGACGGATTGGGTCAAAAATTATCCCCAAATTGTGATGGTAACCAAATGTCAATATCTACTTAGATTTAGTGTGCAAGTCAAAAAATTATCCCCAAATTTTGGTGGTAGCCAACTTTTACTGATAATAACACCCACTCAAATTTAGTTTGAGGTAAAATTAATCTCAAGAAAACCGTTTAGCTTTAATTATCAAACCACCTGACCTTTATGTGAACTACCAATTTTAATCGTAGACAACAACGAGTGCTTGTTAGACACGCACAATTGCCACAATGATGGAACTTGTCATAACACCAAGGGCTCCTTTTATTGTACTTGTGATATTGGTTACTCTGGAAATGGTGTCACATGCGGAGGTAATTCCTTTTTGATTTATACCGTGTCGATTTGAAACATTTGTAAACTGTATGTACCCTTTTACCCTGGATTGTAATTCTGATCTTTCACGCCGTGACAGGATTTCTGCAGAACTGTAACACTTTGAATTACTTTCTCATACTCTTTTGGTCTTTCCAGTAAGCTTTTTG
The DNA here is from genome assembly GCA_010016025.2 of Alatinidae sp. Z8VKAUB7J3. Lineage (NCBI taxonomy): Eukaryota > Metazoa > Cnidaria > Cubozoa > Carybdeida > Alatinidae > Alatinidae sp. Z8VKAUB7J3. The sequence goes on from JAAAKM020073195.1 coordinate 64,758,691, forward strand.
TTGTTCTTTTTCAACTTTTTACGTCCAGTTCTCAAAGAAATTTAACTACAATCTTAGTTTGATAGCAACTTTAAATAGATTCCTCTCTTTAAGGGGAAATATCCTACAAGTAAGGTAACGGTTAATGTAAGGTAAGATAGCTATTAAAAAAAGTAACAAAAATTGCCACGATAAAGCTGCTGCATTGTGTTCTGAAGTAAACTGCAGGAGGGTAGTGGTACCTTTTCTAGTTTTACATCTACTTTGGTGCAACCAGACGAACGTGGTTAGAAAAACTCAATTGGCAATACATGCAGAACAATTATGTGACAATCACATCTTTCGATGAGTTTGCACAAACAGTGATTTAAGAGTGACATTTTGCATGTTTAGTGGTTATTTTTTCAGTTATCATGCTAAAAAGGAAGAAAAATCGCTGAATTATTAGTAAAAAGTTATTTTCTGTAGATATTAAAGCCATACATTTTGTAAAATAACATGCCGAAACTAAAAAACTTACTGTCTAAAGCCATTGTATACACGCAGTAATACCAGAAAGATACTACAAACACTTGGAAAGTAAAAATTCACCACAGAAATCATACTTTTACAAATTTTACAAATTTTACGATATTGCACAACAGTTGAGAATCATATATGACGTCACTGACATCATATTAAAATCATTTTTTCTTGAAATTGTTGAAAAAAAGTCGAACTATCATCCTACAAAAAAAAATCTTTACATTAGCACCAGTGAATACATAGTTATAGAACGTCAAACAGCCGAGGGCCTACTAGAAATACAGAGGTTTGTTATTCGTACTTTACTATGACTTCAGCGCCGCCATGTTGAACAGAGTCTTTATAAAATTTAGGACTAAGTAGAGGATAACTATATTTCAAAGAGGACTATTTTATTCACTACTGTTTCCATACTCGATGTTGAGTGCTTTCGACCAAGTCAATAACTATTTTCAAAGCAATTAAACATAGTAGAAGATTGACAAATTGCCTTCTGCACAAATATACGCCAGGATTAAATAAACTTGTTAAAAAGGCTAACAGTTAGCAAAAAAGAAGAATGCCGAGTAGGTTAACCTTTTTATGGCCGACATCCAGGTTGCACATCTGCTAATCCTCGTAGTTGCAAACTAGCAACCAGAAATGATTGACTCAATCACATGCGAAAAGGCTTAGGAGTCTTTACCCAATGAAAACTATAACACAGGCACAATATTGCATACCTCTGATTATGACATTCTGTCTTTGTTTGTTTGGTTTTGTAGCTTTACGAAAGCAGAAGTAAAAGCACTGCAAACAAATGGAACAGGTAGCGTATCTAGTAACAGACCTCCAAGCTTAGCACTTCCAATCATCATTGTCATTGTCTGTGTAATGAAGTTGATCAAGGAAATGGTGCAACTTGGATTGCTAAGAATTAATTACTTCAAAGACTTCGTAAATTACTTAGAATTAACACTGTACATCTCTACTTTGATCTTTGTCGCACCTTTTATAAAAGACTCGGGTAAAACGACACCGATTTTTGGACATTTAAAGTGGAATGCTGGCGCTGTCAGTATCTTGCTGGCGTGGATAAACTGTCTCCTTTACCTACAACGATATTCAGCATTTGGAATTTATGTTATGATGCTTGTTCAAATAGTGAAGTCTGTTCTTAAAGTCTTACCAGTTTACACCATCCTGGTTTTTGCTTTTGGTTTATCGACGGAGGCATATCAGTTAAGTATGATGAACAAAATATCAAAAAATTTCTGACCACTGGAGGTACACTTTAAGGAAAGATAACATTCTGAAGCGATATTGTAATTGATCCATTCTTTACTTTGAACCCTCGCTCCGAATTCCATGTTTGTTTTTTCTCAGAGAGCTTAGGGGCTGCATATTCGATGATTGAGCACAGCAAGGAAACTCTGTCTTGTTATTTTAAAATATTCAACAAGGCTTTTGTGTACATAATTTGAAGCTGGGAGAGGGGAAAGAGGAATGTAAGCAAGCTTAACTACTTTTAGAAGGTGTGAACAGCTTAAAAAGCGTGATTGTAACGAGATTAAAAGAACATGACCAATACTACTTTAACCGGAAATTCAAAGGTGTGCAGAAGAAAATGTCATATGTGCATCGGGAGTTTTTTCTTCTTTTTTTAAAGGGGGGTCTTTTTTTCTTGATTTTTTTCTTTTGGGTTTAATTTTTGATATCAAGGACCAGTGGCGCAGTCAGAGGGCAAGCTAGTCAGGCCCAGCCTGACCTAAAAATTACAACCAAAATTTAGTAAAAAGGTTCTTCCCAGTGCCCCTCCTTCCAATTAAACTTTTTGGTGTCACAATAATAACGTTTAGGCCACCCAAACCCAATACAAACACTCTCTACCAAGTAGTGTGATGTTTTCGTAGCCTTTGGAGAAGGGTCATGCTCTCCCACATTCAGCCTGGCCAACGTCACGGATTCGAGCTGATTTAGCGATATGATTGGCTGGAGGAGGCAGAAGTAGCCTTTGTTGCAGGCCGTCTACGCAGGCCAAATTAAAACCGCCTGTCTTACGTAAGAGACAAGGACAATCGTTTTAAGAACGGGGGACTACACTGTAATGATTTCGTTTACTTTCTCAGCGAACTAGTATCTTGTAAACATAAGGCTGACTTGGAAATTGAAATGTATTTACCCCCGTCTAGTACTTCACTACTTTCACGTTCTCTTGTTCGTCATTTATTCAAAATCAATCAGCACCTTCACACAAAAATAAAAGAATCTGACCATTCCATCGACCTTAAATACTCCTTGTTGATTGGCTTTTAAGGAGTTGCCTCCCAAAATGCAATTACAGAAAAGGAGTTCTTGCAAAATGCATTTTAGTGGGAATGAACTTTTAGCAATCAGTGGGCCGACTGTGTAACTGACCTCTTTGTAAGGGGATTACATCAAGTACACCATAGACCCGTAGCTAGTCACGCCTAATGGGGGTTTGATGAGCTATCAAGGAAGAGGCAATACATTTTTTATGGAGCTTGAAAATTACAATGAAGCATTAATTTTTACTATTGTAGGCTACGTATGATGATGTAAGAGAACATTAATATTGTAAGTTTGGTTTACTATAATCGACGTCATTAAGGCATTGACTTTATATTTAACCTGAAAAGTTCTTTAACAATATCTCAACAGGAGTAAATCTTTCTTCTTTGTGGTACAATACTGAATTTAGTGGGCGACTGGCCATATATTTTAAATCGATTAATGACCAAGAAATTTCTATTGGCCTTTTCTCCCAAAAGTAGCTCATACTAAGTGCACAACATTTAGTTAGTTATTGGAGGAACCTCTTTGTTCAGTAATTAAATGAAAACATTGAGATATCTGCAAACATGACCACAGTAAATAAGAACATATTGTCAAACAGTTGAATAAAACGTATGATAATAATCATCTAGCTAACATGCAGAAGTAAAAGTAATAGTTGTCAGAAATGTTTAAAATTACAATTCAATATCATATAGTGATCAAATATTAAGTGATGCTTATGACCCAAAGGATAATTTATGATAGTTATTTCAGCTTTAAATACCGATTCTTTTAAACTAACACTATTTAACCAATCCAACCTCTATTTTATGATTACTTAGTTGATCATCACGTTCGTACAATTGTATAACAATACGAATTATGTCATTAGTACGCTGTCCGTTGCGTTCCAGATTTAGTAACGTTTCCTCCTCTAGTATGTATCTGTTGTTTTTGAAAATGGTTTTATTTCTGTTTTTGCACAGTTCTTTTGTTTATCTTTTGGTCAGTGTCAGATCAAGTTGACCTGGGGATGTCATTTGTTTGAACTCCTCTCTGTTTACATTTGTCTTCAAGGTGGAGTGATCGAAATACAACATGAAAACAAAACAAAGCCCTATTGAATTAGTTTACTACCAACCATGTACTAATGATATCGACCATACACTTTCTAAAATGGTAGCATGCTGTAAAATGTGGAGCACTGTTTTAAACAAGAGCCGCATAATATCTACAATGTCACGTAACGTTGTCACGTTGAATAGTCACTTGTTATTACAACCATCACGCGTGAGAGAGCATTGGAGTCTTTGACAAGGGCCTACAGCTGCTTTCCTAGTGTCACGTACCTCAACCTTAGTTGTCTAGAGCCGTACATTCGGAGAGTCTTCTTATGCTGAAGTACCACTGACGGTTACAAGAGTTTGATCCTGGGTTTTATGTATGATACTTATGGAAAGATATGAAGCTAAAATGGGTAACAAGCAAAGTGTAGAGAGTGAGAGAGTGCATGAGTGTGTGAGATGTGTGTGAGATGTCCGTCGAGAGTGAGTGGGCGTAATTGTGTTTGAGAGTATGTGAGTGAGGGTATATAGAGAATGAAAAGCTGTATTTAGTCTGCTTCTCAAACGCACATCATCGCGCAGCGACTGCCGCATTCTAAACCCGCTGCCCACCTCTCTCAGGTAATCCCCTTTTATGAAATTGTGACGTTTGTAAAGTATGATTAAAAAGATTGGTTGAAATATATGATGAGTAGATCAATCTCAATGATGATCCCCGCCCCAGGGTAACCACTTTCCCTTTTGGAAAGAACGGCCCTGGGGAATGGCACCGCTGCTCATCAGGTGTTTGCTACGATGAATGCATAAAAACGCCTTTTGAGCTTTCTGATGTAAGTAATCGCAGAATCTACACCATCAGGAGATAATGACCAATGATTTGCATGCGCGTAAGGGTGTTGGCGGGGGGGGCTCGGCGGGGGGGGGGGGGGGTGTCAGGGAAGTAGACTAGGTCCAAATCTATAGTTTACATTCCACCAAGGTGCCTTTGGTCATTGTGTGGAAAGGGGGTGTTTTTCGTGTAGATGTGCGTATCTTGCTGTGAATGTGACACAATGTCTGTCGCAATCAATTTCAATTTTGATAAAGATGAAAAGTGGCCACGAAAAAAACTGAGATTTGGCAAATCTTTGTGGGCAATGGCCCCCTCTGCCCCACTGTTCCCCCGTCCCTGTCTAGAGGTCACATCGGCACTCAATCAAGCATTGGTTGACATTACATCTACTTAAATCCAATTTGAAGCTCAACTCTTTGTGATTTTATCTAGGAGAGATGATATTCCAGATAAATCAGTCGGTTGTTAATGCATTTTGAGCTATAGAGATTTGTGTTTCCCTTCCCCTATTTCTCTGTTAAGGTTCAGACATCTATGGATGTTCTTTAATCAGTTGCAATATCAGCCACCCACAATTCAGAATAGCCACTCCTAATTTCTAACCCTTTGTACGGGACTGACTGAGAGCCGCGACCCCCAACATCCTTTGAATTGCGGGAAAGAGCTCTGCAGTCGTCCTTTGAAACATGACCCTGAGTTGTACATCTATTAGTGATGCGACCACGAATGGATGTGCTAATATAACGTCTTGATGCAACAAACTGTTTCGTTGCCCAAGCGGTGGAGGTTTTCACTGAAGCAGAGGTTAGTGAAAATATATCTATCCTTAAACTTTCAGTACTTATAAACAAACGAGTGCCATTCCATTACAAAGCATGGAAAGCGAATTCAGCAAAGATAATGGTGTTGGTCTTGATACTTTTGATGATGATCCGCTTAGCCAAGACGCCATCTGTATCAATGACGGGCAAGTTGTGAATATCGATGCACAGCCAACCGAAGGAGAGGCGGACGGTGTCGACGAAGGCATTTCAACAGAAGATGAGACTTCAGGCAGTAATAATAAGGTACATAGGATATTAACTAATTATTCTGTGATTGTTTTAGTTCCGTAATACCTAATACTATCGTGCGAGAATGAACACATTTATTATATTTCTGACTATGTCAATCATTGGTAGGCTATTGTTTGAGAATGTTTTGAGAAAGTTTTTGTGAACTACGTACGTACCTGTACAATTACATCTGATAGTTTGTGATAGTTTCAGTACTCAAAATTCACTGTTACCAGACAAAATTAGTTACATTGTGTTACTTTACGTACCGCTCACAAAGCGAGAAACCCCATTGTCATCTTACATTTTATAGGTCGGCAAGGAAATAAGTCGTTTTGCAGATCTTGCCACGAAATGACAGAAATTTGATAAATTTTTGGAATCATTGCTTTCTTCTTGTTGACATAGACAACCTGTCCAAATTTGACAACGATATCTTGAGTAATTGATAAGATACGCCCTTTCAAACTTTAAATCGTGCCTATCAAAACCTTGTTAAACCAACCCACTTCATAATTTTATGAACTGAGCAAAATTAACAGTGTTTCCTTAAGGACCTTTGCAAATTCAAACAGCCGTTTCTCGCAGCAGAGAAGAGATTTGAACGCGATACTTTGCATACGGGCATTTGGTGGCAGGGTAAACACTGACATATAGTTACAATTGCGATTCCTCGAAAGTTTTTTGTGGCGTCATCACTTTAGTACTCTATTATGGAACATGATTGACGTTGATAAAACTGTCACATTTAACGTTTTTCAGCTGAAGTGAATAAAAATTAGGGTTTTTTTTACTCGCTGGCTTGTGTGGACTCTAAAGCACAAACTTCAAGGTTTTAAATATATTTGCTTTGCCAAAAAGTGTCATTTTACCTCTCTTCTTTATAATTACTGTACGCCTGTTTTTGTACCTGAACGGTCTCTCAGCTACTTTAAGACGGTGTTGAAACTAGCTCGTCTTTGGTCTTTCACCGACTCATTCTGTGGACATACTGAACTATGCATTGCGACTTGCGACCAGCTGTTTCAATAGGCAGTGTCATGATTTTGCCGAACCATCTCAGACGTCTTTTGTTGATGATAAGACTCCAGGACTGCATTTGTGTTTGTTTGTATAGATCATCGTTGGCCACTTTTTAAGACAACTAATATAGAGTACTTTGCGTAGTAATTTACTCTTGTATGAACAAATAGTGTTTTCTAAACTTGGTGAGAGTTCCTTATTTACTGTCTAGAGGACATTTCAAAGGTATGTTCTAAATATGCCCAGGCACGTCGGTTTTTTGACAGCTTCATGACAGAAAAGCATTTAGCATTGTGAAACCTTCTTGTGCCCGAATTTTCCATTTTTCATTTCTTCTTCTGACTGTAAAACTAATAAGATACTTTCATTTTTATACGGAATGCATCATGAAGAGGCTTGTTGTTGCAAGAAAGTTCCGTTTTGCTGGGGTTGGTACGAAACTCCCTAAACTTTGGAACTATTTTTTTCTATTAATTTGTAATACGATGATAATGATGGGAGTCTCCCGTCGCTACAACAGATGAGCGTCTCGACGCTGGTTTGCCCTCTCATGCGAATTGCGGCCGATCCGGGAAAGACATTTCTTGTTGCACTTGGTACACTGGAAGGTTCCGTTAGTCATCGGAGTGCGGGATTTCCTTGTTTCTCTCACCTTGACGTCAATAAGGGACCATTATGGAAACAAGGTCTTCTGAACCTTTTTAATGCTATCCCTGCCTACTTTATCAATAGGGGTTTATTGAGCACAATTTCTTTGCTTTTCGTTACTTATATTTTGTATTTTATTCTTTAGAGTGACTAGTATGTTACTCATCACACATGGGAGTAAGGAGATGATTTAGTTTCGAAATATTTGGACTAAGTTGAGTTGACCCGACAACAAACAAAGCTTTATGATATCATGTTTTATTATGTTATACATGAAGTAGAGACTGCATTTTTGACCAAATAAGTTCTATTTTTTATGTTTTACTTTCTTGACACAAAACAATTTTTGAAGAAAATTATGCCACATACGTCAAAAACTATAGAAACAGACAAGTCTCTGTGTATTACCTAGCTACAACAGCTTATGAAGTGGATGGTAACAAAGATTATAAGGGCAACTACAGTGATAGGGATTACTAAGGCAATGGTGATAAACGTGATGGTGGTCATGCAAACATGAGTATTCCAATGATAGTGACAACTGTGACTACAGAGGTTGTCATTGATGGTAAAGCTACTGCTGCTAATGATGATGATGATAATGATGATTTTAATAGCAAAGTAGCTCCATCATTCCTCCAACAAAACCAAATTTATTCATCGCATCGAAGAAGGATCGTTAGTCCCTTACTAGGCAGTCTCTTTAACTGGGACAGTGACACTAGGAAATGATATATGCGTCATCAACATTTCTCGGCCTGTTAAGTTACATCCTTGCTACGAACAAAGAGATAGATATCAGGTTGATTGTGATTCTATCTAAGGTTTAAAAGTAATATAACTCTGAAGCGCTAAAGACCTACCTTAATACAAGTTACTACCTTCATAATACTTTATTGTTTTTTTATTACATCGTTTCTCACATTAACTTTTTTAAATCTTTTAAAGCTATTATCTGTTTGTTTATTTTCAATTAGTCAATGGCGGGTGGGGAGATTGGGGACAGTTCGGTGAATGCAGCAAGAAATGCGGCAAAGGTGAAAAGCAGCGTTCAAGGAAATGTAATAGTCCAGCTCCACAATACGGAGGTAAACCTTGTCCAGGTTCTGCCGTGGAAAAAGTAGCATGCAACACACATCATTGTCCAAGTAAGTTGGAATCTATTTAGCAGACGACTGTCTTCAGTAAAGAAGACAGTCTATATGAAGTAGGGATACTTTGTAAAGAAATTTTTCATCCTGCAAATAGTGTTGCAGAGCATAATTCATCCTGTGCATCACTTTTTATCACTGTGCATCCAAACATAATAAATATTATCAATAATTGATTCCCGATGTTTCATACCAGCCCCCTGATAATTGATTCCCATTGGTGGCGAATGCCTTCCACGGGAGTGTTCTAATCATCTTGGGGGTTGCTAAGACGATATCATACAACAAGAGAATGCCTGCATCAGCATAGGAATAAGTATACAAACTCAAAATATTTTACTTTACTCTGGGTATTATGTTAAATTTCTCAACATAAATGATTGTGGAGAAATCCACTTTCCAGGAGCCAAACAAAAATCCCGTTTAGCTGTCACAAAAAGTGTTCATCTGGTGACTGGTTGCCACAATTTCATGCAAAAGACACGGTGTGCCAGTGAGGTACAGTAAAAACCCCTGCCCTTAAGAATTCATTAAGTGACGTAACGGAATAATTATAAGCATCACTCATGTACTTTATTGTTTCTAGTTGAGAATAGCTGCAATGCATTGAGCCTTTCCCTTTCCAGGTTCGACAACTCTTAGATCACAGAGGCATGCCAGTTTCGGAGGCCTTGCCATCAGACCCTATACAGGTGTTAGGATGGAGATCCCTACCAAGTCTTGGAGATACTGTGCTGGAAGTGGAGTCGGAGGTAGGGTTTATAAATGCTAGTATTACTATGTACACATAATTACCGTGTTTATTGTTGGAGTTATAAATACTCACAACTCTTATTTGCGTTTTCAACAATGAGCGTCGGTGAGCAATGAGAAGCGACTAGTCTGGATGATGAAAAAAGACGATTAATGGTACATAACGCAAGTATTCATTGAAAATTAGATTCATCGCGTTAAACGTTTTCGCGAGTCACTGGTCTCCTCATTTTGTGTGAATGGGGATATTCGTCCCGGTCATTTTTAGGATAGAAAAGGTTTTTAACACGTCTTTGAAATTACACGTATGTTAGTGACGCTCTGGCTGATTATGACCAGTCTTGTTTCATTATTAGTATTTACAGAAACCCATACTTTCTTTGGCCGAAAACACGAGGAAATAAAACTGATTACAGCTGCAGTTTATCGCGCTTTTGTTCACTCTCGTGTACTAATTTATCAATTATTACATTCGATTAGAAATTTTCTTTAAATTTTGAACAACTAATGAAGCAACAGTATCGAAGGTTGTTGTAACAATAAAATTGAGGTGTTGTTGATTCGAGGCAGAAATTTTAGCGTACAACCCCAAAAGACGTGATAACTGCAATGAAATAAACTGTTAGCGTGCAATTTTACATACCGCAGTGTGAACCATTATATAGGCCTTGGGCTAAAAGATAGAATCGCCTAACATTTACTGGCCGTTATTAGCGAACGCAATGAGGTATATGTTTTCAAGTAGGGGAAGGAAAAGTAGGCCATTTGTTTCAAAAGCAACCTAGTTATCACTAAATATTTGCTTGAAGACCAAACATATGCCAACGATTGCTAAGGGAACTTTTTAGGATGTTGGGAAAATAGGCATTCACCATGCCGCTCGAAAAGCGTATTCATCGAAACAAAAATGCCGCTGCTCCGTCGGCATAAATAGTTTGTTTACGGGGTAATTGTTTTAATTTAACAGGTATGAGAAGCGTGTCGCTCGTATACGCATCGCTTCCAACAAAATTTAGCAAAACAAAATTGCTATTAGCTTGCAAACTAACCTAAAAGGCGGTTTTTTGGGCATTGCTTGTGAAAACACACCACAATAATGGAAAATGTGTTACCATAGGGACTCGAGCCCGTGACCCACGGTGTTAACATACTCCTCCGATTAGTTCGAGATATATGGCAAGGATGTTAAAAAAAAAAAAATTATAATCAACTTATATTACGCATATCTCAACATTTCTTTTTTTAATTGCGCATTACAATCATACTAAAAGTTTAAATAGTAAACCTGGATTAAAATACATGAATGATTGCAAATTGCGTATGTCTAATGGAAGACTATTCCATAGCTTTGGGGCCCCTATATATAACATTTTTATCCAAGGGTGCTAAGAGACTTGCATGTCGGAAAATTTAGGATTATACCATTATTATTTGACCTTAGATTATATCTCTTACTGCTGCTCTTTATGGATATTAAATCAAAATAGACGATGGGGAGAGTCTATAGATAGCCTTAAAGGTAATTACTAATATCTTAAACTCAATGCGATGTTTAATGGGTAACCAGTGAAGACTCCTGAGTAATGGTGTGACATGACAAAATTTGTTCTCTTGAAATACAAGCCGGGCGGCCGCGATCTGAATCCACCGAAGCCGCCGAAGCTGATGTGTCGGTAGTCCGTAAAATAAACTGTTATAATAGTCCAAGCGAATAGATATGAAGGCGTAAATCAGAGTCTCTGTACATCCTCTTAGGTTTTTTCACCAAGGATTCATACGATTTTATAAAATTTATTAAAAATTTAGAAATAGATGCATAAATCGGCTAATGCTGAAGTGCTCGGAAGTAGCAACAAAGACTGGACCTCTCCGGACCTATTACTTTCCATGCAACTATTTTTTTTTCCTTTAGCTATTTTTCTGTATGTGTATGTTTATATTTTATCATCGTTATCATTATCTTTAAATTTCTTCGGACGAAACACTCCTGTTTATCAATCCTACTGTCCCATGTGCTACGCAAGGCGGCACCAGCGGGAAATGTTTTTATAAAGAGATCACCAATAGATGCATTGAGTTAAAAAAAAATTATATTTCCACAAAATAAAGAAAAGAAGCATTTTCTTTTTACTTTTGATCTTTGAATTCGTTAGTGGAGGATGGACAATTATGGTATTATACTTTCCTTTTTAGCATTGCTCTTCGGCCTGTACTCATTTTCAAAATAGGATAGTTTATTGGGGGGGGGTAAAAATTAGGGGCGGGACTGCCCCGCATGCCCACACATACCAACGGGCCTGCTTACTTTTGTGACTTCTATAACCACCACCTTTTTTCAACTTACCATTTAAGTACATTAAAGAAATATCCAAAAACTTTACGTGATGAGAATCTTATGGCAAAGTTGTATTAAATGCTCAGGAAGACCTACGTAACATACAGATATCATTGTCTCGTGCATGACTGGGCAGGTTTACGACAAACTAGGAGCCAATCAGACATTGGACTGCCTGAATGGCTTGTGTTTTCGACTCTTAAAAGGAAGCAACCACTGTCGCAAAACCTCGACCGCGATGCAAGCGTAATCGACACTTTAACCGACGTTAATAGAGGACTGTAAACTAAATCCAATCTTCTTTGCAGCTTCGACAACCAGTGTCAGAAGTCTTTGAGCATCATCAATGGTGTTGGAGAGGAGTGCGATATCATCTGCGAAATCGGTGTCTGTGAGATAGGTCGCAGGGTGTCGTTTGCTCCGTCTTTATCGTAGTTTCAGGCCCAGATCTTCGTTTCCTTTAGTTGCAGTGCGCATGGTATAGTCTACCATGATGATGAACAGATAAGGAGCCAGAGTGTCTACTTGGAGGACGCCTGCTTCAATGCCGAAGAAGTTTGTGTTACCATCTTCAGTGATTACTTGCGCTGCTGTGTCCGTATAGACTGCCTTGATGGCTGTGATAATACGTTCGGGGACGCCATATGCCGCCAATATTAGGAATAGTTTCTCTATACTTATCGAGTCAAAGGCTTTTCAGAAATCGATGAAGTCCAGTACTGCTGAAATGTTGTTCATCTGGACTTCTTCGGTGATCCTTCGTAGTGATAGGATTTGGCCAATTGTCGATCTTCCTTCTCTAAAACCGTTTTGGTTCTTCCTGACGATTTCCTCAAGATGCGGTTTGAGTCTGGTGAGTAACATCCCGTTGCAGATTTTTACTGCGATCGGAATCAAACTTATGCCTCTGTAGTTCTGTCTGTTGGTTAAATCTCCTTTCTTTGGGATTGGTATGATAGCAGCTTTGCGCCAGATCTTTGGGCATGTACCGGTGTTGAAAGCGATGTTGCACACTTTCAGAAGTTCAGTGGAGAGAGGACCATTCTTCCAACTCTCTACCGGTATGCTGTTGAGTCCAGTTGCTTTTCCCAAAGAGGTTCTCTTTATTTCTGCTGATAGCTCTTCTTCTGTGAATTCGTGGGTTGGTATTGGAAGAGTTTCATGGATGATGGTTTCGATGTCACCACTATTTTAAGGCACTGTTGCTGGTTGGCCGAGCAGTTTTTTGAAATAGGTCTTCTCAGAGTTTCACCCTCTCTGTAGCATTTACTCTCGGTTCTCTTCTGGAGAGCGATTTTTTGCGATTTGAGACTTCTTTTACTGCTTTCCACGCAAGTTTTGATTTCTTTTGGATGTGAGCCAAGTTGATTTCGCCAATTTTGCTGTCGATGAACTCTTTCTGCATTTTGTCATATTATTGTTTTAGTTCCTCGAGAGCTTTGTTTTGCAACTTTCTTTTCGATTTTGTTGGTTTGATTGAATATTCTTTGTTGGTGTCGTTGACAATCTGCCTTTTTCGGATGACGTCGGCATTTTCCCATGGGAGCTCCTTTTCGATTCTTCGGTATTACCTTTTCTGCGGCTGATTCATGTGCAGTAATGATTGAGAGGTAGATTGATTCTGCCGATTGAGTACAGTCTTTCGCGTTTAGAGCATCGAATTGGTTTCTCACTTTGACATTAAATTCTGTTTTGATTTCGTGGTCTTCGACTAACGAATTCCAGTCATACTTCGTCTGTGTTTTACTTCGCTGGGTAGACACTCAAGGAATACAAAAATAGGTCGACATATGATTGCGCAAGGTTTTGTTGTTTGGTTTATTTGGAGCAAACAGAATACCAACGTGTGTTGCAAGGACTTGCGATAAGAATCAAGACAATGTGATCTTTTGTCGGTGAATCCATCGCCATTCTGATCTGATTTCTGACATTAGATTATTGTTCTCCACTTCAGAAATGGTATCGTATTGTTTCCCAGCCAACAGGAGCCAACGTCGGGGTTCCCTTTTCTCCGTGTGTGTAACGAAATCAAAACACCATTCAGCCATAACGTTTAATCGCTGCGTGTGATGCTGCGAAGTGATCAAAACAGGACCGATCGTCGTTGGCAGTGAACTGTGCTGCTGAGCTTCTTGGAATAGTTAATGTCTGCATCATCGATTACGCATGAAGGGTTGGGTCTTTAAGCACTGTGAGACGATGCATCATCAATAGCGGTATTGCGAGGTGCAAGTATATTGTTTGAGGTTTCCCGTCGATAACAAAAACATTTGAGTCACCAATGAATTATAAATGTTGTGATGTTTATATTAGACATGTGAAGAAGATCACGAGTTGCAAGATACAGTCACAAACAAGTTCTCTCGTGGTTTGGCCAGGAAAAACTTACTGGAAAACAGCGGGCAAAGTATGTCCTGTGCAGCGGAACAAGAGTATCTAGGGGTTTCATACCATAGATACGCCGCTATTCAAATACAACTTGGTGTGCTGCAAGACATGAGATTTGGTTGAGAAGTGATCATTTAGCCACTTCCTCGAACTCGTGTTTCAAGGGTGAGCTTCGATTGCTGTGTGAAAGTAAACTATTTGTCTTAATGTTTCGAACAAGGTGTGAACAACACAAAGTAATCGTACATGCCTTACAACAGGATTTCTCAACCTGGGGGAGTGTATTACATTCCTCAAGCTACCATATTTTTTTATTACCCCCCCCCCCCCCCCCCGCACCCCCCCCATTGCCAAACTTCACACCACACCCCGGCCTCCCCCAAACCCTGAACACAA